>JAODUP010000488.1:552500-767500 GCA_025642065.1 Paralvinella palmiformis
ATATATATATATATATATATATATATATATATATATATATATATATATTAACTTGAATACACAGACTGCTCTTTGTAGACTAACAAATCAGAATGTTGTATCTTGTATCATTGGTAAGTTTAATGCTGGGGGTTTTCGCTAGTTACTTAGGACATTAGGACTACATAACATAAACATGTTGGTTACTGACCAACAATAACACTGCGTAAGCAATCAAATTCTTTATTCAGCCCACCCCCACCCCCCCCCCAACAAAAAAAACGACTAAGTTGACATCTTGTTAAATAGCAAAGTCTTTAAGTACAACTGGTCTTAATGCAAAACAAATATTTGAGAAACTTCGTAAACATTATATAAAGATCAATATAAGATTCTCTGGCGATTTGTTGATTTAACGTCACAGTTTTGTTTGGTACTCTCCGGGATAGTTTAACATCTCTAATATATTAACACGTGACAACTAGAGCTAGTAGTGTAAATATAATCTACAGTAAAATACTGATAACTAGACATGGCAAGTCCGGGTCAAAGAACTCTTGTGGACATAATTCTAACTGGATGGCATTCGTTCAGACGTCTGTATCAGTCTAGAAATTTGTCTCACTATCTAACCCACTCTTGTTAATATATTTTCGCAACGGGCTCTTTGTTATTTGTAGATATCGTGCAGACGAGCGTTATTGTGTATTGAGAGTAGCTGATGCCGTTGCCAAGCGTTCGTTACGCGCCTGCCGCTAATGATGAGTGGCGCCTCTGGTGGTGGAAATTATCGTTTTACTAAAACGTCTGTGCAAACAGACGAATAATAGAGATGTGCGCAAAGTTGTCAATGAAACACTTCAAATGAAACGGAAAGGATCAACACAAATGATGTCATGGTGGCACGAGCGCATCCGGAACTTTGACCTTTGCTGCTTTCGAGATGGTTGACTGGAAAGGATGGGAACAAACAAGAAATTAATTAAAACTTAGACGTGCCATATGATAGCTAGCGCGCTAAAGAAATAGCAATTTACTTTACTATGAGTCTAGTCTAATCCAAATCGCTCACCCTTGTTTTTCCTGCCAACTTCCGGCTCCTTTTCCACAGCCTCGTTCTCCATCTTTCTGTCCGCCATCTTGTCCATTTTGTCCATATTAACATCGACGTCCGGTTTGTCTTCCATACCAATCTCTCCGACGCTCGGTGGGATTGAATTCATCGGACTTCCTCCATCTTTGCCGTCCTTCATGATTAACTTGCTGAAATCGTCCGAATCATCAATCATGATTTCTTTGACGGCGTCATCGAGAGAGGTCAGTTTACGGCAGCTGATCTGGATCGTAGCCGGCTCCGTGGCTGCCGATGGAAGAATTGTGAACGAGAGAAGATCGTTAGAGATAAATGCGATTTGATGAACGGCTACCTTTCGGCGTATTAATTCGATTATAGCGCAACCTTAGTAATCGTTTCAGTTTGGTCCATCGAAGTGTCTGTCTTCACGCGTCCATTAGAGTGCACATTCTACCTTATTCTTATTGTCTTAATTAGCATGTTTATTAGTACATAAGACATTCGGGTTATTACTTCTGATGATATATCGTAAGCCATGTCTAGCACACTTAAGAGTATTTCCATATATTACGTTAATTGACAAAGAGTAATACTTACGTGTGAAGAACAGCCAGAAGCCTTTTAGTACACGGCTGAAGTACTGGAACGTTTGAGTGACGTTATTGTTCCCATCAGAATGGAACTGCAATTGGAGCGTGTTACTCGTTGATGTGATGTTCTTTACGCCCGTCATAATGGCACCGCAATGTCTGTGTTTCTCTTCGCCCTTCGTATGTGAAAACAACAAATCATGACATCGTTCACACTGGATGCACTTATGCCGGGCAAGGATCCATCAGATCGGTTATATATCCGATCATTATCGATCTGCGCATTTCTATTTACATCGATTAGGATTATGTCCGATAACTCTATCCGAACCCTCACTTCCCGTGCCCTTGCCGAAGTTTCGCGATCGATCCTTACCTGTCTGAGCATGAGCCAGTCCGCTCGACATCTTCCCTTCTTCGTCTCGAGCAGCAAGTCGTAGAAGCTGAGCAGGATCTTAGCTGTGGCGTCCGTCTGTAGGGTACACATACAATCTTGGTTGACTGGATAATGATAGGGATAGTTAGGCGACATCAGATAACCGCCTCCGGTCAGCCACTGCTTGTCTAAATTGCTGCATATGTCGATCACCGAACTTTCTGCAATTAGCAACAATCCGTCAACTGCCTAGGTGTATGACATTATGTGACGCGTCAACAACGTAGTTAAAGAACGGATGTCATTTCTGGTACGTAAGTGCGCCTGCGCACTTCAACGACCTAAATTTAACATGGGCGCGCAACATAATGCGCACTGACCAATAGTAAATGCTTTTTCTTACATGAAATGAATCCGCAACGTTTCTTGAAATAGTTCATCCGAGAAATTTAACTTTTTAATACAAGCCAGTGAATGCATTTATCAATATTAAACCATATCGATCTAAGGTTATTATTAAAAATACGACGAAAACAATCACAACCTATCCAATTCATTTCTTTACGCAGTGGAGTTGAGCATTATAATTCAATGGCCCGATCTGTCAAAAGATTCTGGAGAGGCTTCATCACCGTGGCAGATGTACTAGTTAAATACAGCATTATTACCTAAAGATAGTGTTTGTTACTCACTTGGTATGCACTGGTATTCTGCCTGCAGATAGTCGCTGAACTTGTCCCTTCCAGCGCAGTCAGGCATGAATGACTGCATCACTGTCCGGACGCATGAAGTATTGCCCATACAGGTTGACCAGTCATAGACCAGATTCATGGAATCGTCGACGCAGTCTCCCTTACAGTAAGTACAGTTAGTGTTATCCATACCGGGACTTGGCGTACATTCGTCCTTGCCCAGCAAGTTCCTATCCGTCACCGCTATTCCATGGAACGCTTTGGTAATCTTTATCATGCTATCAGAAGGACAGGAGAATGATACCTTTGGAATACCGCGGCTCTTGAAACACTGACTTGCCTTGTGCGTCTCTGTGTTTGTTGAAATACAATATGAAAATGTGTGAGACGGAAACTTCATGCTATTACATAATGAAACAATGTTTCCGCTTTGTTGCTTAAATGCATGATACGGAAATCATGATAATATCCAGAAAGAAGCAATATCACGGGCTTGATGGGAGGATATCAGTTATTTTAATTAGCAATATAGTACTGCTATCAGTAGAATACAAAACTAGGCTACCATGGAATAATGGACATCCGAATCTAATCAGTTTTTTTAGGTTCTTTCCCCGTGATTACATTATTCATATCATGTTAGTTCTAAAGTTTGGTCGACCTACTTGAAAAGATTATCTTCAGTTAATAATCATCCAATGTTATAAACCTTATTTCTGGCTTACCGAGCATCTGTCCCTGAACGCGAACTCCAAGAGCCAAAATCGAGAAAATTATCACGAAATCCATCCTGGATACCTTCCAGCGTGGAAAAAGTTCACAATAGACAGACATTAAAACGGCTTCCGAGATTCTCTAAGATGCGCTGCCACTTAATATAATGCGAGATGGCGTTGGCGCTGGCTCTGATCGCATGTTAATACAAAACTAATAACGCGAAGCCAAATATTAGATAGAGGACTGGCCAGTGGAGTGACCAACGTTCGTCACAGCTGGTGACAAACGCCTGAAAGGTGGTGACTTCAACAGCACGTTACCTTGGTTACGCATTGTTTTACCTGGACTAGCCAAGGACGTACTCGGCGGTGTATCATCGTGATGTTTGGTAGCAGCTGTTCTCTGTGATTTAGTGTCGTTCGACAGCCGTGTGGCGTCGGCCGCTTTGTCGGCGAAGTATTTCGGAAGTTGACGGGAATGTTTCGAGGCTTGAAAATTGCCGCTCGCCTGATACGCTGACCCCGAGACATGTGGTCTAAATTGTCTCTGATCGGGGCGACACCGGGTGACTTTATTTAGCTTCGTCACATCATAATATCTTTGCATAATTGGTGGAGAAAGGCGAATCCCTGAGGTAGAGGAGGTGTGCGGCTTGTTCAATTCCTAATGCCAACTATTGGGATGTTGGCAGAAATTAAAAGTTTAGGTTTAAATCCTAGCAACATTTTTCCTAGTTAAATATGTATGATAGGATATATCCAGTTAATCATATCTAAACATATACATAATGGGGTTTTATAAGAAAAGATATCCATTGACTTAATGGTATGACAATTTACACTTACATGTTACATATGATAGTCATCTATTAGTAATGTGCATGCATGCATGCGTGTGTGTGTGTGTGTGTGTGTGTGTGTGTGTGTGTGTGTGTGTGAGTGTGTGTGTGTGTGTGTGTGTGTGTTACTTTTAATTTTAAAGATATGTCTATGTATGTATATACTGTATAAACACTTTATCACGTTAGATCCATTTCTTCTTATCGCTGTATGCCATTATCGTATGAAATTTTCGTAAACAATTTAATGACTTATATTCCTATTTTTGCGATAATTGTCATTATGGTGTATGTATCTCAGAAGGTCAAGGCCAAATGAATTCCATTAGCTCATGGTCGACATCCCTCGGAGGTGACATCTGCTGAAAAGAAATGTCATCTGAGCCTCATGTCACTAATGTATGTCCAACCATACTTTCCTTCGTTCAACATAGTATTCATACAAACTTCCAGCGACGTTCATATTTTGGTTGAATCACGTTTTCTCAGTAAATTCACAATAAACAAATAATTAATTTGATCGTCCTTCACTTGTTACAGTTTTGTTTTATCACATTAATTAGTTATCACTTTCAGAACGAAAGTTACAGCCAGGGAAATCTTGGGAGAATATTAACATTGGTTAACATAAGATACTAAATGACATCACCACAAGTACAATGTCAACAGCAATTAGTAATGGTAGTGTTGGTGGCAGTGGTAGTGGTGTTAATTATCGGGATTGTATTAGTGACAGTGGTAGTGGCGATAATAGTAGTAATAGTAACAGTTGTAGTGGTGTTAGTGGTGGTGATAGTATTAAAATTAGTAGGAGTAGTATTAATGGTAGTGGTAGCATTCGTAACTGCTGTAGTGGTCATAATTGTAGGGTTAGTATTAGTTATCGTTGTAGTGGTGTTAATAGTGGTAGTAGTATTAGTAACAGTTGTAGTGGTGTTAATAGTGGTAGTAGTATTAGTAACAGTTGTAGTGGTGTTATTGATGGTGATAGTATTAGTAATATATGTTGTATTGTTAATGGTAGTGGTAATATTAATAGCAATGGTGATAGTTTTAACGGTAGTTGTACTATTAGTATCAGTTGTAATGATGTTAACGGTAGTGGTAGTATTAGTAACAGTTGTAGTGATGCTAACCGTAACAGTAATATTAGTAAGAGTATTTCAAGCCGGTGATACTATTAGTGACTGTGTTAATAATGTTAATGGTAGTGATGACACGGAAAGAACCAATTTGTCTAATGGTTTGTTTATAAGCGGGAAATACGTTATTGTGGCAATAAGTTAGGACGAGCATCAGATAACGAGCCACACATACGTAAACAATATCTGGTCACTGAATGAGTAAAAGTTGAACTTACGGAAATTACGTTATATAAGAATGTATATCCATGATTATACTTCATAATAACATATGGCATGGGTTGTTATACTGATGTGGCGGGGGGGGGGGTGAAATGGAGTCCCGTGTCGTTGAACCACATATTTTTCGATACTCAATAATATTCGCAATCATAATTATTCATTGATTGTTAATTTTAAAACGTTAGGAGGCGCAATTATTATCCTTAAGATATCTCTCGATTAACAATACTAATACATTAAAAATACAATTAAAAACGATAATGGGCACATATATGTATAAATATTCCAGTTAATTTGTATAATCAGGCAATGTGTATATTATCTGAACTTTTCAGATAATGTGTATTAAATCTCAGTTAGCAATAGACATATTACCTGAAATATTTCAGGTAATATACAGTAAATAAGTAAGGTTTATTTCCAATTTTCAATATATATATATATATATATATATATGTGTGTGTGTGTGTGTGTGTGTGTGTGTGTGTGTGTGTGTGTGTGTGTGTGTGTGTGTGTGTGTGTGTGTGTGTGTGTGTGTGTGTGTGTGTGTGTGTGTGTTTTATAAAGATATATAAGGCTGTGGCTGTGTGTGTGTGTGTGTGTGTGTTTTATGTTACATATAATATAGGCGTGGGCTCAGGTTTTCGTGATGTTTATAATTCTTACAGAATTATGATCAAACGACTACTACCTAAATAGAAAACAAATTTTATATATTAGTACATATATAACGCAGCTATAACTGGAAATATAGCATATATATATCAGTACATATAATATCTATTATGATAATAATTCTAATACCTCCGACAATAGCAGAAATAATAGTATTTTCACTCAGCCCAAAATAGCACGACTAGTTTCGGTTATAAGAAACCTTTATCAAGTGCATGTCAAAATGAGAGGACCGGTATACCATTAGTGGTATCTTACTACTGGCTCTATGATGGATGAGGGATGATTGCGGTGTTCGAGAGTATGACAGCACTGAGAGGAAAGAGACGATACTAGCGTTAATCATAATTAAAGATGTAAAATAAATATGAGCACAAGAGGGACGAGGAGAAAAGAGAAGCATCAGGACAAGAATCTACAAATTGAGATAATAAAAGATTTTGTCATATAAACCTATGTCATTTTGTCTATCACAACAAAACTAATAAAATTGGAAGTAACTGGGTTGATAATAACCAGGGGTCAACGGTAACTATCGCTTGCATCGTAGGTTGTAGCATTTCACCCTTTCTGGGTATGTGTCAATTATGTATGTTTTAAGTTGATATTTAAAGTGACCCCTTGTGATTTGGTATGTCAGCACATTCATCCATTTATTCCATATTTTGGGAATGCTAATCAACGGTAGACTGTCTTGTCACACGGTCGTTTGGCAAATCTCTATTGAATGTGAAAATGTCATTAAACAATATTGGTAATTTCCTAGTATTAAGATCAAACGCTAAAAGTGCTGCCTGGTATTCCACTGATTCAGCGAGCTTTACTATACGAGAACTACGAAAAAGTAGGTCAGTATGGCTGTTGTACTTGGCATTGTTGATTAAACGGATAGCACGTTTTTGTAGCAAAATGGTCTGAGGTAAAGCTAATTGAGTCACGTTTCTCCAAACTAGGCTTCCGTATGAAAGATGAGAATGAATGAGTGAATAGTATAATGTTTTCATGTATTGCTTAGGGAGAAAATGTTTAACTTGTTTTAAGGAGAATAATGCTCGAGATATTTTCTGATTAATGTGGGATAGATGAGGTTTCCATGTTAAAGAGGGTGTTTTAAATCAATAAATGCTCGATTTGAGCAGAACCATATAAATAGAGAATTAATTAATATGTTTGTATTATTGAAAAGAATATCAACGTTCGAGTCAGATACATAAATGGTTATATCATCAGCAAACGAAAGGATGCTACCATTGCAAGAGAAACATATGTCATTTACACAAATCAAATATAAAAGAGGTTCCAGAATTGAACCTTGATGAACTCCGCATTTTATTTGAGAGCGTGATGATTTGTGTCCGTCAATTTCAACATACTGTACACGATCCGTCAAGTAATTTTTAAACCAGTCATGCGCAATACCTCGTATTCCGTAACAATGTAATTTGATTAACAAAATATCATGACTGATTACGTCAAAGGCTTTGCTCAGATCACAAAAGATAGCTAATGTAAATTCAGGTTCAGGATGATTTGTAGACAGAGCACATTGATTTAATAGATGGAGAATTGGATGAACAGTTGAGTGATTTTCCCAGAACCCATACTGGTGCTTAAAGAATAAATTATTGGTGTTCAAGAATGAAATTATTTTTTATATATGAGTTTTTCTATTACTTTACTAAATGCTGGGAGTAGGCTAATAGGTCTGTGGTTTTTTAATAGGGTCTTATCAGAAGATTTATAAATAGGGATGACTTTTGCTATTTTCATGTCATTAGGTACTATTCCTATTTCAGCTTACATATTACCCGATTATACAGATTAACTATAATACATATATGTTTATACCCTTAACCTATTAATTTGTTGACGAAGAACAGCGTTATTCAAATTACAAACTATTAATTCTAATTTATGCTTAGGTGTTACTAATTATAACACATTATGTTTCCTTATTATTTTAAAAATTATCTATTAATTAGACATGTCAATACCCAACATTTTAACCATTTCACGCGCTTACACCTTTGTGCCCAATAAGCCTGAAGCATAATGACGTCACAAACCAAACAAACCAGCTGCGATTTGCATTGTGGGATTTATAGAGGGGGTCCGCTGAGCGATAATACCGGAATATTCCCGTCATTTTAACTTTAAACGCTTATATGCCGGATCTGTTATAATCATGCCAAAAACTAAATTATGTGTACCGTTTAACTCCGGCACTGTTGAAAATTTTTATTCCAAGAAAAGTTCCCAAACTGAAACATCCCGTATCCAAAGCCGTATCTACGATGATTGTTGCTAACACAGCCCAGTCAGAGGTAATATTGGCCACAAAATCTAGGCCACAGCCCAAAAAGGAGGATACCCCATCACCTTCTCCACTGATAGAACCCCCTAATCCTCAGACAGTTTCTTCCAAAAGAAGTACAAATTTAAAAAAGGCCATACATGTTGGAACAAAGCCAGAAAAAAGGAAGACACTGTCTGACCGTGAGAAAAGGGCGATCAAAACTCTATTATCGCTCCGAACAAATACAATGTCTTTAGGATATTCTAGATGGGTCCTCCAAGGATTATGATGACCTGGATAATCTAGGTCATGGCCCATCGGGGACCCTTTCAGAATAAAATAAAAACAAATAAAAATGTACCAGTCTATAATAAATTGGAACTGTAATTAATTTTAGAAAATATTCTTCTTTTCATATATTTGCCATTGACACTATAGAGCTTCTGGTGGAGTCACCATTATGATTCCTCATCGACAAATCAGTTTAAAGATCAATCTGCATGCAGTTGCTGTGACATTGTCACTCCACAAGACAATGTCACTGTGTTCAATATATATTCCGACCTATCATAAAGCAATATGTAAGAAAGTAGTGGTCAGATTTCTGGTCATTGTAATCTGGAAATAAATTGCACGCAGTGCAGCCTGCATTAGGATGTTCAGTGTGGTCCTGTCTGGAAAGGCGTCGTGAGGAAATTGGGTTCTGCCACTTACGGGTTGGGCACTCTTTCCTCATCCACATATACCTCTTGGCTGGAGAAGATCCACCAGAGTGTATATCCCGCCAAGAACGCCTGACAGTTTGTCACATCCTCCTTCATTGCTTAGAATATTACCACATTAGAGAACAATATTACCATCCAGAGACTCGGAAAGAGTTGCTGGGGAATATTGTCCCGGACACAATTATCTATTATTTCCTCTATAGAAGCACGTCTTCTCTTTTAACTGAAATCTATTTAATTACGTCTAGTCAGAACTAGTCATTATTTTCTATATTTCACATGTTATACACCCCGTTGGACGATTGAGAATCTTATTTTTTCTTTTTAACAACCTTATACAATTATACACCAACGTATTATCTACATATTTACCATAAATTTTATCAATGCCACTAATCCGGTTTTTTAACTTTTTATAAAGATTCTTTATTCGGTTTTATTTCCAAAAGTTCTAGGACACTGAATGGCCTAAATTGTGCCGATGGGTCGTTAAACAACATTCATCCATCCATCCAATGTTTATGCCAGTGCGAAACTATGATAAAATTGTTATCCTTGTTCTTACCAATTTTAGTTAAGAGACTCGTATGCTGTCGGATTTGTTGCGTGATAATGCACAATCTATATATTAAGCAATGCCATTCGGAAATTGATATTTCCTCAACATCCTGCAAATATGAACTGAAACTGTGAATATGAAACTTCCCAATAGATCATTATCATTATAGATTTGTGCTTAGTGACTCACCCACGGAGAAGGATGGTTGAATGAAAACAAAAACGATGTGCGTAAAATAGAAAGTGAAGTCGCCTGCAGGGCTAGTTATTCAAAATATGTAGTCGCCCTGGACTAATTCAGGTCTCCAATGGCGATCACGCGACCAGATATTTTGGACCCTGTAGATATCATGATAGTTTCACATCATGTTTATATATGTTACAGTTAATCTGTATAATCAGGTAATAAACATATTACAAATGTTCACAAATGTCACAATTGTAATCATGTCATTTCTTCTCACCCTTGAATATAGATGTAACAGCCGTAAAGTCATCCAAGAGTGGCTTGTCATTCAGGATTTATGAAAATCGTTCTCTCATTATGTCGTCATTCAGTAAGAAGACACATTATTCGTCTAAATGATTTTAAAAAATTCGAATTTCATTGTTTAATTATTTCATCTTACTTCTTACTAGAGCATTGTTAGAAGTTTCTGATAATCTTTCTCTATAACATAATTCGAGAACTGTTTGTGACACAGGTTTGACATTACGATTCAGCATTCTCGTTTTTCTCAGATTGGTTCATCTGATACCAGGTGATGGACTGTAAAATCTATTTAAATTTTTTTGCCTAAACGTCACAGAAAATGTGTTTGTGACGAATACATTTTGTGAAAAAAAAGGATCTGGAATTTTTTTTCCGATTGTATACGACCCAAAAATTACCTAATTTTCCTTATATTAGCCCCACGGTCACACATATATAATTTTAGCATCATGTATGAATGCCTGAACATACTATAGAAAAGTGGTGAGCAAGTTAATAATAAAAATAATAATAATTTCTGCTGATACTCGACGTCTGATTAAGAGCGCCTCCGTGGTCTAATTGGTAGCGCGTTGGACCACAGATCACTACCACCGTGTTCGAATCTCGGCGTGAGTATATCTGAAGGTTGTTTCATATTTGAGTTCGCTTCATTACCATTGGAGGTCGCTCGGCCCATTGAGCCTACCTTGTGCACAAAAGTGGCCGTAAAACATCAACCATCATCAATCATCATCATCATCGACGTCGGGTCAAATATTATAGCAAAAATACTTAGCACCTTTCCTTAGAAATGGTTCTTTAAAGAGCATTTTCCGATTACCGTATACTATGTAATATTTATTATTAATTTTTTAATTAATATTAAACCACGGTAATTACCAGTGACACTATTTTTCCAGCGAATTAACTGACACCTTACTCGGGAGTTCCCGACATGTATGGCCACTTGGACTGATTTCGCCCACAAGAACAAATGTATTTGTGCCAAATGATTCAGGAGCACCCAACGATGACGGCTATACACAGCGTAGACACTTTACATAATGCATTACTGATGAACTCAGAAACGTTATGATAGTTTGTGACGTCTGTTTCCATTTCAATAAAACAGTTATAAACAGAAATGGCTAATCACAAGGCAGCACGGAACTACCGGCGAATATATATTTATTAGTGTGGTTTATGGATATATTTACTCCTTGGCTACACCGAAGAATTTTAATGGCGTACGCCCATCGGCGACACGGGCAATAACATCCGATTCAGTCTTAACGCATGGGCACTCTGAGCAGTTGCCTGAAGGCTCTAAGAGCATAGAGGCACCCTGCTAATCTATGTATGTTGTGATTTGCTGTTAATAAATAAATACTACACTATACTATATGTATAGGATTTCTTTATTGACAGCAAGTCCCTACAGTATTACTAAACTATATTTGTTATTGTGTTACAAGCTGGCTTTGGCATTCGCCCCTGATGTAGTATCCCGATCGTCTCTGTAACATCACGTGCATAATTTGTACGGATGTCACGTGCTAAGAGGTAAATGTTAACATCAACTCATTTGAGTTAATAACAATGATATTGATTATATTTACAACTTTTTAATGTTTAAACATTGATTTAGGTTTAATTTTATCGATCTTTTACATTTTTATTCCTGTGGGTGGTTGTGTAGGTCTATATATCTTTTACATTTTTATTCCTGTGGGTGGTTGTGTAGGTCTATATATCTTTTACATTTTTATTCCTGTGGGTGGTTGTGTAGGTCTATACGGCTGTAAAGACGGTCCTAGATTCAGTACGAGCCCGGTCTCTGTATTGAATATCTGGTATAACAGGTGACCAGTATAACATATCGTGTGTCTACTTAATTAGTTATAATATATATTTTTACTGTTACATCAGTAGAGTGGGTTATTTTTTTGCTCTGCTACTCGTCGAATTCGGCACAAATGTCATCTCGCCAACGAAACTCGGACGTGAAGGTTTATTACACACTATATTGCAATTCCATTAATTGTTGATAGGCCACTGGGCAGTGGTTACGTGTTCATCTCAGTAAGACATTGGAAGACCACGTTCTGGTCATCAACAGATGTGAAACATCTTAGATGACCTTACTGCAAGTCAGATATTAATCAGTATTTGCGACATGAAGTCGAGAACGATGCTTATCTATATCATGCGTGAAGATTGACTGAAACAAATACCACTTTATTGTCATATGCCGGATGCTTTCATTTAAATGATAATTATGCACAATGAAATGTATGCATTGTACTGTAAAATGTTTGTCCTATGTTTTACCAGACAGAATAATACGTCCATGTTAAAGGAAGTGCTTATGTTGCTTCCATGTTTCTGTGAAATATCTAGTCAATATTTCAGTGATCATATTCCAAAAGTATCCTGGAAATCGTTTAGTGAATATTCACATTCTGATGTTTCAGAGAGCCAATCTTATTTACATACAATTATTCGCCACAACTTTACCAGAGAAGCAAACAGAACAACCATAAACGGTTAATAAAAGCCTTTTAATGAAGACATATAAAGTATTCACAAGCAATACATATACAACGACGCCAATCACAACTACTCTCACACCGAAACAGGTACAGTAAAACCTTAAGCGTATACCACACAATTCCTAACATAATTAATACACTTTGATGGTAGAATGCCATATGTGGCACACAAGTGACAAAAATGACCAAAACAGGACCCAGTCTACATTAAAAAATACCCTTCTAACAGAAAAAAAGTGATATGAAGTAAATTTCATGCCCACAAATATGTGATTTCTATTTATTTATTAATTTGATCATTATTACACATTTCGAGTTCGAAGGAAAACATCATGAAATAAATAAATCATCTCTACATTAAATCAGTATTAACTATTATAATTATGGCAACAATAAATAAGGATGCTTGTGTGACAATAGGTGCGCTGATCAAAGAATTTGCATACTCGGATCTGCAGGTGTTCTATTAAGAAACATGATTCTTCAGAAAACTCCTCTGCGCCCAGTCAATCCTGAGCCGTGTAGCTGAAACGAAATATCCGATATAAAGCAAACAGCAAAACCATCGGTACTAAAATTGTCAATGCAATTGAATCGGTCAGTAGTTAACACAACTCCACAATCTCGTAACTTCCAACATACCCATTCTTGCCATCTACTAAAGGATGTGAATAAATTAAGAATACAATAAGAGAATTAAAATCTAGGAACAACAACAAATGAACACTTACATTTTGGTGTCTGTGAGTGTGTGTTTCTAACCGTTCATAGCTAAGAATGTTCCCTTCTCTTTTGATCTTTTAATTCTCGGGACCTTCTAGAATGTTTATCGTGACTCGTGTGGTCCCTCCTTTTACTCTTTTTCTGTTTGTCTGTTTCACGTTTGTAGTTGCTCTCATCACTGGAATCCTTGCTGTGTTCCTTTGATGTATCAGCGGCAGGCGATTCCCTGTCCGAATCAGATTCTGAAGAATGTTTCCTTCGTTTAGATTTTTTCTCTCCAGCTGATCTATACTTGTGTTCATCTTTCTCGCTATCTTTCGATCTCTTCTTCTTCCTAGATGATGTCTCATCTCTATATTTCTCCTTATGATGGTTTGATTCCTCACGACTCGATTGTCTTTCATAAGACGGACTTCGGTGTCGCTTACTGCGTTCTCTGCTCCTATCTCTCTTACTCCTGTGTCCATCTCGTGACCGCGACCTATGCTTGTTCCTACTACGTGACTGTGACCTGTGCCTGCTGGCTGACCTTCTCCTATATCTGTCTCTCTCACCCGACCTAGATCTGCGCCGTTCTCTACTACGAGAGCGTGACTTGTGTCTGTGCCTATCCCTATCACGTTCCCTGTCATCCCTACGTTTATCTCTACTCCTACTCCTATCTCTACTCTCATACTTACTAGTTCGTCGTTTTCCGTCTTTCTTCGGCCTGTATGAATCATCATGACTGTCTTTCCTATAATCTGATCTACTTTCAGCCTTTCTCTTATCATCTAACTTCACCTCACGATGTCGTGTTTCCGGCACATCCCTTCTGTTATTCGACTTTACCTTCTCTCTGCTCTTTCTCGTTGAACTGTCTGATGAATCAGAGCTGCTATCATTACCACTACTCTGACTACTACTGCTACTGCTATCACTACTGCTACTGCTAGATGAGTCACTACTGTCAGTATCCGAGTCATCATTGTGAACAGTGGATTTCTTTGATTTGGCCACCTCCACAAAATGCTGTTCTTTAAATGATTTGCTGTCATTGTGTTTATCTCGACTAGTTGTACTGTTTGAATGGTCTGACTCCTTCACATGATCTTTTGGCAAAGGCTCATACTTAGACTCGTTGGGGAAAATGTCATCATTTTCCCCAACTGAGGCAATTCGCATGGATTTCTTTTTCTGGATTTCATCTTCTGAAAGGTGTACATTTTACAATACATTGGATTAATCACTAGCCAATGAAGTTAATGCTGAACAGATGACAACTGATGCATGTTACAAAAGACAAATTAATTCAAACATGGTTATTAGACACATAATATATTTATATAAGCAGTTACATGCATGCACACAGACACACACAATAGGAAATATGTAGTGCTGCTTACCTTTGTATGTTTACATAACAAAAAATACTTTTATTAACATTAATGCTATGACAATGTGAACAAAATCTGTACCTACTACTAATACTAAACAGAATTATTATTATTGGGAAGTTTCCATCCAAGAATAATGACATACACTAGTACTATTATTAAATGTAATGAACAATAGAAAGACCAAATTAAAATCCACCTTCAAATAAGATGCACTCCTGAAAGGATGAAGACATATATGGTCTTCTACATACCAAGCTCTCTCTCTTCTATCTCATGCATTCTCTTTTCAAACTCAATCCGTTTACGCTGACTTCTCTCTAGAAGATCTTCTGCGTCCGAGGAATCACTTGTCCCCGATGCCTGTTCATCCTCTCTAACACTATCCTCGTCTTCGCTGTCTCCGGATCCATAGCCAAGCCCTGTTTATAAGTAATAAACGAATCATATCACTCTCATAAGCAACAGCTTCAAATATTATATAATCATTGGATTAATGGAATATAAGGAAAATTCAAATTAGCTGTGGGTGATTTACATACAGTTAACTTAATATTAATTAAAATAAAGAATTTCTTGGAAGCAAAAAAGATAAAGAATCCAGGATATAGGAAACAGTAAACTTCAATATGAAAGTTCAGTTTTCTATATCCAACCTTTTCTGGTTACAAATAATCAGTATTTGGAAATGATTACCACCAACACAATTTCAGAATAATGGCAAAAACACATCCGACAAATATAATAATCGTGTTACTTTGATGAATGTTCCTTTTTTGGGGGGTTTATATTACACAGCCACTGTAAACAAACCTGCTACAATGCTAAACATAAATGTTAAGCATTTCTGACTGTTTTAAACAAAACATATCACAAACTTATAAATACTTAATAGCATCTTATAACCTTTATACGAAAACATTATACACAAATCAGCACTATTTTGAGGAATATTTCCAGTTAAGTAAAATTAAGGAAAAAGGAAAGCCCTTGGTACTTACCAAGTGATGTTATCGAAGCCAAAGCAGTTGACTTGGCTATCTGCTTAGCAGGAGCTTTATTATATACATATACAGAACAATTAGTCAACAGAAGAAACAGCCTCCCACATGTGATGCCACCTGGGGAGTAGTTGTTCAATCACAATCTGCCCCCGTGTGAATCAACTTGATAACTACAACCTGTTAAAAAGGGGCTGGGTCTGTCCGAATGATTCTGTGCTACAATCAAATCTGATCAGGATTAGATAACATGACATAATAGATTCTCAGCATTCCAGCTTATGATGCCTGGTCTTACAACAGCTGACAACATGTTTCATCCGACATGTCCTGGACAAGAGATTTCAACAACATAAAGAAAAATGTGCCATTGTATCATTTCCAATGAGCAGAATTTGCTGTGCCCCAGTTAATTAATCCAAGGATGAAAGTTATGCTAATTAATTCATTTACAATTTATGAATATTAATCACATCTGTAGTAAACCAACAATATAATTAACTGTGGCACAACTGAAACAGAAACATTTAAAATGCTTTCCTTCATTCAAGCAAAACAAACCTGTTTTATCCCATTGAACATAACTACAACAGCTTCATAAAACAAAAACATTATGAAAACAAAACATTTATGGTGAATGCACATATAGAATAGAACACATTCTTAAAGCACACACACTGGAAAAGAATATGGCATAGAATTATTTTTCTATCTCTCTTAGGTGAGATTGATATTTTATTAACTACTACAGCTTCCGACACATGCCGATGGTTGATACAGTGAAGACAGTTAAAGTTAATGGAAATCTCATCAGCTCTAGGACAATGTTTCTGTACATTGCTTTGAAATGTTCTGTGCTTATGTGTACCTTTGGCAGCCTTGGCTTTCTCCCTGTTATACACTTCATATGCCACTGCTTTAATTTCTTCAGCCGTGACAGTGATGAGTACTTCTGTCAACAGTTGACGTACTTTTAGCATCTGAAGTAAATTTTTAAACAAAAATATCACACCTGGACCACAGCAAGTTTAGTTACTACTCTTAATCAAAACAGTGATTATTTTATTTATAATTTAGTAATTACTGGGTACATTATTTTGACATCAATTGCCTAGAGCACATTACATAGATATAAGGTACTTTATTCACCCTAACATTCTTTGACATTATTTCCAAGATCAGATGATATTATGTTAATACGATATGATTTCATTAGCTTATCTAAGTAATAATACATGTTTATATAGCGCCAGAACCAGGTAACCGTGTTCTGAGGTACTGTACAATATTATTATCCCTGCTATGAATTCTATGCTCTAACTAACTGCACCATCATGGCTCAACTAAGTGACATTAGGGTGGTTGCCTGTATATACCATATAAATGTTTCTTAATTTGGTATTTAGATGAGACTTTGATATAATCCTAGAAATGTCAGAAGAAACGAAACCATCTGAGCCAATTTTTCCTCCTCTGTCAGTGGTGATTCCTCTTCTACTGGACTGTGTTTTGAATTTGATGTTCCATGAGCTTCATGATCTGAGGTAGCTTCGTCATCAGAATCCTGGAAAGAAGATAAAATGGCCATACTCATCTTTTAGTCGTTGTTATAATTTTACACATGAAGCCCATCACTTGTCTGTTAAAGGCATACTGGGTTTTGAATAAAAGAGTGAGTGGTTTCTCTCTAAAGCCTTTATGCTAGTTATATTTGGATTATATAGCCGAGGTACAACTTCCTACAGAAACACCCCACAGCCACAGGTCCAAGTCATATTCTAACCCATGACCTGGAGGCTTGCAGCAATAATGCTCTAACAACTGCCTCAAAAGTCGACCTTGAACAACTTTCATTATCAACATCATGTAGACTTGAATATTATGTTAATGGAGAAGGGCGTGTAAAGAAAACAATACATTACAGACTGCATATATAAACGAGAAATTGGTGCTTATCAAGTGATCAACCAGCATCAGTCCACTGTACTAACCCAGAAATAACATTTTTGTGTTCAATTTTACATCTTGCAAGTATGAGGATGGGAAATATCATAAACTTGAAACTGAACAGAACCACAGTTAAAAAGTATTATCTAGAGTTTAGGAAGTTGAATAGAAAAGGTTTCCAACATCATCCAGACACCTCATAAAAGTTTTAATACCTCACAGAATAACATCTGACCTTTTGAGATGCATTGGCTAAATGATTAATTTCTGCTTTAATGATAACTGCACTTAGAAAAATTGGTTACCATATTTATGTCAAGCATAAATCTATTATTATATAGTTTCTTATGCGCCTTAGAGTAACATTCTTTTTAATTACACTGTGTTAAGCAGTATTTAACAGCCGACATCTGTGATGCCATTGCAGAAATCTGTGATATAAATAGCACGTACAAAACGACTTTTTCTCACTACTGGCAGGCCATTAGCATCAACCTCGTCCTTCAGCTCCTGTTCGGCGGCCTTCTCTGCCTCCTCTCGTAACTTTTTTCTTTCCGCCTCCTCCCTTGCCTTCTGTTCTTGTTCCAGTCGCTTCTGTTTTTCCAGCTCCATTTTCTCAAGACCCTCCCTGATCCAGGCAGGTAATGAGCGACGTTTAGCGGCATCTGAAGCAGAGAACAACAGCGATAAATTCTTCAGTAGCGATAATACGAAATGTACTGTACATTCATAACCCTAACAGCTGCTCTTTTAGAAGATCAAGAACAGTAAAAAAAGACATGTAACTTCATTGGTTCACATTTTAATGTCTTTAAGTCACATGAAATGGTGCCACACCTAAACCAGATATAAGTGATGGATCCTCCAAGACTGGTATAGGAGCATGATACTGTTTGGTATGAGAAAACACAGTTCTAGCTGTTGGACTGTCAGCTGTATCATCTCCTGGGGGTGGCCAGTAACTCTCCTGATATGACGTATCAAATCCACTCTCCTGGGTTGTACAGTTTGTCGTTGTTGACTCAGTAAAATTCTCATAGCCATGGCCATAGTTAAACTGCTCAACATCTGGTTTGGGCTGTCAAAGAGAACAAGAAATGATATATATATATATATATATATATATATATAAATGGAAAACTTAAAATGGTTAATTATCAGTATAATAATTTCAACAAGTAACTGTGTATCAAGACATCAAGTTAATTTTGTGTCTGGAATCAAGAATAAATCTATGAATTGCTACAATTTTTCTTTTAGTCACATGTTCTGAATCTATTTCTTTAAAGTATTTCTGAATTAATTAATTCCAGTATATTATAACGATAACAAGATTTCAACCCCATTTTCTTTCATGAGTTTTTGCAGTTTTAATTATTCTGAATATTAAGGAATTGTAATGATCAGAATAAGTATTGCTACGGATGGACAGAACTATCCCACAGATTAACAAGCTATTATCCTCACAGCTCGTAGATCTGCAATACAGTGTGCTAACCACAGTATAATAGCAGCTCTCAATATGGAACTGATTAACACTACCTAAATGCTATTGGAATGCTAGATTAAGAATTGTAATTAAATTTTTTATTTATTGTCAAACCACAAAGGCCATTTTTATCCTCTAAAAACTAAGTTATAGTCAGATATACAGTAAACAAAATGGACTTCTGAAAGTACGATGTCAGGTTCTACCTTTTCATCTTCAGTCTGCGGTGCTGGTGGTGGCGGAGGCGGTGCAGGCCAATTAGGCACCCAGGCTCCCATACCCCAGCCCCAGCTAGCTGATCCCCCCTCTGGCACAGGCGGAGCAGGAGGTGGTTGTGCCGGCAGAGGCTGGGTCAGCGCAGGCTGGGCAGGAGGAGTTTGTGCTGGAAGTGGCTGAGATGGTGGAGGCCTGATCAGTGGAGGCTGGCTCTGTAATGGCTGCGTAGGAGGAGGCTGAGTTGGATCAAAGTTTGGTGGTGGTTGGGTAAATCCAGCTGAAAAGAGAGCATTATCATTGTCTAGCATAATAACAGTGAAGATTTAACGAAGTATCCTTAACAGCATAAACCACACAGAAATGAAATCTTAAGGCTCTGTATATATTTTACTACATACAGTATACTAAATGGGCTGAGCATTATATAAACATTTTGAGAAAAAAATGGAAGAAGCACCCCTCAAAAATAGTATGGGCAGGATTTTAACTGAAGGTTCATTGGCAACTAATTCCACCATGGAAATGTCTTTAGTAAAAAGGTTTTTACTTTTTGAGATCGATACAGATTTTAGGATATCCTGCATTTTTTTAAAAGGAATTATTTGGTTGTCAATACTATTTTCAGGTGATGATGATGATTGATGTTTTAATGCCACTTTTGTGCACATAGTAGGCTAAATGTGCCAAGTGACCTCCAAAGGTTATGAGGCGAAGTCAAAGATGAAACATCATTCAAATATGCCTGTGCCTGTGTATCTCAATATTCAGTGATTTACAGTGGTGATGTCTACTGGCCTTTTCGGGAACAAAATGTTTTTTATCTTCCAGAAAACTGTCAGGTCTAAATCTTAAAATCACAAAACTATAGACTACCAGTGATAGGCATAAACCACTAATTTATTTTAAATATGTTATACTAAAAACTAACTTACCAAAACAAAAACAAAAAGGGAAATGCTACTTCGAAGTGTTAAACATTATACCTCAATATGTCTACTTACAGATGATTTGTGACTCAAAAAGATGCTCACCGGGTGGTACTGCAGGTGGTACCACGGGTGGTGGCTGTCCATTCTGTGGTCCACTTTTGTCAACTTCTGTCTCTTTATTTGCAATCCACTGCTTAGCCAATGAAGCCCAGTCAACTGTACATGTGGTAGACAGGAAATACAGAGTAAAAATATCTTAATTTAACCATTATCCCTATATGTCAAATATGTTTTACGACCAACAAATACTGACATAGATTGTTAAATCTACGGATGGTTATTTGCAAGATAATACCCTCATCTGTGCATGAATGGGAAATTCAACTTTATGAAAACTCTGAAGATGTGTGCATGGAAAATGTCAATAGTATTTCAAAAGCTACCTGTAACTAAAACATCTTGTAGGATTTACCAGCTTAATAAAAATGGTTAAATATAAGATTACCTTGATCATGAGGTACATTAGCATAGCTTGCCTGCTGTAGAGACCAGCTCCAGGCAGGTGGTGGGGCTCCTCCGGACCACATTTCTCTATTTCTGCAAATCAGCAACTACTGGCACCTAGGAAAATTTACCTTATCATTACTGTTATGCATGGAAACACTGAACACAATACTTGATCAGAAGATATTAACAAAAAAACACATTCCTGTGGTTGTGTTAGATAAAAATGTTCATGGGCTGGTAACTGCTACGTGAAACCAACCTCACAGGCAGATATTAATTTTTTACATAAACATGCCATTTATATTTACAAGTGAATTCCAGAAAACAGAAATATCACAGAATCTGTGATTCTAAATAGAATTTTCAATTTCATATGGTTATTCTACATGGGCATTAAATCTATGGGTTTTTTTGGGAGGGTTGGCATGTTTCTTCCATGGACGGTAATAATCACAGTAAAAAAAATCTTCCTTCCATTTTGGGAAGAAATGGATGAAACTCCAAAATGGTACAAAATCATCATCCAAAATTAGATGGCCATTTTCAAATTTGACAAATATTAATATATTTTTCACACTATTCATACACATGTGCACTTTAAAAAAATTAGAATAGGATACAGTCCTCATATCTGTTGGTTTGCAAAAAAATCTTTGGGGATAAATGGAAGAAACTAAAATTTATTTGATTTGAGTAACATATTGAAAATAATTGTACCATAAATACTCATGGTTAAGTCAATTTTTAAGAGGGAAAAATGAGTTATCAGAAGCACCTTGACTTATATGTGCTTCGTATTTCCTACCAGCTGAAGAAAAGATGTTTTGGGCCATCCTTGACACACAACCAGAGTTGACAAGTTTATGACACAATGTCCAAAACCATGGATTAATCCAGGGTTTATGATGTCATGTCATAAACTGGTTTATGATGGTTTACGACATGATATCGTCATAAATTGTCAAAAGCCTATTTTGATATTATGGTAATCATACACTGGTGTTGTTTGTAGCCAAAATCAATTGACTTGATTGGTCTGTTATTTGTTTTTAGATCTTTTGGGTTTGGTGCTTGTGTATATATGTGGTTGACCATACATGCAGTGACAGTGGCTTCAGTTAATGATCCTCCATGTGGCAAGAGCTCGAGATATCTGCTAATCTGATTCTATTAGTCCATCTTATAGCTTTCACATTAAATAATAGTTACACATGGTTGTTTTCATGGGTGGCTTCATTACAACCAAAGTGGATAGAAGGTTGGGGAGGGAAATAAACGTTGATTCATAAGTGAACTCCAGTGGCCTAGCAGTTAAGCACTTGGCGCTAAGGGTCACAGGTTCAATCCCAGAAAGGTCAAAACTTTTTCAGATGTTAATTTCTTGGCTCACAACATCGTGGGTGGCTGACACGTTAAATGGCGGGACATTAAAGACCACTTAGAGATATAAAACACTCTGGCAGTGACCACCCTCAGGGTATTTCAGTTTCATATTTCCATACTGCTCCCCTGTGAGTGGTGGGGGAGGAGGTTCCTCAACTACTTCAACATAGAGGCTGTGCCGAATAAGCAACAGCCTGGGGATTCTCCATGAAAAACCAAAACAAACAAACCTCGAGTCATAATGTAATACATTCTAAGACCAGTATTTTTCATAAATATTGGGGTATTATAGCATAGCACAGTAACAAGTCAGGATATCACATGGATTATTGATGTATCAAATGGATGGATTCAATTATACATGTGTGAAAGATGTGAGTCTGTTATGGTTACTGAATAAAATATACCTCCATATTATTTTTGTTATTACTGAATTGGAAAAAATGTAAGACCAGAATCAAATATTATTTTACATTCATGTTTGTAATATATAAATATACTAATTCTGATATAATGATAATCCACAACTGGTTCTAAGCAAAATAGATCAAAAGTTAAAATCACAAAATATAGGTTTACGACAGTATATGATGTCATAAAGGTATTTATAACAGGTTTACGACGGCTTTATGACACTGTTGTGTCATAAACAGGTTTCGGACTGTCATAAACCCAACCCTGTACACAACACTATAGGATTCAACACAATAATTCCACATCGCTGCCTATTAATCCATCATTATTCAATAACTAATGATTAATTTTCACTAAACTATTACAATAAATATTAACTAGTGTCTTTTAATTTCATCTTGATTTTATAAACAAAAATTATTAAAAGACATAACGGATGACAACTAATGATTCATGTGTGCATCATGGAACTGCTGATCACAGGATTCACTAATTGATTAGTTTGCTTGGATCATTGGAATCCACTTGTTCATTGATTAATTGCACAAAGACCCTTTAAAGGGAGCCTCAGTTTTGGTATTCCTTACTTCTTATGCAACATTAGTACATGATTTTTGTTAAATGTTTCAGCCAAGCCATCACAATGGAGCATATGCTCTACATCCCTGTTACAAGGGTGCTAAACTCTAACCAGATCAGTTGATTGTTGTCATAGACTCTGTAACCCCTGGGAGTTTCTTCCCAATTTCTTCCTGGAAGAAAGGTTTTCTTCTAGGTAAAAACCCATTTCTTCCCATCGGAAGGGAAGAAATACCTTTCTTCCGGGAAGAAACCCAACCCTGGATTTTGGTATTTACCATGTCACAAGCAAAATGAGTTACAGGTCATT
Source organism: Paralvinella palmiformis (assembly GCA_025642065.1). Classification (NCBI taxonomy): domain Eukaryota; kingdom Metazoa; phylum Annelida; class Polychaeta; order Terebellida; family Alvinellidae; genus Paralvinella; species Paralvinella palmiformis. The sequence goes on from JAODUP010000488.1 coordinate 576,287, forward strand.
ACTACAGAAATATTCATGTCTACTGATGGCTTTAATCTAATATTGTCTGGTTGTCTTTAAATGCATTTAAGGCAGCTACTTAAATCTCACTAGACTGATGTGCAATTTTGCTAGAAAGGATGACAGTCACTCTTATAGAAAATGACTGTCATCATATTTAACAAGAATAAAGGAGATCGAAGATATCACATCTGTCCAACTATATTGATGTGATTGTAACACGCTGGCTCAGATGTTTTTTATATGTGTCCTTTTACACCAGCATACACAGTTCCACATCAGAGCACTAGAAATATGCATATTTGATGCATGCACATTGAGTGCTCAGACCTATAGCAGCAATGAACATGGTTCCGATGCTCAGCTACACAACAACATCCTTGTTAAAAATCTTTCAACAAATCAGTTGTTTTGTACTATAACAATAGCAAGCAATACTGGTGGATTGATGTTTTCCTTATGGTACTGAATGACCTTAAATGAAATAAAAAAATTTATCACATGCAACATATTTTTTAGTCAGCATTATTCACTTCAAACGGTTCCACACATTATCATATTAACAACAAGATGGATGAATGAAATCTGGACGCGCATTTTACCTGTCTGTTGGGATACCTAGTAGTCAGGGTTCCAGATAATATTTGAGGTTGGAGGGTCATCAGAAAAAAGAAAAGGGCTGATGAAAAATATAGCACACGACTGGCCATGAGCGGAATGAGTTGGCCCTAGCGGTCTGGGGGTTTGCGAGTTGAAAGCCCCAGCAGAAAAAGTTGTAGAAATGATTCTGTGAGAAACAATTTGAGGTATACTTCAATGCAGATATGTGGTCAATTCCATTTGGTCAATTCCAATTCCACCTCAAATTTACCAATTCCAATTCCGTTTTTTCCCCGACTTTTTTTGCCTAATACTTTTTACTAGGAGCAGGTACTCCGAGTACCTACTGGAATACCTACTCTGAGTAGTTTATATTCCAAGTAGGATTATTATGGAAGAAATATTTATAAATTAAAAAATTAACTGGTAAATTGATTTGTGGATTTAATTTTTTTCCCCGTTCTAAACATTGAACAGAGTAAATAGCAATATCTCTATATAGATTACAGGCATGCTATGTGGTGGCATCACAGTGTGTTGGGTGGAACCCCATGGTATCCAGACCATTTTAATTAGTTAAATGCTTATGTGTGGTGCCACAGTCAGTGGGTATATTTGATATATATATATATATATATATATATATATATAGATCAATTTGGTTCCAGTATATTGGTAATACCACATGTAAGTGTTAACGTGGTAATAAATAGCGCAAGTCTAACCACAAGATGCTTTTAGCTAAAGAAATATTTGATTATATCAAGTGGTGGATCATAGTTTTGGGTGCAACCCCAGGTAAGAGTATATTTTGTAATCATCAAAGATGTATTTATATTCCACTGTCCAGTAGGAACCTTGAAACGAATGTTTTTGCTTAGTTTCGCCCAGATCCTGTATTTACTTCACAACCCTGCTGGGTACTAAACCACTGGCATATGGTAAGTTTACAAAACACCTCAAATGGTTATTAAAACAGTTAGGTCTGGGGACAGGCTATAGTAGTTACAGTTTTAGGAGAGGAGGGGCAAGTTTTGGCTTCAGATTGGCATTCCTGGTGAGATTAATTAATTCCTAAATTGCAATATCCCTATATAGCTTACAGGTATGATACCTGGTGGTGTCATGGTATTGGGGGCAGAGCCCATGGTATCCAGACCATTTTAATTGGTTAAATGCTCACTTCGGGTCACATGGTCAGTCAGTGTGCATATCTGATATATATATATATATTAGAAGCTGTGCCAAACTAGCGACAGCCTGGGGATACTCTCTACTACAAGCAAGCAAGCAAGTAAAATATATATATATATATATATATATATATAAGGAACCAAAGTTCAGGATCATTATGGTTCTAGTATATTAGTAACACCACATGTAAGTGTTAACGTTGTAAAAATAGTAAATTAATTTCTGGATTTTTTTGGTTTTGTTTAAACTTGTTTAAAATTTCTCAATTCAAATTCAAAGTTTCTCAATTCAAATTCAATTTTTTTTAAATAATCAATTCAAATTCCGGAATTGACCATCAATTCCAAAATTGAATTGACCCCATGTCTGCTTCAATGTCTTGGGAGCACAAGAAGATATTATTTGTATTATGTATTGTTTTGTATTTGAGCCTGCTGCTGCTGAGCCATCATGTCATGTAGCTAATTGGTATCATATTGTTTTCACGAATATATTTTCCCTTTCCATATAATTGCATTATTCACACACATAATAGATCATGTAGCTATTAATCATCACATAATTCTTTATCAATTCAATACGTTATTATGGTAGACCAGTAATTACCAGTCATGGGACTAGCGATCCTGTGGGGGGTTCATAAACTGATTTTAGTGAACAATATAATCCATGCTTGCATGATATCACAGAGCTGAAATACTAGCGTAGATGAAACTTAATAACTTTCCCGTCCACTTGAGATTTTAAGCCTGTAGGTTCTTTGTTTGGTTTTCATGTCCCAAGTGATTTATTACTTTTAAAGGACACCCAAAGCATGTAAATAAAAGAAATACATGGTTCATTGGCAGTATCCAGATATTCAAAATCATGAAAGGGTGAGATCGTCTTGATCTGGAGATATTCCTTCTCAAAGCTGAAGGACAATGTACCATGATTGCATGAGGCACAAGAACAAGTTACTCGTGCATCACAGTAGGCTTGAAGTTCATAAGAACGTGTTCAGCCAAAGAATAGTCCAAGACTGGAATTCACTCTCTGAAGGAACTGTTGCGGCCACTACCCTCAATATATTTAAAACTAGGTTTGTTAAACAATGGCAGGCAATGATATATGTGGCACTATAGGCATAAAAAGTGGAATACCAGACAGGCTCAGCCTTATATTCCGTATTTTGGTATCCAAGCTGCTTTGTCCTTATCCACATAATCCACAGTGTCGAAACAATTCAGCAGTTAATATTTTATTTAGAGTAAATAAAGCACCAAGCAATTACTGGTAATTCAATCACTTATGACCCATGCCACTCTCTCTGCAAACCCCCACACCACATTTCATACAGTGCTATTGCTATGGGCGACCTAGAAAACTCACATTATTGCCCAAAGAGCCGTGATTTCAGCAGTGAAAATGAAAGCAACTTAAAACATAGAACAATTTTTTTTAAATAAAAGCATTCAATTACCAGGTCTTGAGCTGGCTGAAGACTTCTTATTCCCCTGGACCCTGATAAAGAAATCTGTCGCTTCATGTTTACATTTACAATTATAACTGTGTCTGAAAATGGAGCCTCCGTAGAAAATAATATGTTCTTGGCTGTGGGATCCATGAAATACTACATTTTTTATAAATGTCAGACTCTTTTTAATCTGATTATAATGTCTATTAATAGACTTAATCTAATATCTTTATTATAATAATAATAATGCATGTATATATAGTGCCAGAACCATGTAACCCTGTTCGGAGGCACTGTACAGTATTATTATCCCTGTCTCTGACCTGTTTCCACCCAACACATATCTCAACTCCCAAGGGAGCAAACAATGCATGCTGCCATTATAGGCGTTACTCAGACACATAGCCATCGTGCTTCTATGGATGAGTGAACTAGTTGCCACATGACCACATTGCAACTCCCGGAAATTCGAACTAGCGACCCTTTGGCTATGAGTGCTATGCTCTAACTAACTGCGTTATCACGGCTTGACACTAGTAGTAATTACAACTACACCCCAGTCACTGACACGAACCGATGAAAAACTAAGTACACTCACGAAATGGCTCAGATTTATAATAACATCGATGAACATTGTTCCGATGCTGAATGCTCGGATATTTATCACCAACAAACACGATTCCGATGCTCAGCTTGCATCAGAGTACCAGAAACATCCAAACTTGGCTCACACGCATAGAGTGCTTGGACCTTTATCATCAGCAAACACAATTCTGATGCTTGGATGCGTAACAACAGCCATTTTAATATCATTATAAAAGTTTTTTTTAGTTGGGATACCTACTACTATGTCTAGGTACGTGACAAAACTGGCCACTCCGCTTAGGCCACTTCGGCCTATAACTTAGTTCCAGGCGTTAGCGCTCCGGAAAGGGGGGGTCGCGTCTTTTCTGGTGCGTCATCGGTCTATTTTAGGAATTGCCAAGCTACAACCACACTGATGACGTAGTTCACACGTTCTTCTGGATCCTCGTTTTCGAATTGATGATATCGGCGGGAAATTACAAAAGTTATTAAACTGTGAAATCGAGCGTCATTTTCAGCGTTCAATTCCTCCTTGAAGGTAAGCGGGAACTCTTTTAAATGTTTGAAGAACTCTTTATTATACATTCATGTACATATTGGCCGAGTTTGAGAAAAATCGGACTTGACCTGTATTTTTGTAAAGCCGAGGCCCCCACGAGGGGTAAATATGTTCGCTCCGCGCAAATGGCGATCGCGCTATGTTGAAAAATTCGATCAGTTCCCAAGCTCACTCGTAAGACAGATTATTTGAGTGAGTTGTGTAATTATTATATTAAACATCAACATTCTTTTTAAACGTAAGGATATGGAGCTGATCAATCTTTATACACATTAATGTACATATTGGTCGAGTTTTGGAATAATCTGTGACAAAGAATTGAAAGACTAAACGTCTAAAGAAAAGAATCTAGAATGAGTTCAACAATCAATGTCATGACTAGACTTAAGACTAGTTCTACGGTCTAGACTAGTCAAGACCGTAGACGAGATCTAATTCTGTTATGCTATGATCTTTAATTAGTCATTTAGTATTACTACAGCTCTGTAGAGTAGTTCTCCAGTTGAGTTTAGTCTATATTCATTAAGTCTTGACTATTGTTATTTGTTTTTAGCCGACGAAAAAATGATGTTCGTTCCGTGAAATGGTGACAAATTCGATCACTTACCAAGCTGCAGGATTCCACTGATTTGAGTGATGTGTTTTTGTATACTTATTAATCTCATATACTGAGTATGTCACTTTAGTATGTGCTCAGCTGCCATATTTGAGCGGAAGTAATAGCCAATGAGGAATAAGTGGCGCATGTGCATTGAGTGCTAGGATCCATAACGCTGAGACACACGGTTCCGATGCTTGGATACGTAACCAATTCGAATATCTTAATTATGTTTTCCTTTATTTGTCAGTGATTGAGTCAAGTTAGTACACATTAAAATAACATTTGCCTGCTTAGGCTCTGATCTGAAAACGACAGAATTATTTCGATGTTTTCACGCACCCCTTCGTGATTACACATCATAAAAATGAATGTTAAAAGGAGTGGAAATCGAACCAAATCCAATCAAGTCTTTCAAGAGAAATCAAATTGACCAACTACATGATCAAAAACTAAAAATTACCACGATAGTTACTGTTTTTCTCAATATGGATTTAACGTTAATTAAATAAGTATATTTTAGTAAAAATCATACACGAATCTACATTACCAAAGCTATAACATATCACGAAATTGACGACCGTGTTTGAGAAAATGTGGAAAGCGTGATAAGCAATTGTAACAGTTATGAATTGCACATGTATCTACGTAACAATACTGTATACGTCTAAGACTCTTAACACAACATTGTTCTATTCTTTATTACCTTCTTGAGAAACGATACTAGAAAGAAATCCGACTAGTTCAGGGCAATAATTCGAATACAAATCCTAAACAACAAACCGTTCCACGCCATTTGCAATGTGGTTAGCAAGTGTTTGTGTATTTTGTTCTTATTAGCGGCAAAAGTTGTACGACTCACTAGATGGCACCACCATATATATATATATATATATATATATATATTGCGCTACATAAGGAATTCTAATAAAATTGTGAACTTTAGATGTAAATTAATTTGGACGCATTCTCTGGTAATTTGTAAGAATTCCTGCAACACACACACAAAATGGAGCCGCTAAATCTTTTTTTGATCCTGTGTTTTGTTTTGCTTGTGTGTGTGTGTGTGGTGCGCACTCGCGCGTATATATATATATATATATATATATATATATATATATATATTATATATAAAAAGAAATATACACATTGATAAAAATGATACAATCAATATAAAGTAAGGGTATACTGAATTAAAAACAATGTCAAAAGTTCAAATGGAGCCGTGATAGCGCAGTTATAGAGCGTAGGACTCGTAGCCGAACGGTCACGGGTTCGAGACTCCGTGAGCTGCAATGCTGTCATGTGGCGACTGGTTCACTCATCCATAAAAAATGATTACCTGACAGGACGCGCTGGCTATGTGTATGAGTAACGCTTTGCGCCTATAATGGCAGCATGCGTTGTATGCTCCCTTGGGAGTTGAGATGTGTGTTGGGTGGAAACAGGTCTGAGTCAGGTATAATAATGCTGTAAAGCGGCTTAGAACAGCTATCTAGCTGAATAGGGCGCTATATAAATGTCACATATTATTATTGAATAAGAACTTAAATTGTATTTTTTTATTTAACTCGATCCAGATTCCCTTCGCTGAGCTCATTAGTTATTTATGTATTATTTATTTCATTGGTTCTTAGTCGACCACCATTCCTAAAAATGAGGACATTTGTTTGTACATATTTATACTGAGACTATATTTCGAGCAGAACTGACGTTGCAACCGGTCTATTGTGTCATTTATCATTGGAACATCACCACATATATGTACATTCGACATTGATTCATTGATAAATAGACCACGACAGATATCATTACACATATTGTAAAGGTCACAGGTCTAATGTAATAACATTTTTATTTAATCATATACAGATGATACACACATGATTGGTTCCCAGGTACAAGTAAAAATAATATTTCTAAAACTCTACATTAAAATCTATTTACACTCAGCTAAAAGTTTAACTTTAAAATCATTTATTTAAAATCCTCTACAAGTCAACATGAATAACTATAAGGCTTAGCTGTATCATTCATCTGGAAAAATCGGTCCGTTCAATCATTGCATGGGTTATATATTGATCAATATTATATTAAATCCTTTGAAAAGACAGAATCGTTCAGCTGAAATACTAGGCTGAGTCTCCGTGTAATATGAAATAATTTGCTGAAAGATTTCTTGTATTTATTGTTAGTGAAAAGTTATAATCCCTTATTAACAGTGGGCCTATAGCTGTTTCTAACCCGAGACCGCAGTTTGTAACCGATGCAACGCATTTCGCCTGGATCGGTCTATTGACTGAACAAACGAAAAATTGAGTGCAATACTTTGATTTCATGTATGTGTCTATGCAATTAAATTGTACACTTTCCCTAATATATATATGATCCCACAAATATATATACTTATATATAATTATCGTCGCCCTTAAGTGAACCCCCACTCCATCTCGGATCCTGATTCCATACAATACAGAAGGATCGAGGCTTTAATTGGCCAACTTCTAACGAAAAGTATCATATATCATATATTGCAACGAAAAATAATAATATAAAGGCTATGATAATTAAATTGCCTATGTGTGCCCACGTGTTGTAAAGTATACCGATTTTTCCAGGTTCACTGTAAACCTCGGCTATTACCGTTGATAGATATAGGCTTCACACAATTAATTCCCGGAAACACACGCAACGTGATACAGCAAGCGGCAGGCATCATATTATTTAGAAGTAACTAATAAATTTGACATTGATTGAAAAATAACGACATGAAAAGATAGTGCCATATTGCTAAGAATAATTAATAACCGATACAACGGTGACATGAAATCTAGACGAGATATGGTAGGTTAGATTTATATAAGTGGGCATGCACAAATATGAAAAGATAATACTAAATTAGTTAGAAACAAATTATCTTTAGAGGTATCAATTAAGTAGTGATACAATCAGATAACTGATGCCTGGCCGGAAGTATCACGCTGGGTCTCTGGTCAGGGAATTGCTATATAAGCCAGTAACGATTGACTCATGGAAAAAATATATATATATAGTGAGCTCCGGTGGCCTAGCGGTTAAGCACCCGGCACTTGGTGCCAACGGTCGCAGGTTCGAACTCCATAAGAGGTCGAAATTTTTCCAGGGATTAATTTCTCGGCTCACTATATCGTGGATGGCTGACCACGTTAAATGGCGCTGCCGTCTCCACTGAATTATTTAAAATAAAGGGGGACGTTAAAACCCCCCTGAGGACGTAAAACACTCTGGCAGTGACCACCCTCAGGGTATTTCGGCTCCATCTTTCCCTACTGCTCCCCTGTGAGTGGTGGGGGAGGTGTTTCTCAACCACCCCAAAATGGAGGCTGTGCGGAATAAGCGACAGCCTGGGGATTCCCCCCAACAAAAGCAACAAGCATGGAACCAGTAAAGGAAGCAGTGACCCGAGGCATGAGTGACTGCATGAAGTAGTGCCTTTTGCAGCTCGATACTGACGCGTATTACTTGATAGACATATTGTATAGTCAAAAAAAACCTCTGTCTAGCAGCAAAACACATCGAGTCTTCCGTCTTCTGTGTGTGAAGGTACACGCGAATGATATCGTAGAATTTGCTGCTGTCCGAAATATCGCTTTTACGTACAGGCGGCGTCCTAGAATTATATATATATATATATATATATATATATACATATATATAATGTGTGTCTGTGTGTGTGTGTGTGTGTGCATAATATATTATGAAAATATAAGGGGTTTGTCAGGTCATATGCATGGTTCCAATGCGATTCATACCTATGCGTGTGGGACTTTTACTCTATAGGCAGTCGCCTCTCCATCATGTATACCATAAATATATTTGACCACTACAGACCCACAGATGCTATAAATAAGGAACTTAATTCCTCTGATAAATTACACAAATATATCCGTTTGGCTCCATACATATGGAAATAAATCTAACTGAACAACCCGTTAATATTATAACTGCTACAATATAAAGATATATTTGTAATGGACTCCGAAATTTAGCATCAATTTCTTAGTTTATAAATACCATATATATATATATATATATATATATATATATATATATATATATATATATATAAAGAGAGAGAGAGAGAGAGAGAGAGAGAGAGAGAGAGAGAGAGAGAGTATACTTACCGAAGATACAGAAAATGCTTTTGGGAATTCCTTTTTATAACAATGGTCATCGATCATTTTTTATATTGATCAGCCTGATATATAATAAATGGCATATAATTAATCGTGGGCGCCTCCGTGATCTAGCGGTAGCGTGCTGGACTACAGATCAATACCACCCGTGTTCGAATCTCGGCGTGGGCATATCTGTAGTAGGTTGTTTCATCTTTGACTTCGATTCATTACATTTGGAGGTCGCTCGGCCCATTTAGCTTACCATGTACACAAAAGTGGCCGTAAATCATCAATCATCATCATATACAATTCATCAGTTGAAAAATTTAGGTCATGATTGACATTTTCATTGTAAATTGAACACCCTTTCAATTTTACACTGACCGCAACTTCAGCGAACGTAATATGGTACACATTTGAAATGGTAATTGTGTTGAGAACGTAATTCATATATAAATATATATAGATATAGCTAATTAATTAATATGATAATTAATAACATTCTGTGCTTTAAATTTTATCGCGTTGTTCAAACGATTTTCACTCATGCTGAAGGATTGACATTATATATATATATATATATATATATATATTCCACATTGATTTAATATACATGCATTATTCTCAAGTGGAAACGACGTTGAAATCATAGTATCTGACATGATATCCAAATAACAACATATCCCATCATAAGTGAAAGAAATAGAAAATTGGATCGTATCAATTTTTTAATCAAGAAATACGATATTTAATATTTTAAAAAACCACTGACAACTTTCTAGGCTGTTTTTCAAGATAAACTTAATTATGTGTCAGCAATTAAGTACCCTTCCATTTAGCTTCTACCATTAGGTAGAAACAGTAATTAAATTAAGACATATATAACTGAACCGTGCCAGTCTATATACTTAGATCTTGCCACAGTTTTGTACCAAATGGCTATTATAATTCCAGTTTTGTTAGTTTGGCCAGATGTTAGTAATGTGGTAGATCACAAAACACAACTGATGTTAGTAATGTGGTAGGTCACAAAACACAACTGACTGTGTTGGAAAAAAACTGAAGGAGATAATTAAGTGTTCTTTTTGTGGTATTCGAAAGATCTATATAGAAATACATGTATTGTTCGTTTTATGTAATTTATATCCAACACGGCGCTGTATAGAATAAATGTACCTAGATATGCACTAATGACACACGACTGTATGTAAACATGTACCAGACTGTATAATTCGATGCCAATATAGGTCCTTTTTACACACGTCTTAGTGCTGTTTGGCTGATACCTGAACATGGATGACCCGCGACACTTTAATAAATGTTGGAACAGTAATTAACGGAAGTGAGACACCACACAGCTGCTGAGAACACCAGTCATGACAACTGTGTATATTTAGGACGATAACAGCCAGACAGATGATGAAAGGGTAGATCGATCACGATTCAAATGAAGAGGCCATTTTCAATAAAAACTCTGGAATATATGGCCATAGTTCGTCGATGATTTATAGGCTCAATTAAGAGTATTGCTTAATCTGTCGTGTAATAATCCCAATATAGGCGACATCAAATATCCTTAAAATTCAAATCTCTATGAATATCAAGCAATTATTTGTATGCTTGATGATTATTTGCACGATACTCTGCCAATGTCATTCGATAAAATGTTTTTTAAAACCCATTGAACTTCTAAATGCATGTTAAACTCGCTAATCAAATTTATTTCACATTTCTAGAAGTGAATCACGTTTTGCTAACAAACTACCTCAACTCGTGTTGCCTACCTTGTTGAATAAATGGCAAGGTTTTGCCAACGCTATGATAAGGTGACGAGTGAAACAGTTTATAAAAGGTCTATATTATATTTATTACCTTATGTATTTTCACCAAAATTATACATTATGTATTGACTAGGCTGTAGAATCAGTCAAATCGATTAATAGAATAACCAATATTTAATAACCAACCTTCATTCTATGGTCACGTGAGTCACCTGAATCAGCCAATTAATGACGTATAAACTAACTTCTTTATTTGGTTGTTTGGGGTAAGACAGCATGTAGGCTACACATATTCTCCTCATATTATCTATTGTATATATTATTTATATATATATAATATACAAACAAAATTCATTGTCATCATCATTTTCATTGAAACACCCTTCAGACTGATCACGTAAAAATTTGAACTCGGGTGGTTGAGATCGGTTGCCAACCACGATACCAGTCAAGAACATGGAGGCAAATGAACCGGGTATAGTCTATTTCTTTTGTGTAAAATCTATCCCACAGACAGGAGAATTCTAATCTAGAATGGATGTTTTCAGCGCCGAGCAATATGGATAACTTTAAATTAGGGATGTCTTTTAAACTGGTGGTAAAATTGCAACTGACAGCGAATGATTCATAGTCGAGTTGAATGCTTAGAATATAATGCTGTAGTTAAGATTTAATCAAAAATATTATCATTACACGGACCGCCATTAAGCTACAGTGTCAACCATCTTGAGCTGCAACAGCACCAATATCTCAAATAGTCACGTCCAGCTTCTATTCATTAATCTATTGAATATAATCTCTGCAAACACTTATTTACCTTATCAACTGCTATTTCGTAAAGCTTTATCTATTGGTAGAGTCGATTTATTCGTAAGAAATTTGTAAATACCTAATTCATGTAATTTGCTAAGATAACTTTAGACGTGTGATGTATTTACGTGTTGATAGTTCCAAACAGGATTAATTGCAACACACTATACTTACAACAAATATAAACCTGGTTTATTACTGTAACAATCGGTATGATATTTTATTCCCAGACAAGTGGCTAAGGGATGCATACCACAAGATGCTCATCTCACATCACTTACACTCTTTATCACAAATAGAACGAGAAATGTATGTCTTGCTCAAACAACACCTGGCTGTGTAGTTACTGGTGTGCATATATTTTGTTTGTGGAATATATTTAGACTTGGTTTTGTGTAGGAAATCAAAATTACAATTGGTTTTACAGCCACTTTATGGGCATATGTAAGAATAACAAAAGAATTTTCTTGAACAGGTCATTTCTGAACATTGCCTTGTAAAAGTGAAAACTAATAATATCAATATACATCACTGACCTTGGAATGTTATATATACATGTATGAACTGTTTAAACTACATTAATTTGATAAAACCCGTATTCCAGCCTGTACGTTTTATTTTGCGCCCTGTGTATTTATAAGGCACAAGCTCCATTTCATGCCAAAGTTAACTAAAAAACTGATTTCAAATGATGTGCCCTCAAAAATATGTTTCACACGTACAAGTGCCCTCCATCTACCAACTGCACCCTGTACTTTTCAAAACCTAGCTGGAACACTGAAAACAACGAATGGTATACTCTTTATGCCTTAAAATATTTTATTAGAAATACTTCCTTTCTCATGAATCACCAAACACATAGCAGTATGAACATCCTGAAGACATTTCTTCAACAAGTCGAATTAGAAAAATAAAAAAGATCTATCAATATCGACAGCTTTGCCTCGACCGTGGATATGGCCTTCTACTAAATCGTCTATTTCCACCAGGCATCCCGTGGGGCCTTAACGGATGTTGTGACATCATTCCACCATATGGTTCATCCTGTAAACAAATTAAATCGGATTTGTATTCCAGTAACTATATCATTCTAATTATGACTCACAATGACAATATGTGTGGATACAGGGGACTGAGCTCAATGGTTATTAACAGTTCTGATCAACTTGTCCTCATTATTGATGCCCAAACAGAAAATGAGTCAACAACATAATTCATGTCATGATACTATAAGCAAAAGTTTCACATCTATATTTATACCCAATCTGTCATATCTTGTTAAGTTCGCCATAATATATATTTTCAATGTTTAGAGTCTTTCATTTACTAAAAACAACCGGCACTGGTATCACTGCCAGTGTATGGCTATGTTAGAACATCAATTGTTCCTAGTTGAAATTTGTTTCCCGAATCTTCAGTTTACGCGAATCTTTATTGTTTTAAGTGGAATGTTTCCACCATCATCCAGATATACCAGTGTTGTCTAGCTACACGAACAACCAAAGTACTATATAAACATGTTTTAACAACATGGGAGGGTTTTTGTGTTTGAATTTACTGCTAATTTGTTCAGTGGTGCAAACACTCATACAATAATAATATAACTCTACCAAAATATTTAATATAAATTCATCATTATGGATTTTCTTTAGGCAATCTGCCTTGACAAAAATGCTTAGAACAGGGAATGTATGTAACTTCTAATTAAGGTTGTATTGGTCAGAATCTTACTAATAATATAATTTAACTGGGTTTAATTAAACACCGAAGAAGCATTATTCATTTGCTATCATTATTTCTTACAAAAGTCATGTCAGACTAACATATAATACTGAATCCAGTTTTTCAGATATTTGATATTTCAAGAGTCTTGCCCTAATAGTAATGTAAACCAAACTCTGAAGCTTAATAGATTGTATCTGTAAATGTCTTACAACATATGGATCTGGTAGCAGAGGCCTTTGATGAAATGTTGGCTGACAGGTGGCTTCATCAATTAGACTGGAGGATGTGAATGGAAGATGACTGCTGCTTGAAGGTGTCTCATATTCATCCTATAGGATAGGACAGATAATAAATTTATTACATTCACTCAGAACAAAACTAAATATGTCAAAAACTTAACATGACCAACAGCATATTAAATAATCCAATTTGAAGTGCTGGCTAATCAACTATTAATGGTCTCTGGGTGTTGCCATTCTGAAGCTAGGCACAGACAGGATGCTCTTGAAATCTGCCGCCACTTACCATAAACGGTTTATATTATCCAGTTATAACAGTGTAAACCAGGGTCAACCAAACATGTACTTTCAGAACTAAAAGGTATTTACGAATATTACAATATAGTTGATCCAAATAACCTTGTATGTTACTGAAATCTTTGTTCCCACAATGAAGGAAATATTCTTTTCAGGACATTTGCGGGACTTTTCCATGATAAAATTACCATTTTCCAGGACAAAGTATACAAGATTTAAAGGTAATAGTACATATTTATTCAATACATGATGGATTATTGGCATCTTTTATGGTACAGCCTCTTCCTCACCCCTTCTAGCTGTCTGATCCACTCACTTTAATTTTATGGGTAACAGTTTTCTTCTACAGAGATAATATTTATTCACAGGCTTTCTAGTTCTAAGTGGATTTTTTCACAGGCAATATTTTTTCCATGACATTTTGAAGACATTTCATGATTTTGTATAATTTCAACACCATTTCCAGGATCTGGAAAATTAATTTGTTATTTTCCAGGTTTTCCAGGATGTGTGGGAACCCCGCAAAATGGCCAAAGAAAATATATAGTGAAATTCTTCAAGAAGATTGTTTTGTACTCTTGTAACAAGAAGCATCTATCAAGCTGTCAGATTTATGTAAATGAAACTAGGACGCCATCAGTTAGTATTAGGTTGAGCACAGGGGGCAGCTAAAGTCAAGAGGATTATTAAGACCCGACTTGATTGGGATGGAGATGGATACATAATCCTTGTGCCATCTGAGGTCAGAACATGTGATATTTTCCCGTCCCACCATTCAATCTGGCATTCGAGGATGTTGTAATGGTTACCCTTCAGTAATTAGGATTATTTCCTTATATCTAATAATAACAATTTAAATTAAAAAAGTGGCCTTACTAGCCCTTACAACCTATTCCACAAAGTGGGGGCTGCAACACTAAATGCACAATCACCATATGACTTAAACCGAGACACTGGTACCTGTAATAGTAACTGACTGGATGACTGGAGTTTTGGGGATGACTTTCTAATGGACACCAGTTCACACCAGTTTTTTTTGCGCCATTTCATTACTAGTTATTATTTATAAGTTATTAATAAAATCTTGAAATAGATACGCTGTCTAACGGTAGCCAATGTAGTTTTTGAAGAATTGGGGCGATATGGTCATATTTTCTAGAATTTGTTACAAATACAATGTGAGCTGCACTATTCTGAATTCACTTAAGGTGATTGATATTATAATCAGATATGCCATATAACAGGGAGTTACAATAGTCTATACAAGATGTAACAAAGGCACGGATTACAGTTACAAGTGCTTCTTGTGTCAAGAATGCTTTTAAACAGTGGATGTTTTTAAGATGGTAGTAGGCAGCTCGGCATACTGATGTGACATGTTCATACATTGGTCAAAAATAGCCCCTATATTTTGTACTGACCCAATAGGGGTAATTGAACATGTACCCACCTGTAATGCCAGTGTCTATAGGGATTTAAAACAATGTGGTGATAATCCCAAGTAGAGTTTGTGATTATTATAGTGGAATTTTGGATTAATTTTATAACCATTACTTTTTAAATCAAATTATCTCAGGGTAAACTGTTCCTATAAAGAAATACATCACTATGCCTATTCCTTATCAATAACACTGGCTAATCTTGAAATGTATGCTATCCCACAGAAACAAAGGTTCTAATGACTTGTTTAAAAATCAACATAGATACGTCATTTAGACAATTGTAATTTTTACATTACAAGCTTGTGAAATCAACTTGTTTGGACTCACCATGCAAGGATCGGGTAACAAAAATGGTTTCTCATGTGGAAGTTTGGCTGTCGGCCAGTTAAGTTCTTCTAATGGCCGTTCAAGGAGTGGGCTATGATCATACTGAACATCAGATTCCATCTGTGGTATGGGTGACTGTGAACACCTATTAGATCTAGATGCAGCTGCATGTGGGTAATCCAAGGTTGATGAGTAATAGTTATCCAACTCCATACATTGGCTGGAGTGTTCGTGTTGTGCGTTTTCGACAATAACATCCCTGTATTGCATGGTGTCCGAGTGATGCTGGTCAGGTCTCTGCTGCATTATGGAAGAGGTGTCCATATATGGTGCATCAAATGCACTAGATAAGACTCCAGCTTGTGGTTCATCACCACAGACATTTTGAATCATGATGTCCGACAGAAGCGGTGAACACTGGGCTACGTTAATATCCTGGATGTGGGATGCTGACTTTTTACTGTTCATTCTTCTGTCAGCTTCCATATCAGTGTTATGAAAATCATCATCAGATTGCTGACCTCGTTTCTGTCTCCTAAATCCACAACCCCAAGCAACACCCACACAAGGCTCTCCACTCACTCTTGAATCAACCCCCAAATCACTTGAGAAGTCAACCTGTGGTTGATGTTGATGGTGTAAACTTTGATCCCACTGTAATTGGCTGTATCCTGGATCGTGATGGTGATCAGCCAGAACTTCCCCTGAATCAAGAGAGCTGTGAGCATTATCACTGGCTTTGTCCTGTTTCTGACTGCTGCCAAACAATTGAAAAATATGTTTCATCCGTTTGCTCAGTGATTCACCACGACACTCTGATAACTTCTGAAGTGTATTTTCACCAAAAGCTGATTCGTCGCTTTGGTCAATCTCTTGTTCATTCTGTAATTGGCAATCCGTTGGGTCAGTGATGGCAGAGGCTGATGCGAGAGATACATTTTGTTGACCAACAGATGGCTCAAGATCGACATCATTACCGATATTGATGCTCTGCCATAGATGATTTGTAAGCTCCTGATCCCTTTTTATCATGCTTTTTGTGGGTCTTTTCTTACCAACATCCCTAAATCCTTCTGGGGTAGCTTTCAGCCTATTCTCCTCACGCTTCTGCATGAGTTTTGCCTGGATCACATTGAACAGGGATGTGGCTGAGATCTTAAAGATCCCATTCGTGTATTCAGTCCACTCAAGTGGTGGCTTCATATCCTGCTTAAAGACGGTCATGGCTTTATCAATAGCATCTTTCCTTGCAATATTTAAGCCTATCTCATGGCTGTAAGCTTCTCTGATGTTGGTGGTGGGATGTATGTCAGACAGCTGCACCGAGAGTCGAAGTCCTGCCTGGGCCTTGGCAATTCCAAGATTCAGCCAGGTGACACAGATG
This sequence comes from Paralvinella palmiformis, assembly GCA_025642065.1. NCBI lineage: Eukaryota > Metazoa > Annelida > Polychaeta > Terebellida > Alvinellidae > Paralvinella > Paralvinella palmiformis. Next base: position 593,441 of record JAODUP010000488.1, read on the forward strand.
CTGTTCAGGTAACTGTCCATGGCAACATGCATCTCTTCACGAGACATGACAATCCACAGGACTACGATTCCCCCAGTTCTGGCATTGTACTTGGTGTGTGGATATATGTCAATAGAACAACCATATTTCATGGCCATGAATGCATCTTCATAGTAATCTGATTCTGACTGACTAACACCATAGAAGAAATGCAATATTTCTCTAACTTCTCTTGGATGCAAGTTGATGGAATGAACCGTGATCGCTGTTTTTATTATAGCTCTGTACAACATCTTGTGCTGGTGTTCCTTTGCAAGTGGCAGCAGCTCTCTGAAGAGGATACTGAAATCTGAAAAGAAAAATATCACCCAAGAAGTATAGAGACTGGATTAATCAAACAATATACTTCTATTGAGTTCTAACACCATCCTCACAAAAAATACCTCACCAAAGCCACACCTAATTTATATCCAAGACAAGAGCAGAAAATCTAGTTCTCACCTAAATATTTTGTATACTGTCTGTAAAAACACTGATCTGAAAGTCAAAATAGTAAGAGGTAAATAAACATGAAAAGATCAACATGACAGCAACATTTCTGAGTTTAAAGTGGGCTAATTGTTGATGAACGGAGAACAAACATAACGAATGACAGCATCTCAGAATGACACAACAGAACATACAGATTAAAAGGTGTATAAAATGGCAGCTTGGTTGGTTTTGTTTTTTAGTCTCACCACTGGTCATACCCGAGTCATATGACTGACGTGTGAAGCCTTAAGGAAACATCCCACAAACACAGGTGTGAGCCTGATTCGAACTCACTACCTGGAGGTTTGCAGTGCAATATTCTAACCAGTGTGCTATCAGTACCCGAAGATTTATGATATGGGTTAGATACAGTAAATATAAAGGTGTATGAACCATTGATGCAAAAGTGCATGAATGAACTGTAAAGATGTATGATATACAATAACAATGCTTAGTGAGAGTCATCCAGCAGCGGAAATACATTTAATATAGAGACAATCATTGCTTGATATTTGAAGAATAGGACAAGAAGTATCTTTTAACAAGCCTGAGGAGTTAAAACAGCACAAGTTTGTATCTGCCTGGCAACAAACCTGTTTTGTACTTGATGGCTAATTTCTTTACACACGATGCAATCACAGAGATAACACCAGAGCAACAATCAGCTATGATCTGATTTGATTTGGCAGCTCTCAGAAGTCTCAGCAGCAGGTCTCGGACAGCATCTACTCGAATGTGAATCACTGTCTCGGGACTTTTTGTTGCACTACTTTTTTCAAACCATTTAGTCTAACAAATATTTAAAAAAAACATTTACATAATGTTTACGTCACAAAGTGTACATGTATCTGTAATGGAAATAACAGGTTTACAATAAGAAATTGAATATAAAATCTCCTAATGTTTCCCTGATATTTTGTGAGCAAAATAATCAAATTCTTTGATTGAGATGAACTGCTGAAGGTGATCATCAAACACTCTAAATGCAACCTCATACAATAAGAAAAAAGAGAACATCCAGATTATATTATCACCTGTTATTTTGTTATATCATATAAAAAGACCTCAGGAAGGGGAAAATAGACAAAATCAGTGTTATCATATAAAACTTGCCAATATTTTCAGCCCTTTAAATTCTCCATTTTCAGACTTTTTCTTTAGCTTTAGTGATTTTTTATGAATCTAGAAACCCTAAAATTTGCATCGGAAATATGTTGCAATGCAGGATACTCCAGAATCAGATGTCGGCATTACTAAATATAAAATACAAACCATTTTCATGATTTCAAAAATCTGTTCCGGTTTGCCAACAGCCAAACAGATCTCAGCAGCAGTAAGTACAACTTTAGCTGTTGGTACAATGAATGGAAGTGATGGATACATGTAGGGGATTGCCTTCTGGTGAAGCAGGAATAAAACCATGAATGCTGTCTGGATATTCTTCTGAGTGAGACATCTCGTCATCAGCATCAAACCAATGGTGCCAATGTAGTGTTTTTCATTGTTTTCCAACACTGAAACAAATACAGGACACAACAAGAATTAATCATTGAAGAAGAAAAATGATGACAGTGGTTGTGATAAGAAATCGCTGTATAAAGTTAATTTTTTTTGAATGGGAAAATATTTATAGTAAGAACAATAAGATTTTCTTTTATTCTAGGACAATGCTATTGTATGGTGTGTTTGTAAACTGATATACTAATATAATCTTTTTCCCATTAAGTACTGCTGACAAAACCTATAGATAAATGAAGCATCTTCATAGATATAAACAGCCAGTGATAAGACTGTAAATGAAAATAGCTAAACAAATAATGAACTAATTTAACTATGTATATGTATACTTATTACATACCTCCATTCCTTTTACTTTCTAGTGCTTGCAGAAATTTAATGAAATTCATCTCATACTTAGCACCATTCATCAATGCACTTGTGAAGTGTTGCAGACATGGCTGAATCTCTTGTTTCTCACTTAGGGATACAAGCTGAGACAGCATTCTAGCTAACTTTTCCCATTTTCCCTCTAAGCCACATTTCTGTATTGGATAAACGTAACAAACTTTGTCAGTGCATAATATTTATTATTTATTCTAATTTATGATATTCAACATCTTCATGTCATTGCAGCACATGATGATGATTGGTGTTTTACTGCCACTTTTGTGCACATGGTCATCTAAATGGGCCGTCATTGCAGCACATGAAAAATAACATATTTCTTATACTTTCTTTTATACAACAAATTAAACTATTTGAAAAAACACAAGGTTTACACTTGCACATTTTTAAGTATCATTTCTTAATTGGTTCACAGTTGAACTCATCATAATTTCATTCCAAATCTGTATTTGTGCGGGAGCAGATTTGAGCTTAAGATGGGATTAAGCATAGTATTTGGTAGATCTGCTGAATTTATCCATCAGTGCATATTACCAGATAGTAAAACAATTATGTAGACCCAACTGAAAATACTGTAATCAGTGAAACATAGTAAACTATGGTATTGAAACATGAATAGTACTTGGGACCTGGCAGGTAATGGATTAGAGTCAGTTCTTTTGAAATCACGCAAACAATCAACATATCTTTATTTAAAAACTTATTCATGGATTAATAAATGTATTTTTTATGGTCAGTTACATTCAAAACACAGTTAAGTAGGAAATCAAAACAAACACCATTGTTTTTTAAAATATGGGATTTGAAATGAGCTGAGCTTGTTTATAACATATGTAATTTCAGTTTATGGTGGGAAGTATGACCGGCTCTCGATGTAATGGCATTGGAATATTTCTCGGATAGTTCAGCTATTAGATAAGTTACACCAGTGAAACTGGTGTATTTTGCATATTATGTAATATAAATTTAATTTATATTAATATAAATTGATTATATTTAGTTTTGTATTTCTTGTATTTTCTTTTTAACTGCTCATTTAACACCCTATATTATCGCCCACTCCAGTGTTTCCCATAAGAACTCGGTTTTTTGCTTGTGTACATTTTATTTTTAAATTTCACTTATTTTATTTCTATAATTATAATGAATTATACTAGAGATCAGTTACTTGCCTTACAACCCCATGGTGATAATACCATTTGCTTAGCCCATGTAGTGGAAACATCCAAAGCAGATCGAGTCTGATGCAAGTAATTTGATCACTGTGCCAATAACACCATATAATGGCACAGTTGTACAAAATGTAAGTACTGGTCTTATAAATTGTCAGTTGATCAGTAATAAATCTGATGAAATATCTGATGTTATTAAGGATATGGATCTTGATGCTCTTGTCATTACAGAGACTTGGCTGACTGGTAATGTTTCAGACCAGATAATTGTTGGTGATGTGACTCCAGCTGGATATTCATTCCATCACGCAGCTCGGATTCACAAGAAAGGTGGGGGAGTCAGCATTCTTCTCCGTGATTCTTTGAAGTTTGAAACCCATTTGCGCTTTCAGGCTAAGTATTTTGAAAATTACCAACTAACTTTGTATCTGGGGGGATAAGTGTTTGTGTAGCTATTATCTACCGATTACACCACACTAAGAAAAATGGCCTTAAAGCAGCAGATTTCTTCAAGGAATTTTCGGGATTTGTTGACTCTCTTGCTACCAACAGTGGTCATCTGTTGATCTTAGGTGATTTCAATATACATTGGGATTGCCAGAGGAATGCAGATAACAAACAACTGGCTGACATTCTTAGATCTGCCAATCTCAGGCAGCATGTCCAAGAAAGAACACACAGACATGGTCACATCTTAGATCTTGTCATCTCCAGTGATGATGACAATTTGATTAAGGGTGTGTCTGTGTCTTCCATGCTGTTTGATCATTTCCTTGTTAACATTAATGTATCTTTACAGAAACAATCTGTTTCAGCTAAAGTTATTTCGTATAGAAGATATAAGTCAATTGACAAGGAGGCTTTTCTTGCTGATCTGTGAGTCTCTATCTGGTATTGGATCCACCGGATGGTGTGGATCATCTGGTAGATCTATATGATAGTACATTGAGAGACATTGTAGATGAACATGCACCTTTAAGAAAGGAAATGCCAAGCAGACCAATGCTTCCATGGTACAATAAGAACATACAGGCTGCAAAGAGACACAGAAGGTATTGTGAGCAGATGTGGATTAGGACCAGTTTGTGTGTTCATTTTGAAATGTTCAAGGTCAGTAAAATTCTTGTTAAAAATACCCTTGCCTCTGCTAAATCTGAATATTATAATAAAAAGATCAAAGCATCCAAGGGAAATCAAAGGACTGTTTTCAGTGTTGTGAATAAAGTATTACATAAAAGTCAAACTGTCCTCCCAAATAATATCAACTCAGATAAAGATATAGCCTATTGTTTTAATAACTTCTGTCAAAAAATATTAAATATACATAGTGGGTTCCAGTCCAGCACCTTATCACAGGGTAAGCCATTGGTAGAAGAGTCCTGCATATCCATGATGGATACATTTGAGTCTTTTACAGAGACTGATATCAGACAGTTGCTGAAAAAGTCATCTAATGCTTTCTGTGCAGTTGACCCTATGCCTACATGGCTTGTGAAAGATTGTCTGGATGTTCTGATAAACCCAATTACAAATATAGTTAACAAATCATTATCTCTGGCTGTTTTCCCAAGATCCATGAAAGCTGCCCTTGTAAAATCATTAATAAAAAACCACACTATGGACTGTAATATTCTAAACAATTACAGACCTGTTTCAAATCTTACATTTTTATCTAAAGTTATAGAAAAGGCAGTTGCTTTCCATCTAAACAAATATTTAATTAATAATAACCTTAATGAATCACTACAGTCTGCCTATAAAAGTGGTCACAGCACTGAAACAGCCTTGGCTAGGGTGAAAAATTATATTATGATGTCAATTGATCAAGGTAAGCCAGTAATACTTGCTCTTCTTGACCTGTCTGCTGCATTTGATTCAGTTGACCATAATATACTTTTCTCTAGGTTAAAAGACATGTTTGGTCTGTCAGGTAAAGTACTTGAATGGGTTAGATCCTATCTGGAACAACGCTCCCAGAAAGTGTCTGTTCATAGTATTTTATCTGCCATTCAGTTTGTATTATCTGGTGTACCACAGGGTTCAGTTCTTGGTCTTCTGGTTTTCACAATGTATACCCGTCCTCTTGGGATCATTGCACAGCTATATGGGGTTAAATATCACTTGTATGCTGATGACACACAGCTGTATATATCACAGGATCCTCACAATGAGTTAAATTTCTCCTCTTCCTTGAAGAATTTAGAACATTGTATTGCCGATATTCGGCTATGGATGATTCAAAATCTTCTAAAACTAAATGATAATAAAACAAAAAATGTGGCATCACCACATTGTGTTAAATCCCTAAAGACACCAGCATTACAGATAGGTGCATCTTTGATTACCACTAATGGGTCAGTAAAAACTTTAGGGGTTATTTTTTGACCAATGTATTAACATGCATGAACATGTCACATCAGTATGTCGAGCTGCCTACTACCATCTTAAGAACATCCACTGTTTAAAAGCATTCTTGATGCAAGAATCACTTGAAACTGTAGTTCATGCCTTTGTTACATCTCGTATAGACTATTGTAATTCCCTGTTATATGGCATATCTGATTATAACATTAATCGCCTTCAGTGAATTCAGAATAGTGCAGCTCCCATTGTAACAAATACAAGAAAATATGATCATATCACCCAAATTCTTAAAAAACTACATTGGCTGCCTGTTAGACAGCATATCCATTTCAAGATTTTGTTAATAACTTATAAATGTATTAATGATATGGTGCCAGAATACCTGTGTGAACTGGTGTCCATTAGAAAGACCTCCCGAAAACTCAGGTCATCCAGTCAGTTACTATTGCAGGTGCCAGTGTCTCGGCTCATGTCATTTGATGATTGAGCATTTAGTGTTGCAGCCCCCACTTTGTGGAATAGGTTGCCGTCAAATATTAGAAATACGTTGTCTCTTGAAAATTTTAAATCTCTTTTAAAAACACACCTATTTAAGGTGGTTTCACAGATAAATAATTAATATCTTTTAAATCATTACAGGGTTTTTACAGACATTATTTGGGGTATTATTATATTACATATTATTTGTACAGTTCCTTTGAATGGTTCCTAGTAGTAAGGGTGCTTAATTAAATATACATTATTATTATTATTATTATGTAACTTAAGAAGTGACTTTAATCTTTACTGTGTTTCTGATACAAATTATTACTCACCTATGTCCAAAGTTATATTTAAGATGAGCAGCCATTACAGAGATGAAAATTTATACCATACCCAATTAGGCATCAAGCATAAAAAGGATTCTTTTTGGATGGAACACACATGATTAAGTACAAACCTCGATCATAATTCGTGATTCCGGCAATGTTGCAGTCTGTTCACAGTCCAACTCTGAAGGTAGCAAGACATCATATTTCTGAATCATTCCTCTTGGCATTTGGTGTTTGTTGATATACCCTTTTCTGCTGGCAGTAGTGTGGTCCTTCCCCAACTGAGGCAGCATTACACTGCATCACAAGAAAAAAGTTACCATGTACACAAAATGCTCTGTTTCTTTTCCACATATTTTGTGCTACAGTGTTTGAATATATTACCAAGAGTAAAATATACCCGAAGTTGACATTCTTAACAAAATGTTAAATGTTGCTGTTTTATGGTCCGTTTGAAGATTGCTTGGGCCATTTTATTGGCCACTGCACTTAACCTCCCATTGTGTCTTAAAAGCAATGAGCTGATGTGGAATGAAAGATGAAACAACATTTTAAACAAAAGTCAGGATTTGAATCATGAGTACCAGATCTGCTGAATCTTAGAATTAATTTCTCAACAATAAAATAATACACATAAATATTAACACCTGCTATTTCAAAACCATGAATAAAACCATCGATTAACAATTCAAGACAAAACAAAGCATGAAACCTACCTATCAGTGCTGCTATGCCTGAAAGCACTAAACGATGAAATAGTCACTTTACCCCTCTCAAAGCACCAACTATTTGATGAAGTACCCTGAGTTTCATCCAGGACGGAGCTCTCAGAATGTTCCACCCACTGTCTGCTAGATCTCTGATTGGACTTCTTTCGCTGTTGATCAGATAATGCTGGAGATGTCGCCCACTGCCCAACAGGTCTGTCTGGAGATACAGTTAATTGCTCCTTTGAACTTCCTCCAGATACAAGCCATTTCTGACTAGATCCACCTATACAACCTGTCAACTGCCTGGAGCTTTCTGCCTCATTCGAAGAATTGTAACTAGAATGATGTGGATGTTCTCCTTGGCCTTCTGTCATTCCAGAACAGCTCTGCCTCCTCTCGATTTTGAATCCCATTGTTTCATCAGCTCTGCACACCTTAGGATGCACAACTGAATAGTTAGAGCTAGTAGAGTGTCTATCTTCTATCGCTTTATTAGTACTGGTGGGTTTGGCGGTACCAATATCTTGCCCCTCTAATTTAGCTTCTAAACAAACATAATCCTGTTCATGGCACTGTTCATGTTCACTTTGTAAGCTAATACTTGAATTCTTTTCCTTACTTCCCACAGATGTCTCTTTCACACTGCATCTTTTGTGTTGTGGAGAGAAAATTGGGTTGTGGGAAATAACGGACTGCAACACCACTTCCTCATCACCAATGCTACTATTGTCATTTTCATCCTGGGATATTTTTGATTGACACTCTTCAGAAGATGATGGAACATTTCCAAGTACTTCCCTGTGATCAAAAGATGTCTGCAGCTTTGTTCTTTTAAGTACAATTTTCTTCCTCCGTTTTCCACAATACTCTTGTACCTTCTGCGAAGCAACATCAAACTGTCGTTTCCAAGGACGACGGATGGCTTGGGTGGTACTTGAGTGTGATTCATCTCTGGAAATCTTTTGGGTGTCTGCAGTACCGTCGAATGGTGATCCTGCTCGTGATAATTCCGAAGACTGACTTTTAGATGTATCCCTTTTCTGCAGACCAGCACATGTCTGAATAGCTATAGTTCTAAAAGACATCGAGATAGGGCAGCCTGCACTATTTTTAACTCTCTCACGTATAACCTCTTCCTCATATAATCCCTGTCCAGTGTTTGTGCCCCTATGGATGTGCCAGGAGTAGGAGTTCTCTACATCGTTACCACCATTATCAACACAATCCTTCAAAATGTCAACATCTGTATCCAACTCTATATCAAATCCGACATCAAATAGTTCACTATCATAGTTTTCCTCTAGATGATCATCGTTCTGTTCAGCTTTGTTACATTCCAGTCCATCACCAGAACTCTGGACAAATGATAGCACCTGATCTTGATCATCACACTTTGGCTGAACATGGTAATCATCAAAACTCTTTGCTGTTATTTGATCAGAATATCCAGCAGTACTGCTAGGAGGGTTATATCCAAAATCATTGTTATTGTTATTCTTGGATTTTACACCACTGCCAGTTACCTGCTTATATATTTTACTTTTCAACTTCCTTCTTGTTTCCTGTCCTATAGGTTTCTGGGTGCTCAGATGGGTATCCCCGGCAGCAATCCTCCTAGACAGTGCCTTCACCACAGCCTTCTTTCTCTGGGTATTCACAGTGTCACTGAATGAGTGTGAAGGCTCACAATTCATGAACGGTGACTCAACTGAATCAAAAAAACATTTCTCGATCAACTCTCTGGAAGGCTTTGTTTCTATCTGCATCAGAGGCCGCAAGCCTTTATTTAACTGGCTGCAACCATTTCTAGAAACGTTCGTGTTGGATGCCTTGTTCACTGAACCCTTTATCAGTACACATGTACTCTTCTTACAACCGCCTGTGGCTGCTATTCCTTTTCCTCCTGACAACTGTCCGCTATCGGTTACTTTCACTTCTTTTTCATTTCGTTCCTTAGTGCCATCCATATGTTTCCTTTGTTCATCCCATTCATTATTTCCTGAATCTATAGTACTATCCTTGATTTTGTTCTTGTTCCAGAGATTACTCTCACTTACTACTTTATCAAACCACACTGGCAATTTCACTGTACAAGTTCTTTCCGATACTGGCAAGCTTTTTGATCCCAACTCCTTATCATCAGTCCCAGCTGGTGGACCATACTGCGAGTGTGCTCTTTCACTGCCAGTCTTCTGAAATCTCCCATACGTACTTTCTTCACTTTCACAAGTAGCTTTTCCTGTGCATGAAGAGACCTGCTCAGAGCCATCTTTTTCTTCAAATACTTCTTTCGAATTCATGGTTTCTTTTCTAAACAAACCAGTTTCACTTTTCTCAGCTGAAACTTTGCCAGTATCTGGAACAACATTTCTTTCCTTATTAGTGATACAGGTTACACTATCACAAATGGTAGACTCTGTTTTGACTGAAATGCCGTTATCCATCATTTCACTTGATATGCTTGAATTATCCTGTTCCAGCTCAGTGCCACCAGAAGAGCAATGTTTCACTGCAACATGACCAATCTCATCCAGCTTTTGTCTCTGAATGTCAACTTCATTTTGCCGGAACTCAACATTCTCGCCAATCACCAATCTGGCTGAAACAATTTCCAAATTTTGATTGCCAGAACCTTTACGTGGCACAGAGTCTTTAACCTCAGTTTGATTCTTGGCACCAGATGCGGATATGTGTTCAGAACCTATGCTTAACTTCTCTATGCTGTTATCCACTACATCTTGAACGTGCAAGTCTTCATCGTAATCTGGCTCAAAATCCTCCTCACCTGTGATATCGGCAAGATAATCTCTTCCAAAATGGGCTTCAACACTTTCCGTTTTAGTACAGCGTGACTCTGTTTGATGGTTCTTTTCTTGTTTCGTTTCTTTCATACATTCTGGTAGAGCTTTTTTGGTAAATGTTTTGCATTGGGCAACCGCTGGCTCACAGACTTTTCTTTCCTTCCCATTAACACAAGATTTACAAGACGTGCTGCTCGTCACCGAAGTTTTCTTGGTTTTGGGCGATTTCTTGACTAGCTGTCTCTTCTACAGGATATAACAAACACACAATATAAAATAATTACATTAGTTTTAAAATGATGTTTGTGTCAGCGTAGTTTTATATAGCAACCACAACAAATAACAATTACTAGTTTGTGTGGTATATTATACCAAGTGACAGAAGACAATGCAGTAAAACATTCCATCACAGAACCTAATCACACACTTATCATAATAACAGATGTCATACTAACATCAAAATCCAAATGCTCCAGCTTTATCACAGATTCTTGAATGCCATATACCTGTGCGATGTCAATGATTTTTGTTTCGCCTCTCACTGGACCACAGCTTTGGGCTTCAATGTGGGTCGGCACTGGATCAGTTGTGACCTGGTTCTCAGCTGGACCATGGTCCTGGGATGTAACATTGTTCTGCGTTAAAAGTGGCCTTTCCAGGGTAGCATTGCTCTTGGTTGTATTTTGCTTCTGGGTTGCAACTCGTTTCCTAGTTGTACCATGCTGTTGTATTGTCCTGGGGCTCTCCGATGCACTTCGCTTTTGGGTTGTACCCCGACTTTTCGTTTTATCCTGTTTCTGAGCTGTACCTGGACTCTGAGTAGTGCTTCGCTTCTGGTTTGCTCCATGGCTCCCGGCCAAACAATTATACGATGTTCTATCTATTATGGGACCCCTTCCCTGTATTCTACAATTGTCCTTTCCGGTATCTTTGTTTCTAGCCCGAGCTCTGGTTTTGTTAATCAAGACCGAACAGCCCGAATTATCAACATCTGAGGACACTTTCTGCTTGGCTTCACTTTCTTCAGACAATGTACCTTTACGAACAGCACATTTTCTAGGTTGACCCCTTCGTAGTGGTGGAGTAAAAGCAGTTATAGATTCTGTGTTGACATTCGCTTTCTCGTCAAAACTAATTGCTACAGGAGTCCTTTTTACTACAAATACATTAAAACACGTCAAATGTTGATGGATTAAAAATTATTTGTACACCTTTGGCCACAAGCTAAATTAGTATTCGTATAATAGTCAAAGTTTGTTTTGATAGTCAGGTGATTCACGGACTTGATACGAATCTCTTTTAGGGCAATTCTTAACTGAAGATATAACAATGAAATTAACTGTCATCAAATATGATCAATATGTAATATTTTTAAGACAAAGGATGTTTATCAGATAATAGAATGCTATCTCATTTCTTAAAAATTAAAGTTAGCATGTCACTATTATGCAGTTACACTAACATAAATATTCTGTGATGCCATGTTGAAATTTTCTATGGCCCATAGGCAAGACATAGAATCAAAGGACATAATGAATTTGTCCCTAGGTGGAGCCAATGCCATGACTGAGTGCAATGTAAATGGCTCAAAGTTCTGCTGTGTATGTTGAAGCCGAGTCCTCCCTCCCTGACCTTACAAAATAGTAGGTCCTTTCACTTTCCAAACTAGGAAAGTGAAGAATGAAAAGGGATTAGACTGTTTCCAAACTAGACACAATCTCTAAGATGTCCCCCATGCTCAATAAATTAATGACATATTTGTGGTTTTATTATAAATAAAAATGAATGACAACTTCACAAATTTAATGTTTCTCCACTTAGTAGGATCATTTTTAGTGATATCCAGGCTATAATCAACTACCCAGCTGCAGTTCCCTTTCAACCAGTAGTGCAAGAAAATACCATGTCAAATAAACATATTAATTCATAAGTTAATCAATAGAACATGCTAAACAAATTTGTCTATTTATTATCCTGTTAATTCCAAGTAAATAGATTGGATGTATCCTTGAACTTCAACAAGTCAGGTAGCAGCAATCAAAGTTTTGAATATGTGTATACATTTTCTATGGATGTTTTACAATAAATCTGAGTAAGCAACAGAAACAATTCGCAAGTTGACATGCCTGAAATAACACTGAATATGAATTTTCTATCTACCTGGTGATTTCTTCGGTGTGGTGTTCTTGGTCGTTTGCTTCTTCCTTCCTCGTTTAGGAGGCATTTCTCAATCTGAAATGATTTTATTTATGGAAGAAAATGATAGTTCTGTGAGGAAATGCTTACTCTTCATAGGTCTGATGGAGCTCGGCAGCATCTTGACTGATTATAAATCAATCAAGGGATTTTATCTTCATTTAGTGAGTAATGTCAGGCCTGTTTTATGATCAATGTGTCACACACCAAATTGAGGGAAAGTGTGATCAATGACAACACACTGCAAAGAGAGGATCAGTGCATGTTTTCTGCTGGGGAAGACTGGGGAAGTTTGACAGCAGACTTGCCTGGCAGCAGTATATGCCTGAAGCCAGCAAAGTGGGACATGAAACTTTGCTGCCTCTGTGATTCAGAGTCTGGGTACTATAGTGCATTTTGTCAACTTTGTGAGTGACCTTTTACAAGCTGATATTTGTATACGTGGCATGACTCAGGCCAACAATTTAGGCCATTCAGTGTCCTAGAACGTTTGGAAATAAAACCATATTAAAGAATCTGGATTACTGGCGTCGATAAAAGCTACTTATAAGCTATTCCAAGTAATGAAGCAAGGATGTGATCGACTGTCAGGCGTTCTCGGCAGCAGATATACTCTGGTGGATCTTCTCCAGCCAAGAGGTATCTATGGGTGAGGAAAGAGTGCCCGATCCTTAAGCGGCAGAGCACTATTTCCTCACAACGCCTTTCCTGAGAGGACCACACCGAACATCCTAAAGTAGGCTGCACTGCATACACTTTATTTTCTCTTTGCAGTGACCAGAAATTTGACCACTGCTTTCTTGTGAATTGCTTTATGATAGGTTGGAAGTCAGTGAAAGGTAATGGAATGTTGATCAGCTGACCTTTTAGAGCAGTTTTGGCAGTCTTATCGGTGAGTTCAATGCCAGGAATATTGACTTGGTACCCAGCTGAATACTACATCCTTTTGTAGAGTTTTTCAAGGTGGAATGTAGTTCTAAAATACTGAGGATTTTCTATGTCAAAATTTTCTATAGCCTGTAGGCAGGACAAAGAATCCTGTCCCCAGTAGAGCCAATACCATGATGGAGTGGAGGATAAATGGCTGGAAGTTAGGTTGTGTATATGGAGGCTATGTCAGGCATCACATACTACCTACCACAAAAGACAGCACATCCTACTCTATCTCCTTCTTTTGAACCATCAGCATACATCAAATGATGGTCATCATATTTATTTTGTATGATGTGAAAGTGGCTCTGAAATTCCGATGTACAAACATTGGATTTCATCCCTGCTCTCAGATCACACAAAATTGTTAGTTCCATCATATCCCAAACTGGGACGTCAATTTCATGGAAAAGTGGTATTTTCCAAGAAAACCTTTACTGGATTTATTGCCAAATGATTCATATAAATGAAATGTACAATACTTCTGCTAAATAAAATAACTTTAACTTCAACGATATCGGTTTCCATGGAAACACATCAACTTTTTCATTTTAGTTATTTTTTAACTGAAAAATAATGAAGATAATCACGTCTCTTTTTCATTCATATTCTGATAAACATACCAAGAAAAAAAAATTCCACTTTTGTTTGACCTCCGAGTGCTATACTTGCATTTTACTACATTGTAGCAATCACTACTAAAACAAATCCTGAACCCAGGTGACCTTCAAAGTGACTGGACAATAATGTCCCATCAGTCAGATTTGTACTATTTACTACACATGCTAATCAGTTGTTTCTTCTTGCTATCTAGTAGTGTGTTCAACATATTCAGGGACCACAGCGGTGTTTGAATTTCCCTTCAATTTTGATAATTTTGTCCCATAAGTGACAAAATTTGTTTTTTACAAGATGACACCTAAACCTAGAGATGAGTGACAGAGAAAGACAAAATGCTTGAAAATATGAAGTTTACAAGAAAAAAAACTATATACTATAAGCAGTGAGAGGACAAAGAAGTGTGCCATTTCCGCAAAACAGAAAAAAGACTGTAGAGAATATAAATGAAAGTGTAAAGCAGATTACAGGTAGGTGTGATGACAGTTTTTTCTCTCAAACATTTCCAAGTAGTGCATTCTTCTTTTCAGTAAAAGGCAGATGTTAAAACATCAATGTCCCATCAGTCACAAAGAATATTTTATAACTTTGATATTTCTCATCTAGCCATATTGGTGTTTCGTGATGATGACCGGCCCTGTAATTTACTATACTTTACTATCTGTGTTGGTAGCAAAATGTCATTGAACAGTGATTATTTAAGTAGTAGATTGGACTGAGTACAGTTTCCATATCTTTTTTGTTATGTTTGTAGGCCAAGTCTTCAACACGAAAAAGAGGCTAGCCAAGCCTGTGGCATTCCTGAAAGTCCCCTCATGCACAATCCAACCTTTCGCTGTATTGTTAAAAGGGCAAAGTCAAAACTACCCACCAAACCAAAGGAAGACAAATAGTTGTACATAAGTTGGCGCTAAAGTTTTCCCCATAAACATTTCTGTCCCCCCCCCCCCTTAAAAAGGAGATAACCTGTTGGACTGACTAGTGAGGTACTAGGTAGCAAGATGGCATCTCAAGCCAAGCCCCGGGCAAGAAAGACTTTATTAATATTAGAGAAAATAGCACAAAGACCAAAATCCAGAAACGATTCTTATTAATAACTCTAGGAGAAGCTTATGAGCAATTCAAGTTGGATTTCCCATATACAAAGTTAGGGAAATCTAAATTTGCAGATCTGAGGCCAAAACATGTGTGCTTTTGTAGTGAAATCCCTGAAAATATATGTCTATGTATCTATCATGAAAACATCAGGCCCATTCTTGAATTAGTCCCAGGCCTATCAAATTCAACAGATGAATTGGTGAAACAAGTTATCTGTAAAGATGATAGTGAAAAATGTATGTTTCAAAAGGGTCATAATTCATGTGGAAATCGACTAATGTATGATGATCTTGTGAATTCACTTACTGAATATGTCGAGACAGAAATCAGGTACAAGCAATTGGTAAAATCAGAAGATGTCCACCTTATACATCAGTCACCGATTGATACTAAACAGAATGTCTTGCAATTTTGAAATCCAAGGTTTCTGATTTCTTGCAACATGTATTCATTAAGAAGGTAGTTTACCCCATGGCACTGTTCTGATGCAAATCGACTTCAATGAAAACTTTGTGCATAAGGTACAAAATGAAACTCAGTCAGTCTATTGGGACTCACAATAATCCACCCTGTATATTATAGCAAAGAGGATTGGGATTCTGCAATCTTACATTTTGAATAATACAGGATCATTTCCAACTACAAAAATCATGACAACTATGCAGTGGTAGTTTACAATAACACACTATTAGATCATTTCAAATGAAAGCATACAGATGTTGTTATTTCTCATGTATAATGTCAGTCTGATGGTACTGCCCAGCATTTTAAGCAGAAATTCACTCTGCTCTCTTGAAAGTGTCCCAACAAGATGGAATTTCTCAGCCAGATCTCATGGCAAAGGTTGTATGATGGCACTGTTGAGCACCGTGTGTCTGAGAAAGGTAGGGCACAAACTCAAAGGCTAGATGTATCGTGCTCATCACAATTTGCAGAACTAAATGTCCTATATATTGACGAAGTGGTAGAAACCAAGAAACTACAGCTAGATGATATCTAGAGTCTTAATTGACAAGACAATAAAACTCTTCCTGGCACACGTTCTGCTCATTGTTTTGAAGCTGTTGAGCCAAATGTGATTGGATATACTTTGCATTCATCTGTAGATGTTTCAGAAATGGGTAGATTCAAGGACCAAACAACGGATTGTGATGAAGAAACCACAGAAAATCAAGTTGTTGAAATGCCTGTAGCACATCACACAGGTGTGGCTCAGTATGGAAGTGGATGGTGGGTTAATATGGAGTACGAATCTGAAAACTACCATTGATTGATACTTGATCCGAGTGAAAAGCAATACAAAATTGGTTGTCTTAAAACATCATTCGGGTAAATCATATGCTTTTGAACCAGACAGAAACATGATCTGGTATAGTGAGAATAAGATTAAGTCACACATGACCGCAGAGCCAAGATTAGTTAATATTAGAGGATCTACAAGATCTAGGCTAGTACCACAAGTCCCATAAGTCCCAAACCATACGTTATGCTTGAGTAAGCATTATTGTTTCCATCTCTTCTGGTTAGGCCATTTTTGTTTTTGGCTCTCATCAATACTGTATATACTCGCGTATAAGTCACACTTTTTATACACTGAAATCGATGTCAAAATCAAGTGATTCTTATATGCTGGTCATACTAAAATGGAAAGTTAATATTTGGCAAAGAATGACCACATCAAACGAAAACGATTATAGCAAACAATGTGTTGATTACTTCCAAAGCTGGCACATGGGAACTACTAATAAACTACTTCAAACTTCATTACAGAAATGAATGCACAGCAGGCAACCTAAAGCAGCCATCATTACCTATCGTCACACAGTGGGTAAAAACGGCCTGGGATTAAATCGACCCGCCATCATTACCAAATAGTTCAAGAAGTGCTCTATCAGAAATGATTTAGATGACATGGAAGATAATGTATTGTGGGCTGAACAGTATGACAAATTTGACACCAACTCTGATGAAGAAGGCGACAACATGTATGATGAGATGATGAAACACGAACAGATACAACAGAAGTTCGGCGAAGTGATGATGATAAATGTTTAGGTTTTGAATCAATATTGCTGATTTTAGTGCGTCTTATATCCAGGTTAGACTCCAGGGGCGTTTATTAGTCCTAAAAACATATCCGTCTTATATACGCGAATGTGACTTATAATATTTACACACCATGTGTCTTGGGAAAACATTTTAAAGGTTTTGTGAGATAGTGTCCTATCAGTCACACTAGATAATTAGATAGTGTAAAAAAATAGAGAGACAATTCTCTCAAAACTGATATTCATGTAGAGTTAGAATCAGTAACTGGTGAAAGGAATGCAAACCAAAAACATATCTCTCGGACTGAGATGGTGATCAGTTGTAGTAAAAATCACCCCCAAAAATGTGGTCTGTAAATGCCCCATAAGTCACAATAAGAATCTAGGTACCCTACTGACAATAGGAATGAAGTAACATAGCTTGTTTACATTTCTTAGGAAGTGGACAGTTTTCCTTATAATATGTGGAACACCACATTCATTTTCAATTATTTGTTCAAAATTTCCTCTACATTTTGGAAATTATTTATCAAATTTCCCATAAGGAACTGGCAAGGGTTTTTAAACTTACTTATATTATAATCACTTGAGTTGATATTTACCATGTGGGGGAAGCATTGCATACAAACGCCTGGGCAGGGTTGGATCCATAATTTCTGGAAAAGCAAAGGTAAGGGGCACAGATACAGAATTTCTGGATAAAGTTGATTTAAATTTTTCCATAATAACCAGGTCCAAAAATATGTTGGGCTAGGATGAAATTAGTTGGGATGGATGGATGGATGAATGTTGTTTAACGACCCATTGGCACAATTTAGGCCATTCAGTGTCCTAGAACATTTGGAAATAAAACCGTTTTAATGAATCTTTATAAAAAGTTAAAAAGCCGGATTACTGGCATTGATAAAATGTTTGTATAAACTAGGATGTAAATTGTTAAGTATAAATGGTAAATAATACATTGGTGTATAGGTGTATAAACTTGTTAAAAAGATAAAATCAGATTCTTAATTGTCCAACAGGGTAAATAACGTGTGAAATATAGAAGATAATGACTAGTTTTGACTAGAGGTAATTAAATAGATTTCTGTTAAAAGAGAAGACCTGCTTCTATAGAGGAAATAAAAGGTAGGGTTATGACATTGACTAGATGTTCTAACTTAAAATAACTAGTATTAATAAGAAAAGATCAAATTATCTTTGGAATGATGATGACTAGATGTTATCCACTTTAAATAATTTATAGTAAAAAGAAAAGACCAGCTTCTCATGAAGTTTAAAATTGTGTCCGGGGTAATATTGTCCAGCAGCTCTTTACGAGTCTCTGCATGGTAGTAGTGTACTCTGATGTGGTGGTATTCCGAGCAATAAAGGAGGATGTGATCGACTGTCTGAGGCGTTCTTGGCAGGAGATACACTCTAGTGGATCTTCTCCAGCCAAGAGGTATCTATGGGTGAGGAAAGAATGCCCGATCCATAAACGGCAGAGCACAATTTCCTCACGACGCCTTTCCCGACAGGACCATACCGAATATCCTAATGCAGGCTGCACTGCATGCAATTTATTTTCAGATTGCAGTGACCAGAAATCTGACCACTGCTTTCTAACGTATTGCTTTATGATAGGTCGGAAGTCAGTGAATGGTAATGGAATGTTGATCTTCCAACCTTTTAGAGCAGTTTTGGCAGCCTTATCGGTGAGTTCATTGCCATGAATACCGAAGGGTCAGTACAAAATATAGGGGCTATTTTTGACCAGTGTATGAACATGTCACATCAGCATGCTGAGCTGCCTATTACCAATAGTACCATCTTAAAAACATCCACTGTTTAAAAGCATTCTTGACACAAGAAGCACTTGTAACTGTAATCCGTGCCTTTGTTACATCTTGTATAGACTATTGTAACTCCCTGTTATATGGCATATCTGATTATAACATTAATCGCCTTCAGCAAATTCAGAATAGTGCAGCTCGTATTGTAACAAATACTAGAAAATATGATCATATCACCCCAATTCTTCAAAAACTACATTGGCTACCTGTTAGACAGCGTATCTATTTTAAGATTCTGTTAATAACTTATAAATCTATTAATGATATGGCGCCAGAATACCTGTGTCAACTGGTTTCCATTAGAAAGTCATCCCAAAAACTCAGGTCATCCAGTCAGATACTACTGCAGGTGTCAGTGTCTCGGCTCAAGTCGACTCTTGGAAATTTTAAGTCTCTTCTAAAAACACACCTGTTTAAGGTCACTTTCACAGATAAATAATTATTATCTTTTAAATCATTACAGGGTTTTTACAGACATTATTTTGGGTATTATTATATTACATATTATTTGTACAGCGCCTTTGAATGGCTCCTGCTAGTAAGGGTGCTTTATTAAATATACATTATTATTATTATAAAGAGATTCCTCACCAGATTCAACATAAAGACTCTCCACTAGGGAGGTCCTAAATGCCCCTGTGGCTATTCTCAAGCCCAGGTGGTAAATGGGGTCTAGTATTTTGATATATGATTTACGAGCCGATCCCCAAACAATCGACCGTAATCAAGTTGAGATCTAATGACTGCTCTATACAGACGGAGGAGTGTTGTTCGATCTGCCCCCCAGTCAAATCGTGAAACGACTTTTAATACGTTTAGAGATTTACTACATTTAGCTTTCATATAATTTATATGTGGAATGAAGGAGAGCTTGCTGTCGAATATTACCCTGAGGAATTTTCTTTGTTTTAAAACAAGAATGTCAACCCCATATAGTTTTAATGTCGGGTCTGGATGACAGACTGTTTTGGACCTGAAGAATTTGAAGCTACTCATCAGCCCAATTTTCTAATTTATTGAGACACAACTGGAGAATTCTTTCAATGGAATTCATATTTTTTGACTGGTAGCTTATCAGGAAGTCATCTACGTATAACGAACAGTTAACACCATTCAGCAAGCATTTAACTATGTTATTTATTTTCATGCTGAATAGTGTTACTGATAAGATGCTTCCTTGTGGTACACCCTCTTATTGGTGGTATGAATCAGAGAGGGTGTTACCAACACGACAGTAAAGTTTCTACCAGTCATAAATTTTGGCATATTGCCACGAAGCCCATCATTAAATAAGTCTTTTAGAATTCCATATTTCCATGTTGTGTCGTAGGCCTTCTCTAGATAAAAAAATATCCCCACAGTATGTTGCCCCTTTATGAAACCCTCCCTTATTATAGTTTCTAATTTAATTAGTTGATCTGTGGTGGATCTATGTTTTCTAAAACCACTCTGATGGGCTGTGAGAATGGCATGATATTCGAGATACCAGACTAACCTGGTATTTACCATCCGCTCAAGAAATTTGGTAGGGCTAGTGGATTTAAATTTTTCTAGTCATGGGGCTGCTAGTGAGATAAAGAACTATTTTTCTAGCCCCGTTGAAAGTGAAACCTTGTTAGTACCAGCAAGGAAAGCATTACGGTGTTGGCAGCGATTAATGCAGATGGGAGTGCCATGCGCCCAATGGCGATTGTTTGTGGGAAAACACACAAAAGCATCTTGTTATTTAAGACTCAAGATGCCCCAGCAGGTAGTGTATGGAAGTGGCAGAAAAAGTCATGGATAAACCGTGATATGCAAGTGAAAGTTCACAGAAGTATTTCTTACAAATTGTGGCCCTGCCCATCCATAGCTTTTAATCATGGATCAGCACCACAGGGATGAAGTCCTTGAATTGGCTATCAGGGAAAATATTCATATTCTGGACCTCTCACCCTCCCTCCCTCAACAACATATTTGAGGCATACTACAATCGTGCCTGCTCTGATATTATGACTGGTAACCTGATGAATGTTGTGAAAACCCACCTGGGCTAGCCTTCTGAAGTAAGCACGGAATCAGAGTCATTGAAAAAAACTATTAAGTCCAGTTATATGGCCTGTGAATGCTATTATAGATGATGCGTACGCCCTTGTCTCGGGAGCGAATCATGCAAAATTCACAGAATATTCAGCATTTTTATCGGTTTGTAAATTCGTGAAAAAATCTAACTAATTGTGCTGTCCATTCAGCAGGTGGCAACATAGAATTGGACTAGAGCCCACATATTTCTAATCATTAGCATCTGGCGTGTTCTCTTCTGTGAAAATCTATGGCCAATCTTGATCTTTCAAATTATATCAATATCTGAATATGAATGAATGTTGTTTAATGACACTTTGGCACAATTTAGGTCATTCAGTGTCCTAGAATGTTTGGAAATAAAACCGTTTTAATGAATCTTCATAAAAAGTAAAAAAATTGATGGGGAGAAGTGATTCTGTAGTGGAACTGGGTATTACTACTGATCTAGGGTTTTGTAGAGAATTTTCCCTGCCATCAACACTGATATATCAACCAATCTGGATGACACACTCAACGTTTCTGTTGACAGTCAGCCACATCGGCTGAAAACGTTATCCAGGTAAAGCACGAGCAAGAGGAGGTGAACACTCGGATGCCAGAGACGGCGACAGCTAGGCCTGAAAAGCAAACTATCAAGGTATATAAAGTAAGTATAAAGGGAAATCAAAGTCTAAAGTGAATTTTGGTTCCATCAGGTGTGTGTGTGTGTGCCTAAAGCTCAAACAGAGATTTTAAAGCAACCCATAGATGACAACACTGATTTTAGTGTCATCTGTGTCTGATTAAGAAGATGGGATGCTAAGTAAGCCAGTAATTGCATAAACTTATATTTCAAAACGTATTAACCACAAAACAAAATGAAATTTATCTATAAATTGATTATATAATGCGTGAATATTGTCAATAAGAGGGCCAATGGTCATATTCAAGAGAAAAACCCTGCCGAGTAAAAAGGTCTTCCATAAAGGTGTCATTGTACACGTGCAAGAGTGGATGGATGACGCTGGATGCATCAAATGGATCAATGAAGTATGAGCCCGTCAGCCAGATTGACTTTTAAAAACACTGATCACTATTAGTGTGGGACATGTTCAAATCTCATTGATCTGATTGTGTTAAAACTGTGTATATAGGAATAATACAGATTTAGCTGTTATTCCAGGTGGATTAACAAGTGTAGTGTAACCATTAGACATGTGTTTAAACAAGCCATTTCAAGACAATATTCATAAATTGTGGAATCAGGCATTCGATCATTCACTCCAGCTGGCAATATGGGCACAGCCTCATTATCAACTGTTTGTCAATAGGTCGTTGATGCATGGGATCAAATCAAATCAGAGACAATTGTGCCTTCCTTAAAAAATATGTGGTATTGAAGATGATATGATCCAGGATGACGATGATAACATTCCATTGTCAGAGTTCCAAAAACCAGTCGAGACGGATGACGAGGTTCCACGATGATCTGATCAAACCTGTTGATTGTGAAGATTTATTCGGGGGAGATCCAGATAGTGACACAGGAGATTTTGAAGGATTTTATAAATGTTATATAAACTATCAATAATTTAAAAAATCAAATTAACATAACTTTTTCATTATAAATCCATGAATTATTACAATCAACTTGTTTCACTTGTATTTTCACTCCATGACTGTTATTGACGTTCTTCCATTAAGACTTTATGTATGTCAGCATATAGATAGCTGCTAACATGTTAGACAGCAAAATCTAGTTTGTGCATTCACTCGCACCTGGAACAGTCAGCCATACTCTCATCAAATGCCAGTGGGACATCTTATGTTGTTTGGAGCCATTCTTTTCTACCAAGCCAAACCCTAAAAATGTTTGACAACATGAACACTGCCTGCTACAGCAGATCAACATTCAATCATCATCAAACCAACTACATCATCCTCACATCATCAACGTCTGGGATTCCAAACACCAGGATTTAATTTTTGACCTGGACAACCTGGGAAATTGTCTAGAGCTTGCCAGAGATGCCTGAAATCACAGCCCAAGTCACTATAGAAAATACAGCCCATATATACAATAGTGAAACAAACCATCAAAAAAATCCTTGGTTAGAGGTTTGATTATAAATAAAAGAGTACATTTTTAGTTTAGTTCTTGAACTACATGATTAATCCTACAGGACTTTTAAAATGCATCATTTCTAATAAAGAAAAGATAATTTTGTGTCCAGCACTATTTGTGTATATAAAATATTGCCTATGTTTCAGAACAATGAAGTATCAAGCAACAATGATGTGAACTTTAAAAGGAATATGCCATTTTTGACAGACACACAAGTTACATATTGACACCACAGTCACAGATTAGCACCAAAAGTTATCTAACGACATGACAGACAATCAAACTTCTTCTGGCTTCCACGGCTGAACTATTTTTAATATCTGATTAAAAATAGGAAATGGTTATGTATGGTGTTAGGATAACACAGATATAAGGATAATATCACTCATGTAGGGGAAAGGCTTGTAATTTCGATCAGCTTCTAAATTCAATCATTTAAAACTTTTGTTTCTTTTTAAATAAATCAATAAAATAATGAAAAACATTAAAAATATAAAAATAAACGGTGCTTGAAAAGTCATTACCTAAAAATATTACCCTAATTACAATACACAAATTACTGATGAAATTTGCATATCTATGTCACAAAGATTTTGCACGAAATTTGAAGAGATTGAATGACATTTTGACAGAAGGCCAGCAGCGAGTTACATACAAAAAAGGTAAGATCAAACTTTTATGTTTCAATCAATGTAATTACCTTCTTCTAATCCTTGTGCATTGAAAATCATAATTTTGTACTTAAAATAATCGAATTTATCGGGATATTAAGAGAAAAACGATGATTAAGTTACATGTCCACTTTATGAAAGGACGCTGTACAAATCTGATCGCGTGATTATCTTGTGACTTGCCAAGCAAGACGAAATTAAAGAACGGATCATTATTTACATTTTGAAATTAGGATGCTATATATAGTTCATTAATGTAAACGTTTGTATCAATGCGTGTGTACATTACACATTTGAAATAAATTGTTCACTGATGGACACACTATTTGAACAATAGTGGAGAACAATTACATTAAATAAGAATGATGTAGAAGGCTTGGACAGGCTATGCAGATTAAAACACCTTGGAAATTGCAAACTGGAAAGCCATGGTGGGCTGGTTTCACAAAATGAGACACCCGGAAATATCCATCAGACGTCCAGAAGGCTTATCATCCATCCAAAGCAGAGCTGTAAATCACATATTGGTTGGCGAATATTTTCGTTTGCTTCACAGTATTCTGGATGATTTATAACTCAAAATAAATCCTTCCAATGTATGGAATATGGATGAAACTCACGTGAACTTGACTGACAGCCTAGTTCAAATCACCCCGGGCAGAATATCTCATTCTCGTGAGGGGGTTAGTGTTGTTTGCTGTAGCAACGCAGGTGGTGTGGTCATTCCACTGTTGATTATCATAAAAGGCAAAACAAAGAAAGCAGTGGATTGATTGAACACTGAAGCTGGTCCCATATATGCCAAGTGGACGTAGCAAGAGAAAGTTTGGTTGGGGTGGAATGGTTTAAGCACCACTTCTTGAAATTCTGTGGTGCAAATCACCCATAGTTAATAATTTTGGATGGTCACCCAAGTCATGAATTTCTAGTTCTGCAGCATGTAGCTTGTGTTCCAGTATCTGATGCAGTTCCATCGCATTCCGCGAAGGCCATGGCAAGTGAAATAACACCTGCTCCAATAATACCATCTCAACAATGCCTAATGCAACCATTATCATGCAAGTTATTGACACGCAACCCATCCGCTGTGTAGCCACCCCATTTGCCAAGTAATCATACCGCGGACACTATAAGACATCTTTTCTGCAATGGCTGATGGATAGCAAGTTTGAACGAGGCTCCTGTGTTTTGCTATTTTAACTCAGAATTTTAGTGCCAAATGTGTCATAGTTTTGGAGATGTGTCTAGAAGGACACAAAGACTGCTCATATGGTGTTGTTTGGCAAGTTATTAATGTTGAAAATGAGTAATTTTGATCATTTTGGATGACTTCTGTGACTTTGTGTATAGCCTGCTTGAAATAATGCAAACCACACATCACTGAACCTCCGAGCGGAATACAAACAAGGAAGGTGTGAAACTGTTCACCTGTACAACTGTCCCTGCACTAAATCCGCGCTTATTGTGGTGAGAATCTCTAGTTGTTTGACTGATAGTTTATCAATCCTAGCAATGGGACCACCAGCATGGGTAGCAGGATTCCATACAGAATTAGTGAAAGAAATACAGGGAATGAACACAACATTAAAAGATAATATAGAAAAGTCATTTAAGCACTTAGAAGCCACAATTATTGGGCTAACTGCCAAAAATGAGTTGTCCAAGCTAAATCAAGATCAAAACCAAAGTTTGAAAGTGTTATTGAGGTGCCAGGACACTCTTCTTGAACGGGTCCTAGACCTCGAATGTCGAGGCATGGGAAACAAACTCGTATTTTCCGGCATTCCAGAAGAAAAGGAGGATAACAGTGACAACATACGCAAGAAGATTAATGAACTGTTTGTTTATATGGGCCTAGAAGGGGAGAACATTCAATTTCTTCGTTGCCACAGGATTGGTATCATTAGACACAATGCAGTTAGACCACACAACATAGTTGCTGTGTTCGATCTAGACGACAAGTATACTGTGCTGCATCATGCCAAACACCTTAAATGTCACGATACAGCTGTATACATCAACGAACAGTTCCCGTATGAAATCAATAGGCGGAATATTCTGAGGCTAATAATGAAGCTCACTAAGAACAACAATATGAGAGCATCGTTGACCAAGGATAAGTTAAAAATTGAAGACAAAGTTTTCACGATCAACGAAAAGGTGAATATGGCATCTAAATCGACTGTTAACACAGACAGCCATGTTTTGTTTCATGGTTGGGCATCATCACTTAGTAACTTTCATCGTAGTTACTTCACCTTGGGCAAAGTCACATATAGCAGTGTGGAGCAGTACTATCAGAGAACCAAGGCACTCATGATCCAAGACAACAGTAAAGCTCCAGAAATCATGCTAACACGTGATTATAAAATCCATTGGAGACACCATACCAACCACACAGACGTGGACTGATAACCAGCGGAAGATCATGGAGAAGGGATTATGCGCCAAATTTACTCAAAATGCTAACCTGAGGCAGATGCTGATCGACACAGAAGGGAAAGCTTTAGTCGAAGCTAGTCATGACAAGTTCTGGGGAAATGGATGGAGATCCTGATGTCGGAAAAACGTCCACCTGGACTGGTGCAAACAACATGGGGAAGCTCCTTATGTCTGTCCGCGACGCCGTCAAGTATAACAGCACACAAGTGACGGATGCATTTATATTACGAATGATCCCTCTAAATAAATATAGTAATAATGTGTCATCTATAAAACTGTTACAAATCTTTTAGTTTAGTTTAGTAAGAGATAAAACACACTATTTTCCACTTCTAACTAGGGTGAATACAATTAATATTATAGAATCAAATTATAAATATGGATGCCGATGAGAGTTTGTGTTATCTAATCGTATTGTATCTGCTATTTGATGGTTATAATTTAAACTTAATGAAGTACTCATGAATACTGTTTGCTATACTCTTTGATTATATATGCTATACTATTTGATGATGTATGTCATTATGTGCATGTATGTGTGTATGCATAAGCATGTGTATATATGTGCATGCATGAACGCATATGTGTTTGTATATATGTATAAACATGTCTAATATTAAAAACAGCCGTTGATATTAATATTTTAATTTACCTGATAAATGATTTCACACATGACTGATGTATTAAATATAGAACCAAGTGTGTAAAACATCAATGTAACTAAAATTAACAACACTGGAGCCATTTGATAGTTATAATTTAAACTTAAATGAAGTACTCATGAATATTGTTTGCTATACTCTTTGATTATATATGCTATACTATTTTATGATGTATGTCTGTATGTGCATATCTGTATGTATGTATATGCTTGCACATATATGCATGTGTGTTTGTATATATGTATGTATAAATAATATTAGTTTCTAATATTAAAAACAGCCTTTGATATTAATATTTTCTACTTGATAAATGATTCCACATGATGGTTTTATTAAATATAGAACTAAGTGAGTTAAACAACAATGTAACTAAAATGCACAACATATTAACAATTCTAGATAACACTGGAGCCGCGATTTTAGGCTTCGATATGTTCACTCAGGATATGTCGGGTGTTATTGATTTTGAGTCTGGAGAAGGGGTTATATTAGGAGCCAGGATAGGTTATCGCTAGTCCAGATCAGGAGACAGGACAAATTTTATTTTAAGTCGTTATATGGCATAAATGATAATGACAATCTTAATATGCCATTCAACAATACACAAGTAGATTGTGATTATTATACACCTGAGCAGTTCAGATCTTTTGCAAATCGAACTGCGAACTCTAGATCGTATTTGCATTTAAACTGTAGAAGTCTTTCTGCTAACTGGGAATCATTCAAGAATTATTATGTGAAAATTTTTCCTTTGACCTCATTGGTATAAGTGAAATATTCAAATGTGAGCGAGATCATCGTTTGAAACTGGTTGTCATGATATTATTTTTCGATGTCATGAAGATGACAACAGGGGAGGAGTGGGACTATTTATCAAGGACAACATATGTTACAAAATAAGAACTGATTTAAGTATTTTTATTCGCCATGTAATTGAGACATTGTTTATTGAAATTACTGAAAACCCAAAGCAAGGGCCTAATACTATAATTGGTGTTATTTATAGACCAAATACTCAATATTTTGTACCTCCCTGTTGGACATTATAGATATTATTACAAATGAGAAAAACAGGTGCATGTTGATGGGTGACTGTAATAATGATTTACTGAAATATAATTCTCATGAAAAAACTACAGAATATGTAGATAATTTATTTTCTCATGGCTTTATGTCACTTATTTATTATCCAACCAGAGTGACACATTCCACAGCAACATTACTTGATGATATGTATACAAATAACGTTTGTTTGAACTCAAAAAGTGGAATTATTGTCACTGACGTAGCTGACCATTTTGGAACATTTCATGTAATACCAAGAAAATCCATCAATTATTCTAATGTTCCAGCAGAGAAGTGTATACATTCCGATAGAAATGTTAACTGTATCAAGACATACTTTGATGAAACAGATTTTAAACACTTGTCAGAGATAGAGTGCTCTGATTAGGCCTTTAATTCATTCATTATTTTATACAATCTTGCTTTCGAAAAATCATTTCCACTTACCAAAACTAAAGCAAATAGAAAGTATGTAAAAACTGAGCCATGGATGATGTCTAATTTAATTACCTCTATGAACTAAATCAAAATTATTTCAGAAAACATTAAGTAAGCCAACATACAAAAATATTTCTTTATATAAAAACTTTTTATAGTATAATTTTCAGGCACTATGATGCAAGATGTATCCTGTTTTATGAATCATGAAATAAAAAACCAACACCAAATAATAATTATTAGATGTTTTCTGTCATTCACAAACACAAGTGTGTACTTAATATATTCTGGAAATATATAACCTGTTTTATGCGAGCCTACATGTGATGATGTGGAGTGCAGAAAGAGCTTTCTCTACCCAAAACTGAATTACAATACAAGATAATTTTTAAACTCAACAGAAAACAAATATTTTGTGACAAAGCAAATGTCACAATAACATTTAAATGAATATTAGGTATATCAAGGGTGCAGTTCTTGGGTATGGTCGATTTACGTCGACAATAACTCTAGACAAACACAACTCTAGTCACACTCCCTGCTTGTGTGAGGTGCGAAACTCTAGTGATGGACACAGACTAATGTGATTCTCAAGTGTTAACCCGAGTCATATGAATTGGGCTTGAGCTACCTGTCGGATTGATTTTTGCATAAAATGAACACAGCCCTTTATTCTCATATACTGCTACAACCTAGTGATGCCACCATGGTCAACATTATGTGTACAAATATAAACAAACATCTTTTTTGGGGTAACTCTGGGCTATGTTTAATTTATGTTGACATGAACTCCCAATGATTCTCGAGTACTAATTTGACTCCAGGCTCCTGTCTATTTAAAATTTCCATAAATCGAATGCAATAACAATGTTTGTGATAAGAGTATAAAATTTGATATTCATGGAGTGTCTTTGTGAATCTGCCATTCTCTGTTGACTCCAGTGCAGTTTTGCTTGGACTAGTCATTTTTGGGGAGGGGGTTAGGTAAAATATTTGTTGGGTTAGTAAGAAATTTTGCTGGGCAAATGGATTAAATTTTACTAGCCTAGCGAGATGCAGAAATATTTTTTTGGCCCTGCCATCGTCTCTTTGTTATCATGATCAAGAGCTGGTTAAAGTGGAGCTCTTTCGAGGGTGATTCATTTCCATTTCCCACTATTCTTCTTAACCTACCATAAAGTGACAGACATCAAACTGTCTTGGTGATAACAATGACTCTTATAATATAATAATGCTTTCCAACCATTACAGCTAGCCAAATTATTCAAATTGAAGAAGTCAAGGTCAGTACATGTGTATGATGATAAATAACACAGGACGATAAATGCCAAACCAATACACACACATACAACAATAATGACATCACCCGGGCAATGATCTTACAGTGAAATAACTATAAGATGTACTGCCTGTGGCCTTGTCAAATATCTTGAACTAGTTAATGGCAACAAAAAAACTGAACAGTCATCTCAAGAGAATGAGGATGTCATGTCCAGACAGCTTCAGTGCCACATTCTGTATAAGTAAAGTATGTCAACATACCTCGAAGATCCAGATAAGACAAACTTTATTCATCAGAACAACCAAAAGACGTCGCTGCAAAGGAAATAAGATCTCTGTAAAACATTCATCAACTGACTGACAAATTGTTTTTGCTCAGAACAAATTAATCTGTTTTTTGCTATTAAAGCTAAAACCAACATTATATCAATTTAAACCCCGGTGAAACGTGACTGGATACAAACTATAATTTTCCTATAAATGTTAAATAACCTGTATGGTGGATGATAAAGGACTCTGGTGGGTTTAAATTTCCAATACAGGTTTAATACCTACGCACAAAACAGACCAGAAATAGCCCAGGACTCACCTGTTCTTGCCTCAGGCTAGTGACTGGTCCAAAATACCAGCCCAACTAGGCTAATGCCTGTTTGACTTGTAGTTGTACAGTTTGTGTTTGTTGATTATCGTTTAATTTAAATATATGTGCAGTAAACGAAGATGCAGGTGTCTATGGCCTGATCAATTTAAACACAACAAAAGCTCCATGAAGTTATTACCTTCAAACAGCAGCTAAAACCACTTTAATAATAAAAAGTAACCTGCAAAATTGACCAACCAGGGATATTTAATTCCAGTTGTATACCCAATATAATATGCTAAACAATATACAGAAGCCTTTATTATGGGTAAAAGTCATGGTCACTACATACTCATCTTAATCAACGTACAGTAAAGAACATGTGGAGACATATTTTCAGTATTTCTAACCCTAAGACATACAACAGCCCGGTATCAATGGCTATTCTACAAGAAAACAAAATATGGCCCAGTGCACATAATGAATCAAAAGGTAAAATTTAAATATGTACAAATCTTAGTAAGTATCCCAACAGATGGGTATAAAGTGCGTCCAGATGCTAACTCTGTTGGTTTTACTGTTTATTTGTCCAACTTTTGGTCATATTTCTATACACCCAAAATACTAACTGACAATAGTATTCAGAGTAATCTACATATCTACAATACTTCCTCCTCTGAAAATCACTCTGTTCACATGTTTTTTTTTTAAATCCGAAGATGTTTCTGTACAAATTAAAAGTTAGAAAACTATTCACCTTTAAACACTATAATTGTTATTTCAACTGGGGAAAGGCAAGTTAGCAAAGTGCAATTAAGTGAACTGAAATATGCATGAATGGCTGAGAATAAATCAAAAGGATGTTTGTTTACCTGAACAGAATGGCTGACACAGTAACAGTATATAAATTATAAGCAAACAGCAGTTAATGATGTCCATCACATTGAGATTTTCAGAGTATATACTAGAAATTCTTTGCGGACTGTAACGGGTGTGTACTTTATTATCAGTTAAACTATTTTATTTTAGAGCAGGTTGAATTAGTTAGATTTACGTAGGTTTGAAGACATTTGCTTTTGAAGTAGGACACCTGCAATAATGCGGCAGGCTTGCTATACTAAAATCATGTTTTGCCTATTTTATTGATATACTACAACCTACAGAAAAAATAGCGTATACAATAATTTATATGTTGTAAATAATATGTAAATTGTATTAATAAATATCACTAATGAAGCATATGGCAGAAACAAATGCAGGTCGCCTGTCATTTGTCTTAAAATCTTTTCGGTACTGCTTGTTTTGGGTGATAATACATTGAAAGATACATTTCAGACTGCACGAATCATACAAATTCATCACCTTATTTAAAAGTTCACTGTATTATAAATACATTCTGTGTTGTTATAATATACTTATCTAAATTAAAAAGGTTTACACCTAAGTAAATCCATAGTAATTGGTGATAACATTTATAGGATATAAATACATTACACCCAGAGTGATATACATAGATAGATGGTGACATACACATAATAGTAAATGTCAGATTTAAGAACAATTCATTATTGTTTTTCAGCTGGTGGTACACTGGACTTAATCAGGTCAGTGTTCATGGCTATGGATGCCATTCCCTGCCAACTTGATATGGCTTCAGCTGCCCTGTTACAACTGAAGTTGGAGCTTGACAGCTCTCACAAGGTTGAAGATGAACAAGACTGCTGTTCCTAGGACTGTCTATGCTGAACCCAAGTTGGATTATAAATGCAACATCTAGTTCAGTGATGGATTTTGACTTGGACCAAGAATTCACCCACACCAAACAAAGAATTTTGACTGAATCGAATAACTTTCAAAATCGGAAAAAAAGTTAACAGATACCTTTACATTTAATAATCAGCCTGAATCAGGGCTCATGGGATGCAGTTGCATTATGAATATGTGGATGATTTTTTATTAGCACTGTGATAGAAGCGACAAGTTCAGAGGTGGCAACAATTCAGTTTTTAAACAGGGATACAGACTGTATACAGATGCACAAGAACAGATAATGTTGCTGAAGTTTTGAGTGAATTGGTTTTTGCTGCTGATATTGAGGTAGTTTTAAATGTTAATGGGTGCAAATATTCTGTGTCATAAATAAAATATTCACAGAAGTTATATCCATTAGAATATTTGTGAACATTTCAGCAGACATTGGTAACAAAGATTTGTGTAAATAAATTTTAATAAGTCAGCATTCTATTATTGTTTGTATCTTAATGATATGTACATTGTATTAAAAGTTCAGGATGATATTCTGAAAATTAAAAAAACTTATTGAACATTTTGTATTTTCATGGTTTGACAACTTTCGGACATTTGTGAAAACTACACATGTTGTTGTTTTCAAATAACTGCACAATCTTTAATATTGATCAAAAGGTTGTGAAATTAAATAACCTTATTTTATATATTAATGGCTAACAGAAAATATAAATACATGGACAATATTTATATTCCTTATATAATTATGGTTTATGAAACATGGCACTTCGGGTCATTTTGCAAGGTTTTAAAAGATAAATTTTGGGTAATGTACCGATTTGATCGTTAGATTTGTCATGCTTGTAATGAACCGGTGTATATAACATTTAATAATATATTGTAGTAAAGAGAACACATCATGATATTTTCTAGAAGTGTAACTCCCAGGGAATATACAAAAATGAGGCTTCAAAGATGGCTTTCATTTAAGCATAAAAGGCATATTTTAAATTAAAAAATAAGTACTAAAAATCTACTGGACTGATTTTGTTCAAATAATATTTTTTTACTTCAGCACTAAGACTCTTTCTTATCAGCTCAATTTTAATATCAGTATACAAGTTGAAATATTTTAGTTGGGATACCTACTAGTATTTAACTAGAGGCTAACTTTTGGTCAAAAATGCAACTATTTGGGGGGTAAAATTCTACAGTAAGCCTGTAACTGTAAGGATACATTCATTCATTAGAAATACTAAATACCATCCCACAATCAATAATACATCAACATAATCATTTTAAACTTGTGTTCTTGTTACTCTGTCAAGTGACACAGTGCCATCAAACATACCAAAATACTATTTTGGTTTGTTTGAAATTGTAAACTAGTTGGTTACTCACTTAGCCTGCCTTAGGAAGTTAGGCGAGCCCTTATTTTTCTTTTATTCTAACTACTCATGACAGGTGGTTGGAGCACTGTGAATAAATTAGTTGCATTCAATACTCATACCTCTTTTTAAATAAGCATTTAAATCGTTAATGGGCTACGGCGTAAACTGTGGACTATGAGTATGAGACTGAATGTCAGTATGAGTTATCTAAACAACTGACAAGTCGTGTGTGAAAACAAGTGCAGCAAACCCACTTATGGTGAACCATTAATCTCCATGCACGTCTTCTTTTGCACTCACTAACGAAAGACAGTAACATTAACTGACGTGTTCATGTCATACTCGACACAACCTGGCACTGTTGTAGATTAATAAAAATCCGATCCAAACTCAAAATATATACGCCTGCCCCCAATAATTCTACTTCCGGTTTAATGCCTAGTCGCTCAAACTATTTTCTACTGGCAAGTCATTGGGATAAAAACTGAAAAGAAGCGAAATGATCGAAGTAGCACTGGTCTAATAAAATCGCTAAGAACAATTTTCAGTTGTATCACCAAATCAGAAGGGTATATATTGGTACAACTTCATTAAAAAAACTTTCGTCATATTTAGTCATTTGTTTATCAAAACGTGATGATATGCCACACATCATATAAAGAGAATGACCATTTTACGTGTATGAAAAATATTTGATAAGGCATGATCGATGTGAGATGTGTTAGTGAGTAAGTAAGTAAGTAAGTAACCTTATTCGAACTATATACATATTTCAAACAATAGACAATTAACAGGTTAATATATTTTATGTATGTTCGAGGCCAACACCAAAATATGCGTCTGTAATCCCAGCATCTGTAATTCAGTAATGATAAGTCTAAAATATATAGTTACTGAGATCAGTATTAGGCTAATATACTCCCACAACATTTAATTCAACAATTAGTTTCATCTTAAAAAGCAATCAACTACATTAAAATAATAATAATATTTCTAGCTCATGCTGATACCCTATTTTGCCTTAGATCCACCCCCCCCAACCTAGTTAGGCTCAACCTTATGCTGATAGGACCGTGACGAGTAATGATTGAATTATAATATTTAACAACTATTTATATGCCACAATACAACAAGTGTAAAGTCATGGCCGGTTGTCGAATTAATTTATGTAGGGAGAATTAGTAATAGCCCGTTCGTGCCGCTTTAAGGTTTGTGGCAGACGAATTGTGGGGTCAATGGGTGCGAAACCATAGCGCTCCTATTGATTGATGTGTGAAAGAAGTTGGTGGCCACCCGTTCCGTGCCGCTTGGGGATTTGTGGCCAGCCGGTTGTTGGGATCGCACGGGTGTAGATGTCATAGCCGCGGGGTTTGTACTCTACTGATGTTTTCGTGGTGTGGGTTGAATGAGTGAAAGCTTGTTTGAATATTTGTAATGGTACAGCCAAGTCAGCGGAGATTGGATCAAGGGACAGGCGTGTTATCACTGATCAACACGCTGACTGTTCTGGGGGGGGGGGGGTTCCCCTTTATATACATGTTTGAATGTTTGGGAGGAGTTTTAGTGGGGATTCTTCTCGACTCGGCCAAGTTGGCGTTGATTGGATCAGGTGACTATGCGGGGTCTACCGGACAACAACGCTGACGGTGCTGAGGGGACAATTCCCTATTGTCATTAGGTTTATGTCCAATTTGGACCAACTGTTCAAGAAGTAAACTTGTTTAATTTTGTGCGTGGCTGTGAATCAGGACCGGTTTGTGTGTTCATTACGATATGACCAAGGTCAGCAAAATTGAAGTTAAAATACCCTTGCCTATGCTAAATCTGAATTTTACAATAAAAATATCAAATCATCCAAGACTGTCATTCCAAACATTATCAACTCATATATGGCCCATATTAATTGTTTTAATAACCTCTTCTCTCAAAACATATTAAATATACATGACGAGTTCAGGGTGCTTAAATATAGAGACGCGTTACTCTTGTCGCGCCATGTTGAATTTTGAACCAGTGGCGCGTCCAGCGACCGGAGGTATTTCTCAGATAAACAAAAGCTCTCTGGTTGTCCACATGTGATCGTATACATGTGTGCGAGTGGTTGAAATAAATTGCCAATACTAGTACTATATATAATAGTATATGTTACATGATCACATACTCTTTTATAAATTAACACTTTAATTTTGCACACAATGACACATGATATCGAAAAAAAAAACTCTGAAACTGTAAATAAAGAATTAAGTGATTTCACAGTCCAGTCAATTAATTAATTAATTCATAGCCTACAATTTGCTATCACTTGACAGCTGATCAGAAAATAATTGAACGTGGTTTAGGTTAGTTCACAGCTTTGTGTGTGGAAGGCGTATTTTTCACAAGTTTTCTTTAATGAAAAAAAGTAGGTATATATGAGGTAAATGCATACAATCATACTTTCATCATGTCAGTTTATCATAATCCGTACATTTTTATTTATTTGGATATATAGTATATACATATAATGATATATGATACTTCCCACCATATATTCATCATGTCCATTTATCAAAAATTAAGTTTAAAAAATCATAAGTTCACTTAAAGTCTACACCTCAATAATATAGACCAATATAGGCCTGCCCAACTGAGAACAAAGAATATACATGGAATATTAACAATGTTTATGTTTGCGTTAACATGTTAGAGATAGAGAAATTATATTACTTTCATACAATAAGCGACATCAAATCTCTTGTGCCACTGCTTCTTCTATAGTTACAATCAGTCATTTGTTATCAAATGCAAAGAATAACCCAAATTGCTTCCAGCTCTAAACAACCACTACTACAAAAATATGACAATTAGTCTAGATCAGTGAACTGTTTAAAGTTAGACAGAATATACCCAGAGATGTAATAGACAAATGATATTAAATGGGCTGACAAAATTTGGATTTGGTACATCAAAAATAGTTGGACTACCATTCTAGATAAGTTTATCTCTTGTCTGGTTCATGAATTCCGTTTCAGTGAAATGCATATCATACATTCTACAATTAGTATTCAAGTAATTTAAATCTTTCCTCATCATATATCTGAACGACAACAATTAATAACTCATCTTTTACTTCTGTCAATAGAAAAAATAACAAAATGAATGTTTCTCCACTAGATGAGGTATTTAATAATTAATTTCATAACACTTAAATTATAATTAGAAGTCCATATATATCAATAAGTGCCAATTGCTTACGTTTAAAAATAAATATGGATGCAGGTGATCATATCAATACTCAGCTACTTATAATTACTATAAATAAGGAAAAATTATCTGATTATAGTCATGTAATTTTAGAAGTCCAATTATATTATTAACAATAACAAAATACAATATACCTCCCACCCATAACATCTTCAATGGCTCTAGTACATGCAACTGTCTTCATTTGTGTATACTTTTCCTGTTACTGCAGCCGAAAGCGGCGCAGAATGAACCAGTGCCATTAGGCGCCATGTTAACGAAGGGGGCTGTCCGTGACAATCTACCCCCGCCGCTAGGGCTCTGGCGCTCCTTGAATTCAAAATGGCACCCCTGTTTAAAAGGGGAAGTAACACGTCTTGTTATAAATAGTTTTTGATGAGTTCCATTCCAGCACCATATCACAGGGTATGCCATTGGTAGAGGAGTCCTGAATGATCATGGTGGATACATTTGAGCCTTTTACAGAGACTGCATGATATCAGAAAGTTGTTGAAAAGGTCATCTAATGTTTCTGTGCAGTTGACCCTATGCCTATATACATGGCTTGTAAAAAAGCGTCTGGATGTTTTGAAAAGCTCGATTACAAAGATAGTTAATAAATAATTATCTCAGTTTGAACTATAATATTCTAAACAATTATACAAACCTGTTTCAAATCTTACACATTTATTTAAAGTTATAGAA
The DNA here is from genome assembly GCA_025642065.1 of Paralvinella palmiformis. NCBI lineage: Eukaryota > Metazoa > Annelida > Polychaeta > Terebellida > Alvinellidae > Paralvinella > Paralvinella palmiformis. The sequence continues at coordinate 630,814 of JAODUP010000488.1, forward strand.
AGGGCTGTTACTTTCCAGCAAAACAAATATTTCATCAATACTAACCTTAATGAATCGCTACAGTCTGCATATAAAGGTGGTCAGAGCAGGTCAGAACAGCCTTGGTTCGGGTAAGAAATCATATTATGATGTTAATTGATCAAGGTAAGCCAGTAATATTCTGACTTGTTTGCTGCATTTGATACAGTTGACCATAATGTACTTTTCTCAAGTTAGAAAGACATGTTCGGTCTGTAAGATAAAGTACTTGAATTGTTTAGATTCTATCTGGAACAACGCTCCTACAGTGTGTCTGTTCATAGTATTTTATCTGACTTTGAATTTCTTTTTATCTGCAGGTGTACCATTGGGTTCAGTTCTTGGTCCTCTAGTTTTCAGTTTTCACAATGTATTACCCCCATACATAAGGGAGGCAGCCGACCAGAAGCTAAAATTATAGGCCAATATTCCTAACTTCCCAACTCACTAAGATCTAGAGTACTCGGTGAAAAACTGCGACACTATTTTGAATTTGGTAGGAGGGAAAAATGTTGATGTTGTATATCTTGACTTTGCAAAAGCATTTTGTCAGGTCGATCATACTATGTTATGAGTGTGTATTACATTATTAGGGGTTAATCATTTGATGGATGTGAATGGGGTAGAATGCGGGTAGCTTTATTTGATTTTGAAGCATTTCCCAGAGCAATAAATCGTGGTAGATGTATGGATGAATTAAGGAGTGATCACAAGTTTTAATGTGATTTTCCCCAAAGATATATTTAGATTTGATTAGCGCATATAAACCACTGGATATTTATTTTTATTATCACTCCAAGAAATTTCGTTGATTTTACCCGAATCAGGTTTCCACTTGGTGGTTTTAGGTTAATATTTTGTTTATATTCTTCATATTTGTTTGGTAAAAAGCATGTAATTGTTTTTTAAAGAAATTTAAGGTTATAATTTATTTGATTTAAACTACTCTTCAGATGTTGAAGATTAGCAATAATAGTTTGTATTAAATGTAAATTCCGTGAGCTGTAATAAACGATTGTGTCATCAACGAAGAGAACACATCTGGTAAATGAGAAGGCATTTAGTAATTAAGTACTGAATCCTGCAGCACACCAGATTTGATCTCTGAAAGTAATAATTTTGTATTTTTGTACTAAACAATTATTTTGCGATTAGATAGGTAGCTCCTGAACCACACCAAGGCCTGACTCCACACGCCGCAATGTCTTAATGTTTTCAATAATGTGGTGTAGTTATTGGTGTCGAATGCATTGGAGAGGTTCAGGAAGACGCCGATAGTATTTATTTTCTTATCAAAAGACTGGAGAAGTTTTAAAAAATAATTCAGTAATAGCGGCAATAGTAGAATATCCTGACAGAAAGCCACACTGACTGTCACAAACGTGATAGCGCAGTTAATTAGAGCGTAGGACTCGTAGCCGAAGGGTCGCGGGTTCGAATTTCCGTGAGTTGCAATGTTGTCATGTGGCGACTGGTTCACTCATCCATTAAAAAAATGAGTACCTGAAAGGACGCGATGACTATGTGTTTGAATAACGCTTTGCGCCTATAATGGCTGCATGCGTTGTATGCTCCCTTGGGTGTTGAAATGTGTGCTGGGTGGAAACAGGTCTGAGTCAGGGATAATAATACTGTACAGCGCCTCAGAACAGGGTTACCTGGTTCTGGCGCTATATAAACATGCATTATTATTATATATTATTACAAAAGGCCTGTAATTAGTACATTCCTCAAAACTATTTGTTTCCTTTATATAGAGGCATAACTTTAGTTATTTTCATACATTGAGGGACGATACGGGTTTCTAAAGATTGTGTTTATCAATTTGGTCATGGAGAAATTAATAGCCTATCTTAGCCCGTTATGTGTCTGATCCCATCTGGGAAACTGCTTCTAAGTTAAAGTTTAATAGCTCCAGCAGAGTGAAAACTTTCTCACCTCCTCATAGTCTTATACATATAACTAAATCTCGTAATATGTTTCTTACTATTTGTATACTATTAGTAGGTGACATCGATTTGAACCCAGACCCTCCTATCCTGCAAAATATCAGCTTGGCTACCAGCAACGTTAGGTCCGTCCATAATATATCAGCCAGTATCAGGCTTGGTAATATTTAAAACATTGGATATTCTCGCCCTCACTGAGACTTGGCTTCGCCCTCATTTCCTGATTACTTTCTGTCTCTATCGCCCTCCTGGTATGATTTACTAGAAAACATAGAAACTATTCATCCTGATGAATTTTCATTTGGATACACAGTCCACTGCTACATCCACATTTAATGACATCTATTAAATCATTTAAAGACATTCTATGCAACGTTTGTCTTAAAACAATACGTTTCTGTCTCCACACACATTCATGGTCACTGGCTTGATCTTCTCACAACTTGGTCTACACCTAACTATATTCACACACTAACTGCCACAAATGATTTATTGTATCATTTCACTGTCATAGCAGAAAACAAATTTAAGTATAATCCAGTTGACTCTAAATGTAATATTCTTTATGGGTATGTTCACAGCTTTGACATTCTTCCATTTAATGATGACATAGTAAAATCTGAACTTATCACCAATCCTAAAGCTGACTTATCACAATTATATGAACAATACCACACTACACTTAAAACTTTACTGGACAAACACACACCTGTCAGATCAAAATCCATAAATATTAAACCACCTGCACCGTGGATGTCCCAAAGGCGTCGCCGATATTTAGAACGCATATGGAGGAAAGCACGCACACAACTTAACAGGTCTAGATAAAGTAAACAGTGAATAAAGCTAAATCGGACTTTTATAGGAACATGATCTCCAACAACTCTGACAATCCTCGTCAACTCTGGAACTGTATAAATAGGACTCTCCATAGAAATACTTCTGTTTCTCTGCCAGCTCACGATTCAACTAATTCACTCTGCAATTCTTTTCCCAAACATTTCAAGGATAAGATCACCCAAATTCATGTTTCCCCCCAGGTTCTGCTTCTAGTTGTAATATTGATTTTCCAGTTCTACATCACCCTTGCACAATGTTTAAACCATCCTCACTTAGTTACTAAACTGAATTAACACCCCCCCCTCTTGTGAACTTGATCCTATTCCTACATTTCTGCTAAAATCTTCTCTTCAGACACAAATTGTTCCAATTACTAAGATAATACATTTATTACTAAGCTCCGGAGTGTTCCCTTCTCATTTTAAACATACCAATGTAAACCCTCTTGTTAAGAAACCTTCTTTACTAGCCAACGACTAAACAGCCATAGATCTATTTCTAATCTATCTTTCACATCTAAAGTATTAGAAGAAGCGACATCCTGAAGTTTGAACGTTCACTTAAACTGTAATCACCTTTCTAATATTACAAACCATTTCACTCCACAGTAACCGTTCTACTGAAAGTTCATAACGACATATCACTAAACATGGACACAGGAAAAGTCACATCACTAACACTATTAGATTTATCTCCAGCTTTGGACACCATTGATTATTCTGTTCTTCTAGATCCCCTCTCTAATTTGTATGGCATATTGGGCATAGCATTCACCTGGTTCCGCTAATTCTGAATAAATAGGTTTCAATCAATAAAAATAAGAAACTGTTTTTCAAAGGCAGCCCCTTTGTTTTGCGGTGTTCCCCAAGGCTCTGTTCGTGGACCGCTAGGGTTTACTATGCATACCACATCACTAAGCTCTCTTATTCACAGCCACAAATTATACTATCATTTACATGCAGATAACACCATAATATACATATCTTTATCTACAGCAGACACTGAACTTTCCTTTAAACAGATGGGTGACTGTCTCAGTGATATTACTGGCTGGATGAGAAACATTAAACTTAGGCTCAATGGCAACAAAACAGATTTTATCATAATAGGTACAACCAGACAACGGAGAAAACTTACCTGTCTCTTTCCTCCGCCCATCCTTAGTCATAGCATCGCACCATCGGACACTGTACGTAATCTCTGTGTTACATTTAGTAGCGATTTTAATTTCAGAAAACATATTTCTCTGACACGTCGCTGCTGCTTCTTTCATATTCGTGACCTTCGCCATATTCGTCATTATGTTTCTCTTTCAGTTGCCTAAGCCAATAGCTACAGCACTTATTACTAGTAGGTTTGATTACTGCAACTTTCTTTTTATAGCATTGTATCTAAGGATATTCTAAAACTTCACTCTGTTCAGAACTGCTTAGCTAGGGTTGTCAACACTAATCCGTGGGTCCAATAGCCCTCCCCCCATGCACCATCCACGAACATGAGACCTATTTTATTTTGTTCCTGGGACCTCTCCCAACATGAAAAATGGATGCTACCGTTACCAAAATGGGATGGACTACTTATGTGACGTCATTTTCAAAATGGCGTCATTGAAATGAGCGAAATTACGTTTTCGCATTCTGTCCCACTTCTGAAATCTCTACATTAGCTGCCTGTCCAATCTCGCATGATTTGCAAACTCTGCACTATTGTCTATCAAACTCTTTCTTCTGGAAAACCATCATATCAATTTTCCATGCTTTCTGTAACACCCAAGCTCAGAGAGCTCCGTTCATCTGGTTTTCACTTGTTGTCTATTCGTAGGGTTAAAGCTCATACTGGGACTCTTGCTTTTTAATTTGCTTCCCCATCTCTTTGAAATTCACTGCATGGCCACATATCTATAGCACCTGTGTTTAAACTCGGGCCGGGCTATGTCAGCAGGGTGTTTCATCTTTAAATTCGCCTCATTATCCTTGGAAGTCGCTCGGCCCATTTAGACTACCTTGTGCACAAAAGTGGCCATAAAACAGCAACATTTACATTTACCATTGAAAGGGTATGTGCTATTATAAAATGGTACTATTCCGGCTGCGCTTCGACTAAAATCTAACCCATTTTGGGTAAACGACGACTGTAAGTCAGTTAAGTCTATTTCATTTGTCATCCTCGATATCTTTAACTTCGATGAGTGCATCTTATGGGATTACAATAAATGCTATGGCTTTGCATATCAAGCGTTTATTACGATGCTATTTTAAATATGAATGCGGCGGTTCAGCATAAGAAGGAATTTATATGTTAATAAACTCTGATAATATGAATGGATAGATGGAGGCTGTTGATGCAGTGGCTTAGATTAGGCCATTCACAGTCATAGAAAGGGGTTTAAAAATTTGATAAAAAATCGAACAAGTCCAATAATTGATGATGATAAAAGTATTGGATAAAAAAAGAGTTAATAGTATATAGGTAGTGGTCGACTTGATTGGTTACGACCTTGACCAGTCGTAATGTTATACTTGTCTTGTATATATTATACAGTGTAATGGTGTTATAATCATCGTTAAGTTGTATCGCCGTTGATCGTAATTTGACTACTAGTTTTACAATATAAACACAGGAGATGAACTAAGTCGATAAATCGTGCGCGGGCAACAAAATATGTAGGAATTAAAAGGGATAAAAAGAAATTCCTTATCAGAGAAAACGATATTTGAAACTTTAAAATATAATAAAATGAAGCAATGTATAAATATTCTGTATCCGGTTAAGGAAGAAAACATACTTATTTGGGGGAAGTTACAGCCAAAATAAATAACGTGTTAATAAACGGAAAAAAAGATAGTATTGTTATTTGCATTGGAGCCCCTACCTACACCACCACCTACATACCGGTTGCAGAGGTGAGCTTGATATTATATCAGATGCGAATGCCAATGTCCACTTGTAGTATAGTAGCACATATTTATAGTTTAGTATAACATAGTAGTTATTTATTGACAGCAAGTCACAACATACATTGAGTAGCATGGGGCCCCTATGCTCGTGGGGCCCCTGGGTAAGTACCCGGCGTTTCCCCGACGTTAAGACGGCTCCTTTTCGACAGGAACACACCAAGCGACCCAACATAGGCTACACTGCACGTTGTTTGGTTTGTTTTCTCTATGCAGTGACCAGGGCCCCGACCATCGTCTTCGTATGTGTCGTTTTGTTTTAGGTCAGAAGTCAGGGAATGTTAACAGAATACTGACCTTCAGATTTTTTAGAGCATCGACGAGTTCATTTCTCCACGGATTGGTACCGAGAGGAAAATTACATTCTGTTTTGATTTGATTGGAAAACTATAATTCTAAAACACTGAGAACAAGTGGATTTTCTATCCTAAAATTTGTTATGGACCGTATACAGGACATAGAATCCAGACATATAATGAAGAGTCAATGCCACGACGGAGTACAAGGTAAATGGCTCTCCGAGCTCTGTTTTGTACATTGAAGCTACATCAGACACTCATTCCATCAATCACAGTTTCCATCAGGTACTATTTACTACCATTGACAGCGCATCACCTCGTTTTGAACTATGAGTAGTTATTTCGCATGATTGTATGACATGTATTTCCGTTGATTTCTTAGGACATTGAATGGCCTAAATTGTGCCGATGTGTCGTTAGGCAATATTCATCCATCCATCCGTTGATTTCTTAGAACATTGAATGGCCTAAATTGTGCCGATGTGTCGTTAGGCAATATTCATCCATCCATCCGTTGATTTCTTAGGAACATTGAACCAAACTCACGTTGACATGATGTTGTCGTTGAAAAACAATATTCATCCAATAAATAATTGATTTCTTAGAACATTGAATGGCCTAAATAGTGCCAAGATGTGTCGTTAAGCAATATTCATCCATCCATCCGTTGATTTCTTAGGACATTGATAGCCTAAATTGTGCCGATGTGTCGTTATACAAAATATTCATCCATCGATCCGTTGATTTCTTAGAACATTGAATGGGCCTAAATTGTACCGATGTGTCGTTAGGCAACTATCATCCATCAGTGATTTCTTAACATATATTAGACCAGACTGTTCATCCATCAACTCGTTGATTTCTTGTAGACATTGAATGAGCTAAATTGTGCCCGATGTGTCGTTAGGCAATATTCAATATCATCTGATGGTTCTATTACTATTAAACAGCAAATTGTTGCCGATGTGTCGTTAGGCAATATTCATCCATCCATCCGTTGATTTCTTAGAACATTGAATGGCCTAAATTGTGCCGATGTGTCGTTAGGCAATATTCATCCATCCATCCGTTGATTTCTTAGAACATTTAATGGCCTATGTGTCGTTAGGCAATATTCATCCATCCATCCGTTGATTTCTTAGGACATTGAATAGCCTAAATTGTGCCGATGTGTCGTTAGGCAATATTCATCCATCCATCCGTTGATTTCTTAGAACATTGAATGGCCTAAATTGTGCCGATGTGTCGTTAGGCAATATTCATCCATCCATCCGTTGATTTCTTAGAACATTGAATGGCCTAAATTGTGCCGATGTGTCGTTAGGCAATATTCATCCATCCATCCGTTGATTTCTTAGGACATTGAATGGCTTCAAGTTGCAACGCCGATGTGTCTGTTAATATTCATCATCGTCATTGGTTCTTAGAACATTGAATATTTCAATTGGCCGATGTGTCGTTGGTAATATTCATCATCCATCGTTGATTTCTTAGGACATTGAATGGCCTAAATTGTGTCGATGTCCCGTTTGAAACAAGCTATTCATCAATCCATCCGTTGATTTCTTAGGACATTGAATGGCCTAAATTGTTCCGATGTGTCGTTGGTACGTATTCATCATCCATCAATTGATTTCTTGTTTATTGAATGGCCTAGTTGTTGCCGATGTGTCGTTGACGATATTCATCCATCCATCCGTTGATTTCTTAGAACATTGAATGACCTAAATTGTGCCGATGTGTCATTTAGGCAATATTCATCCATCCATCCGTTGATTTCTTAGAACATTGAATGGCCTAAATGACGATGTGTCGTTAGGCAATATTCATCCCATCCATCCGTTGATTTCTTAGAACACACTGAACGGCCTAAATTGTGCCGATGTGTCGTTGAGCAATATTCATCCATCCATCCGTTGATTTCTTAGAACATTGAATGGCCTAATTGTGCCGATGTGTCGTTAGACAACATCCATCCTGTCAAGACATTGAATGGCCTAAATTGTGTGCCGATGTGTCGTTAGGCAATATTCATCCATCCATCCGTTGATTTCTTAGGACATTGAATGGCCTAAATTGTGCCGATGTGTCGTTAGGCAATATTCATCCATCCATCCGTTGATTTCTTAGAACATTGAATGGCCTAAATTGTGCCGATGTGTCGTTAGGCAATATTCATCCATCCATCCGTTGATTTCTTAGAACATTGAATGGCCTAAATTGTGCCGATGTGTCGTTAGGCAATATTCATCCATCCATCCGTTGATTTCTTAGGACATTGAATGGCCTAAATTGTGCCGATGTGTCGTTAGGCAATATTCATCCATCCATCCGTTGATTTCTTAGAACATTGAATGGCCTAAATTGTGCCGATGTGTCGTTAGGCAATATTCATCCATCCATCCGTTGATTTCTTAGGACATTGAATGGCCTAAATTGTGCCGATGTGTCGTTAGGCAATATTCATCCATCCATCCGTTGATTTCTTAGAACATTGAATGGCCTAAATTGTGCCGATGTGTCGTTAGGCAATATTCATCCATCCATCCGTTGATTTCTTAGGACATTGAATGGCCTAAATTGTGCCGATGTGTCGTTAGGCAATATTCATATCCATCCATCCGTTGATTTCTTAGAACATTGAAGGACACTAAATTGTGCCGATGTGTCGTTAAGAAATATTCATCCATCCATCCGTTGATTTCTTAGAACCTGAATGGCTAAATTGTGCCGATGTGTCGTTGGGCAACATTTACCCATCCCTCCGTTGATTTCTTAGAACATTGAATGGCCTAAATTGTGCCATTAAACGACATTCATTCATCAATCCATCCGTTGATTTCTTAGGACATTGAATGGCCTAAATTGTGCTAGTTGTGTCGTTAGGCAATATTCATCCATCCATCCGTTGATTTCTTAGAACATTGAATGGCCTAAAGTCGTTAGGCAATATTCATTCATCCATCCGTTGATTTCTTAGGACATTGAATATGACCTAAAGTGTGCCGATGTGTCGTTAGGCAATATTCATCCCTCCATCCGTTGATTTCTTAGAACATTCGATTTAATAAAATTGTGCCGATGTGTCGTTAGGCAATATTCATCCATAAAATAGAACTAAAGGTTATAGGACATTGAATGGCCTAAATTGTGCCGATGTGTCGATAGGCAATATTCATCCATCCGTTGATTTCTTAGAACATTGAATGGCCTAAATTGTTGATGTGTAGTTAGGCAATATTCATCCATCCATCCGTTGATTTCTTAGGACATTGAATGGCCTAAATTGTGCCGATGTGTCGTTAGGCAATATTCATCCATCCATCCGTTGATTTCTTAGAACATTGAATGGCCTAAATTGTGCCGATGTGTCGTTAGGCAATATTCATCCATCCATCCGTTGATTTCTTAGAACATTGAATGGCCTAAATTGTGCCGATGTGTCGTTAGGCAATATTCATCCATCCATCCGTTGATTTCTTGGTTACATTTAAATATAAAATCATACAATTACCATTTATACTTTACATTTAGCCTGCTGACTCGATGCCATAGAGCACAGTATGTACAACCCATTAAAAGTCGACGAAAAGGTGTGTGTGTGTGTGTGTGGGGAGGTGGGGGGGGGTGAGACTCCTTCCCTTTCTACAGGTTGCAACCTTTGGGAAACATGTTTTTTATATATAAATTCTAGAAGATTCATCAAGGCAGTTATACAGAAAAGCACTCCATCCCCCACATGTAAAAAATAAAGGTGTCACTTTGTCTTTTGTAATTTTGGTACCAGTTATTGTTGCTTATTTCGCAATTCCCGGTGAAGGTTGGTACAAGTTATGAGAAATGATAATATCATGTGATGTTGACCAGTTCGATTCACTATATTGAACCTGTGATAGTCTATTTTATTGAACTCCTTGTTCAAAATTGAGGAATAATATTTTAATATAGGGACCAAGATTGTCTTTATAAACTCCATTGACATCACTACAAATCTAGGCCACGAAGGTAGATTCAGGTAGTATGCTTAAGCCTAATCACCACGATCACTCTAAAAACAAAACAGATCATCTCCCTGGGGGCATTGCTCGTCGGGTGACAAAACGTTCTGCTTGTGAACAATGGATCTACAATATACAACACTTCATGACAACCTGGCCTTAGATAGTGCTGTTTATATTTAGGCCTACTGCGTTGTTAGATTACCCACGCTATACTGGTCTGTGCTTTATTTTTATGATTCATGCATAAACCGCACTTCTGATTTTAGGGAAAATATTGAGGTAATAAAGGGGATAATAATACAACGACATATATAGTAGTATGACCAAAATAATTTCCAAAATGTTACAATAAACCTACTACTGGATCAACAATTAACCCATCGTATCTTAGTACAGGCTTATCCTTTTATTTGAAGAAATATTGTTAACGTCTTCATTTCAAAGGGTCATATGGTAAATGGCATAACAAAAACAGGCATTGAAGGCATACAAAGGGGAAAAGGGCGGATTGTATGTTGTCAGTCGGAAATATAGCACTCCTTAGCCAAGAGTGCTGAGGAATTTGCAACATAATAACAATTACAACTGATGATATGCGGCACTTCGGCCGTCCGACTACATTTCTGAAACAAATTGAACGACCTTTTGTTTAGTACAAGATGGACATTACGTTGTTAGGATTCAATCCCAGTGATCTTATGGTGTGGGTGTGGGAATATCTGAAGGGTGTTTCATCTTCGAGTTCGCTTCATTACCGTTGGAGGTCGCTCGGCCCATTTAGCCTATCATGTGCACAAAAGTGGCCGTAAAACACCAATCATCATCATCATCGTTCAACACATGCCGACGCCATGGCTTCTCACTCAGATTGCTGAAGCAGCTTTGGTTGTTGATACTCTGTGCTACAGTTCGTGTTATTTTGTCCGTTCGTTTAGTGTGCTACAGTTTGCGTTATTTTGTCCGTTCGTTTAGTGTGCTACAGTTTGCGTTATTTTGTCCGTTCGTTTAGTGTGCTACAGTTCGTGTTATTTTGTCCGTTCGTTTAGTGTGCTACAGTTCGTGTTATTTTGTCCGTTCGTTTAGTGTGCTACAGTTCGTGTTATTTTGTCCGTTCGTTTAGTGTGCTACAGTTCGTGTTATTTTGTCCGTTCGTTTAGTGTGTTACAGTTCGTGTTATTTTGTCGGTTCGTTTAGTGTGCTACAATTCGTGTTATTTTGTCCGTTCGTTTAGTGTTTAGTCTATCAGTTTATATGGAGATAAAAACTGATTTAAATCAGGTATTCCCGATTATTGAACCGCTAGTTCTCATATAATATATATTGAAAGAATGTCACTTTATAAAAAGAATAAAATATCTTAAAAACATAATTATGATTGGCTACTGTTAATATGGGTACTTGTGGGAGGGAGATACGAGCTTTAAACGCACCGGTCATCAGGTACAACAACTTTGAGTTTATCAGTGCCAACTTTTGAAGATATATATATATATATATATATATATATATATATATATATATATATATAAAAGCAGCCAATCCAGGTGATGTCTCCACGTCCGCTTGGTTACTGTTCTGTAATCAGAGATGTGCGAACAGATCGTAGACTAATGATAAAATAGTGAAGGGTCACAACCAATATGTTTCGGTCAGAATTGGGGGAACCGATCACTGCGGAAAGTGCATGAGACTTCAAACAAGAAGTCCACGTTATCATTCTAGCATTGGTTGGGAAGCATTTAAAATGACAGGAATGGGGGGGGGGGCTTGCTGCTCTATATGCTGAAAAGGGGTCTCCAACGCCGTCACAAATCCGCGAATCCATTGTTGCCTTCGACAAGCAAACTGAGTTATGTTTCTTCGAGTGATGCCTCATCATCAGGAAGCTCACTCAGGCCAGCCAGACTGGCGGATAAAGGCTAATCCGGAGACGCATGACCCGTGGTTGTGTCATATCATATTGTCCTAGCGGGTCAGCAATCTTACCATATATAGCCCCAGCCCATTGACATGACGAGGGTGAACAGTTTGGAGACGCCTCAGGAGCACCTACGTCGGTCCCGAGAACATCCAACAAACCAAAACAGGTAGCTACCTCAACGGCGGATAGGTTAGCGGGACGATGAAACCGGCTATCTAGCTATCCCGGGCAAGTGACCCACAGGTCACTCACTATACACACCATCGTGTGGCCAATGAAACCCGCCTGAATAAGGAAGTAAAGGTGCTGACCTACCACAGTTTCTTCCGGTGGTGCAGAACCAGAAGGGCCCGGACGACATATATGGAAACCAAACACTTACTGGGAGGCAATAGAAGGCTAAAATCCGGTCCCCGACGTGCTGTTGAGTGTCGACGACGAGGATATGGCAGAATGAGGTCGTATCTATGCCGCCCGTGGAGACGTTTGCCGTCATTCAATTTAAGACTTCTACCACCGCGCCCGGATAGCAACATTTCAGAAAAGCTTCATGTTGTTCTGGACGCTCTGAACGCATAGACATTCACGTAGTAAAATGCCTGCGAACCAAATAAAACCTCTTCCAGTAAATATATGAACAGAAAGGGGCACTAGAAGGCGTTCGCGAAGAGCATCAAGAGTCGTTAATGGGGCTGAGGAATATAGAGCTTCCGGTTATCATGATTTGGAAAGAACTTGAAATGCAACGCACAGACCCGATTAGGAAATAGAGCATCCATCTGGTCTGCTGATTCGGCGACGAGTACGAAGATGCAACGGTTCAAGTTCTAATAATTTGCACTTTGCATACAATAATTACCTGTCACGTAAAACTGATACTAACCATAAGACTTAGCCAGCCATTTTCAAAACGTGTGTTGTATTATTCAAGAGAAGGTTGCGCCCATTAATGAATGCTTGGTTGGGTGCATAGGCGGGACTCCTCACATCTGTTAATGTATATTGTTTGACAAACAAGCACCATTCGATGTTTGGTATGAAGCTGCGAGGTCTGTCCAAACACATCTGAAGTGTTCGACGGAACCTTTAATATACACTTTAAAATGGCGGCCCACTATTACCTAGTTATGTTTGACATATTCCCAAATTTCCCAAGAAAACATCCGGATCAACCTCTCACACTAGAGGTAAATAATAAACAATTCGGCTTATTATCTCTTTTAGACAGAGAAAAACATCCATCGGTCTAGTTGAGAGTTTCTCATTTAGCTGCTGGATATCATTTAAAATTTCAAATAAAATTTGTTTTCTTATACACGTTAGATCTGGAAGAGATGAGGAATGTACAGAAAGCCAGTAGTTGCTAGAAGTTGTCACCATGGAAACGGAATCTACCGGCAAAGATATTCCTGGAACAAGTCGGCCAAAGTGACAGACAGGTAGCTGTTGAAATCCGGCAGGCTGCAATGGCCACAATGGATGGTATGTTTGGTGAGCGCTATGAAATGGCTAGTTCCTAAACAGCTCCTGAAATATCTATATTTTGTGCTGTTTATATGATTATATGTGCATGAATGATTATAGAGCACATATACCATTTTATATTTGCACATGAATACTCTCTGGATGGTACAACACATTGCTTGAGCTCAATCTATGTAGGTGACACTATATGAGGGGAACGAAGGCTGGTAGGCAGCTAATTAGGCCAACGCCAAGTGTTGTGAATAGGTGTTGTTTTGAGGCGAAGTTAAGCTCTGTTTATAAATTGACAGGAGTAAATATTGACAACCTCAAACACCTGACTGTGCCTGATACCTTAACATTGGAGAGCCCCATAACTGTAGTCTCCTTGTTAATGCTAGCAGATTTGAACCCATTGGATCCCCACGAGGTGCCACGTAATACCAGAACAAGGATATCCCATCAAACTGATCATCATGTTCATCAAACAATCTTCGCATGATACAATGTGTCAATCATAAGACAATACCAGAGACATTTCTCCTGATTTGTTGTGTAGAACCCAGATCTGTCAAGAACAAGACCATTTTCCTGTGTGAATATGTGTTGACTAACGACTTTTATTTGGATGCAGTCACCGAAACATGGATGGGCGATAATTTTGCTAAAACATGTATCAATGAACTTATTCCCATTGGATATACCATGAAACATGTCCCCCGCAGGGGAAAGCATGGGGGTCATGTTGTCCATATACACAAAACTGTCATATCACTCAACCTCATCTCATTTAGTCAAAATGGTGACTTCACACAATTTGAACGTTGATGTATTGGCCGTACGTCTGGTCGTGGTATACCGTCTTCCACCCTCACAGGTGAATTGGCACCTGAGTAGTGCGTTCTTAGATGAAGAGTGGCCCACTTTCCGAACCAGGTTATAGATGATCACGATGCCCAACTCTTCATCAGTGTCCTTGAATCGTGCGGCTTACAACAGCATGGACACGAGCCAACACATGTCCATGACCATACCCTCGATGTGGTTATTAACAGGGATACTAGCAACCTCGTGTCTTACATTGACGTTACTGACCGAGGACTGGCTAACGTGAGAAACATTTGCAGTGACTTTCACAGGGAATATCTCACATTACCAGGGTTTCTCCGTGTGGACTTCATCAAAACAGGATGCCTCGAATGTTAAAGACGGTTTATAATTCGACAAATCACGGGGTTTTATCTCGTCCCCCGTAGACATTCCTTCAACAATCAAGCCCTACCAAGCTGTGTTTCAGTACGACGGCTCCAAGGCCGACTTTATCTTCAGGAGCGGCCGCTACATTGCTCCGGTAACGTGCTGCTTCGTGTATGTCGAGTGACGGGGTACAACAACGAGATGGTGGTCGCTAGAGTAGATTAGAAGATAGGAAAGAACCGCATCTTCTCGACAGAGCTGTCGGAAGAAAAAGATTGGGTCTCAAGGACAAGTTATATTGACAGCGGAGCCACATCCAGGGCAGACAGTTGCGAATCACAACGAGGAAAAATATAAGCTGGTATACTTGTGACTTGGCTGTCGAGCTGTTAGTTAGTGGCCAGCCATCACGACGAGAAGTCTTCCAAACGCAATGACCACGGCACATATATTCGGCATCCTCCCCCCTCCCCACAAGTGATTTTTTAAGAAGCCAGAGGAGCCAAAAAGAGCCATCATAAACATCAGAATCGTCGGTAGTCACTTACCTTGTTGGCATTGATCTTGATCGTCGTCTTTCTGACCACAATTCGGCCCAGGTTCTGTACGAGGCGGAGATTGGGCTCAGCTATGTTCGGCCTGATATTGAAGACCAAGCAGAAGGTCCCCGGTATACTGACATCGAGTGAACCATTTCCTTTCTATAAAATATTGTGGTACAAATGTTTTAACAAATAATTACGCCATTAAATAATCTATGAGTAATATTATTTTCTGCTTTAAAAACCATTATAATACACAAATTGTAACAACAAACTAAATACTATCATACATTAGCTAAAACAACCGCAAAGAGAAATAAAGCCGCATGTTCGATGTCAGTCTGTCAGTGTTTACCTTCCTCTAACCGTTTCACATTGTTTCAATATAATTTGTTTACTCTAAAAATTGAAAACATACACAAATCCATGATGAAAAAACTAAAGTGAGAGGGCAAATTGGTTGGAGTACCTGAAATATCCGAATTACTATGCGTATGAAGGATGACCTTATATAAGAATACACCATTGAGATCATGGGAATATACAATTTCCTTAATCTATTTCTATTCATCGAATAGATGTACATGATGTTATTAGATTGTAATTTTGATGGTATGGAAAAGTTGTATTTTGTAAGGCCAACACCATTAACAATTGTGTCTCTGTAACTACTCCCGTGTCTGTATATTCAAACATGCAGCCCTGAATTCAAACACCGACATGATGTCTAATGACGAGATCCTTGATAAACTGAGGCTGAATCAATTAAGAAAGGACAGTATGAAGCAGATCAAATATCACTATGAGAAAACCATCAAACAGCCCCAAGCAAAGGTTATTGAACTTGAAGTTCCAAACAGTAAGCTCACAGATGATGTCAATGATCTTCGTGAAGGACTAAAGGAAGTGAAACGCTATTCTGTGGAGTCAGAGCAGGTGGAAAAAACATCCGCATATTTGGTCTGAAACAAGAGGATTCCGAAAGCTGGTGGTGAGCCGATAACCAGATTCACTGAGACAAAACATTCCAAGAAGCTCTCTTCTGGAGATATTACCGTCGCCCACAGGTTAGGCAGTACTAACAGTCAGTGATGTATCATTCGCTGAAGACCTGTGTACATAATTCTATAAGACACTGAATCACTTGAAGCAGCACGAAGATGTAGAACAAGCATGGTCATGGAACTGTAAATTATTTGTGAAACATGAAAAAGATTTGATGTCAGATGGCTGGATGTCAGATGGCTGGATGTCAGATGGCTGTAGCCTCTGGATGAAGCGCTGAGCAGAAACCAACGACGTTCCTGATTGAATTCGTCAACTCCTAGATGATATTAACTAGCTTCTACGGCTTTATTTAACGCGGGCAAATGGATTTTTAACATAATTTATGGAATTAATTTTGGAATATCATATAATACGTGACACAACTCCATAAAATTGTAAATATTTAATGCTATTATCAAGTATTGCCATATTCATGTATTTGTAATGTTGACATACACTGGCTCATTTGAATTTTTTCCATTAAAGGAATATCATATACCCACTATTAATTAATGTCTTTATGTTCTAATTATATCAAACTTAATATACCCTATGACAAAACTCACAGTTACCATTAGTCTGGAAAAGTAGTTGTGTGAACCATTCTAGATTAATTGTACAGATGGTTGAAAATGCAGAAATATTGAACCAACTTGGAAATATTCCTGTCTCTTGTGCTTTGTTTATGTTGCATTCACCCAAGCACTCACACCAGAGAGTATATTATAAACAGTAAGTAGATACTTGTGTTATTGTATTATATTGTATTTTATTTGTTTTTGTTTTGATTAACTTTATGTACTTGTCAGATGTAAACATGAACATATTACCTATTAGTGAGGGCATGTACTTTGTAACACGATAGGCATAGGATGGTTATGCACCAATTATAATGGCTACTCAATTCGAAATAAATGAAATATTGAAAAACCTCAGCCTGGACCCGGAAAATATTATCCTTCTGATGATCTTTTAGGCAGACGATTCAATAATTTGGTCAAGGATGGACTCAAGCTATTTTGAACTTAATTAAATTTATATTTTTACAAGGGAAAAGTCCACTGCCTCATAATATAATGCTATACGTATAATTATTTGGAGCCTGCCTGACAAACTCATTAAACTTAAACTTTCCTTGCAAGGTTAGAGGAAAGCTAAATAATATTTTATTTGATATTATTGTGCGAAACATTTTTGACCGACACTAACTTTTATCTGTACAACATAACGGGGTACAAGTTTGCACGTAAAAACAGACAACGCATAAAATGTGGTGGTGTCGGCATATATGTAAGTGAGAGATACAAATATATTGTTCGATAAGATTTATCTTTATTTGAGAAACATATATTTGAGCCATTATTTCTTGTAATAATAAATGTCAAAAATAAGATCCTTATTGGAAAGGTGTATCGGGTTCCAAATGCAAACTGTCAAGAATCTATTGCCAAATATGATTCCTTGTTGAACAGGATTAATGATGAGAATGTTGATCTTATTATTGTGACTGATCAGAACATAAACTATCTCAATATTGACAATATTCGTGCTACTGTCCTGCTCAACATAATTTTGACAGTCGGAATGGTTCATTCTATCTCACGACCAATCAGGATTACACATACATCGGCAACGTTGATAGATAGTTTATATGTAAAAATCAAACGTTGTCTGGTATATTATCTGTTAACTTATCAGATCCTTTTAACAATATTTATTTTTATGTGCACTAAGACTAAAAGCAAACCAAAGCCATTCACTTTCAAATGTCGGAAACTATATGATAATGCGTTTAAGAACATTACATTTTTTTTGGTGTCAGTGATTGGTCATATCTTGATAATATCGTCATTGAAGAACCATATGAAAAGTTTGTTGATATTATACATGAATACACTACACCACAAACTGTTAACTAAACTATATGGGAACCGTGTATGACAAAGGGGTTCATGAAATAGTTAATAACAATTAACAGATCGGACAATTGTTTTTAGGAAAATCATTCAATCAACAGGAAATATACAAGAAATATAGAAATTTGTATTATGGGCTGATTCGAAAGGTAAAAGTGAAATATTATGGAGTTTTATTATATAAACTTAAGGGTGATTTATCAAAAACATTAGACGGTTTAAATTGGTTTTTGAAAACTGGGGTATCTGATTGCTTTAATGTTAACAACACAAAACTAACGAACCCAAACTATATTAACGATGGCTTTTGTTCCGATTTTACAAATGTTGGGCATGATTTGGCATCGGAATTTCTCGAACTAAAGAAACCATATACCACTTAGCTGAAATAGAGAAACACAAATTACATTTTCGTCAGACCTACTGACCCACTTGAAAATATACCAAATTATACAAATATGAAAATAAAGAAAAGTTCAGAGTATGACGATATATCATGCATGTTTTTGAAGAAAGATTAAATATTCCTACCAGTTAGCATGCTTATCAATAAGTCAATTGAAAGTGGAATAGTTCCTAAATCTACCAAAGTTGCTAAATTAGTGACTATTTATAAATTGAAAGCCCAAAACCTTTTCTCAACTATAGGCCTATATTGTTATTACCGGTTTTATTAAACGTACTAGAAAACGTTGTCCATAAACGACTTTATTCATTCTTGGAAACACACAATTTACTGTACAAGGTAGGGATGGCTTTTCGAAACTGTCACTCAACAGCTCAAGCAGTGACTAACTTTGTAATTGATAACATCAAAGCCAGAGAAAATAATCAACACACACTTGCAATATATCTAGACTTGTCAAAGGCCTTTGATACGATAGATCATAAAATATTAATTAATACATTGGAATATTACGGGATGCGGGAACAGTCATTAGACTGGTTCTTCTGATAATCAATATTTCACATGCGGTCCGTTTTGGCACCCCTTACTTTTCATGATTTACACAAATGACTTGCCACCTTCTCTTATATATACTAAAACCGCACTGTTTGCTGGTGGCATCGTACTGTATGCATCTTCAAAACAACATGATGAACCTTATCACAAAATTAATAATCATTTAGTTTGCCTATGTGATTAGTTCAAAGCTAATAAATTATCACTAAATATTGGCAAAACAAAATACATGTTTTTCCCGCATGGAAATGATCGTGCTAATAATGGGTTTAGTGTTTGTATTGGTACTGATAAGATTCAACAGAAAGAGGTTGTGAAGGTTTTGGGAATTCATATTTACAGCAAACTGATATGGAAGGATCATATAAAACATGTCAATTCAAAAATATGTATCGATAATAGGTCATTGTGTCTATGATACTGTTATATATCTTACACTCGTTAATTTATTTTCTCACACCTCTTTTATGTAACACCAAACTCAATATAAGTTATATCACTTATTTAATGGTTTTCCACCTTTGAAACTCTCACCATACTTTTCGCATACTGTCCAGCATATATAAAAAACACCCAAACCTAGCCATGGCCAGGTTTAAGAATATACGATGGCCAAGTTTAGTTGAAATCGATTACATACATATTGTAGCATAGATGAACACGAAGGGATCGTTTTCACACACGCACAAACTATTTAAAAATGTTATGACATAGGGTGCTAGATGTTGAAACGATAGTACCAGTAGATGCCACCAAAATCATATCCATCTTATGCACAGGAAGAAGAAATTAACGATTTCTGGGCCACCAAAAGTGACCATCTTTACGGAGGTGATCTGATTTAGGTAAACTCTCTCTCTCTCTCTCTCTCTCTCTCTCTCTCTCTCTCTCTCTCTCTCTCTCTTATATATATATATATATATATATATATATATATATATATATATATATATATAATGAGTGGCTCATTTAGTCTATCATATGCACAAAAGTGGCCGTAAAACACTAAATCATCACCATTATCATCATATATGATGAGCGGGTTAATGAGGAATGTTTCTGAAATGAGTTAGCTAGATGGCACTGTTACGCTACTAGGTTGTAGTCAGCCATTCTCAATCTGGTGAGTAGAGGAAGCTTTGTTTTTATTTGCGTTTTCTACAGGACCAATAACTCACCAATATATTATATCCACTTAGATTACTTTTATTAAATATTTTTGAATTAAAATGTGGAAATTTATGAACATATAATTATTATTCTGTATTAGAAAGAAGCAGTGTGCGACTTTAATGCTCGAACGCTCCCAATGTTTCAAGGCCTGGTCTCTTATCAGTGCCATAGTACTCGACCGGTCGATTTTAATGGAAAAGCAATAAAAACAAGTACAGAGGCACAGGCTAACTCTAACAGCTACCCATCAAAATAACCAACATCATGATCTGTTTATCAAAGAATAAACACATATATGACTTCACTTGCTATATTCCGTCAAATTTGGGATACATGCCTTCCGGCTATGAAGCAACTTGGCGTTATATGTTAATGTCACAATCAACACTCGCAGCTATTTTCATTACTGTCGTGTTTTTCGGGTAAACGTCTTTGTTAAAATGTGGAAATTTGTAAAAGAAGTGAAGGAGCCAACTGTACAGAAATTTTAAAAATACATAAATTGGTTGTGTGGGTAGAAATATCGCAATAAGTTTTGTATTTCATGGATCAGTTTGAGCTGGCAGCCATCTTGATAATTGAATAAATTAATGAATGAATATTGTTTAACGACACATCGACATAATTTAGGCCATTCAGTGTCCTATAACCATCTGGATAATTAATTATGCGATAGTATATACGTGCATCTTCATTGAATGCAAACGGAGAGTGATGACGTCACAAACAATTTATGAATGACAGTATTTCACGGAACAAAGGTACGTCGGAGTTTACTAAGAGACAAAGGATAGTACCGAATATTGATGATGATTCCATATAAGGTTATTGAATGCTGCCAGGAGACAAACTCAGCGTACATACAAATGTGTACGCACTGTTTTATTGAACCTTTGTCAGTTACACTTATGATATTAAAATTGTTATTACATTTTTAAATCCATGTATTCCACACAAACAAAACGATATGTTGAAACTATCGGATAAATCTGAAAAGGATATTGACAACCAAATAATTGCTTTTACGTGTATTGGTGTACTGGAAACAGACCCTGTAATTAACTCAGTGGTTAAATCATAATGTTTAATTGTCATGGAGGTCTGAAATAGGTGGTAGTGAGTCCGATTCGTGTCATATACATACGTATCTGTGCGAGCCAGAGGCAGACGATTCAGAAATTCTAGTGTCATCACAGCCGGTCTAGTGCTAAAATATATTTTACTAGACCTGCAGGTCCAGTAAGGCTATAAGTTAGTTTCACACATTGAAGAAGTATCATTATTTAAAAACAAGGTAATGTTCTGAGCGAAATCAGGTCACAAAGCTTTCATTGTGGTTTCTTGGAGCTGATATCCCGTTGACAGTCTCAAAATAGTCTGTCATGTGCCTCTAAACGTGTGACGACGTGTGCTGGTAAATGTTCCGTTTACTTGGTTTTAACGTTACTATTACCCAACCCTCCCCGATTTCTGTCACGTGTAAAACGCCTTCTGCCTGTTTAGGGCGTAATAGGTGTACCTAGTTATTGAAACTTAAATAATATCGTGCCGCCTATTTCTCACCATTACTATGAATAAATAGACAATATTCCAGAAATCACGGCTAAACTTCGGACATACATGTACATTGCCTATGGCCGAGCCGAAAAAAAACTGACATAGCATTGGAATTGGGATATAGTGGCTCATTAATAGTCTTAAATCATTATATTTTTATACACCAATGGTGCTTGTGATACTATGGCTTGTTGCATTAGGTCTAAGTGAATTTAGATTTCATTTTCTAATACGCCATTCAATTTACAAATGACCCAGCAAACACACCACATGATTTCCACTTTGAGATTACGTGGAAGCTGGATTACCATGTTGTTCCAAGTGATCTCGACACCTTTTCATCGTCGCTTCTAGCCCCTCCCCGTTGAGGAAATATTGGACGGAAGCTATATGGAAGCCATATCATAACGTTGAGCAAGCAATAGTCACCTGAAAGTCATAAAAACAAATAATGAGATCACCAACTATCATGGTTCAACCATGCAGTTTTGTTTTGAAAATCAGATCAGCAAGAAATGTAATTTAGTGAATATGTTTTTGATAAATAGGTTAATGAATATATATATATATATATATATATATATATATATATATTACAATATAACTAGCAATATAATTAAGACAAAATATTAAAACCCTCGGACACTTTTACGACTCTTAAAAAATAGTTCCAGTGAAATAATGCCTTTTGGTCGTGCTTCAGTGCCTTCAAGGATGCATGCACTGCGCCGTCTAGCGAATTCGATCGGCAGTCGTGACATCACCGTAGGGCTTTTTCCATTCTCTCAATAATAATGGCGAATATGAATCCTGTATCAGATTCCAAGAACAACTATTTCGTAGATAAATCGGACAATTCTGATGCTGAGGTTTTGCATGATTCTATTTCGGAAGAAGAGGATGGTGGTAGCGAGTCCGATTCATGTGATATACATCCGTATCTGTGCGAACCAGAGGCAGACGATTCAGAAATCGGAGATGAATCAACTGCA
Source organism: Paralvinella palmiformis (assembly GCA_025642065.1). Lineage (NCBI taxonomy): Eukaryota > Metazoa > Annelida > Polychaeta > Terebellida > Alvinellidae > Paralvinella > Paralvinella palmiformis. The sequence goes on from JAODUP010000488.1 coordinate 653,648, forward strand.
TCACTATTGGCGACTGATCATCCTTCTTCAAAATCAGTCCCATATCATATTGTATCGTGTTGTGATAGTTCTCACCGACATAATATTCACATCATATGTATGATGTGCTGGTGGGGCGCAATTTGTCTCGTGTTCATCGGACAAAACGCATCCAAGCATCCCTCAAGTTTTGTTTCGACGAGGACGGGTGAAATTCGTGAACAGAAACATAGATTTCCAACCTAACATCTGTAGACAGCGCCAAGTTTTGTTTCGAAGATGGCGGGTGAAATTCGTGAACAGAAACATGACTTTCCAACCTAATATTTCCATATCTGTAGACAGCGCCAAGTCGTATTACGCAATGATTCTATAAACTACAATACATCTACTGAGTCTTTCTAGCCTGAAAAAAAAAACCCACTCAGAAAGGTCCTGATGTTATGAACATTCATCTGATGGTTCAACACTGATGATAGAAAACTGTGCTATTAGTGATGAAGTGACCGCCATATGAATCTTCCAGTGGTGTCAATCATACACGCTTCAGTAAATAAAGAAGCCGAATATTGACGTCGTCATTTAGTGTAGACAAGCCGACAGACTTTGAGGATAGAAAGATGTTTAATTTGTCACGTCGCCTCATCGTCTACACGTGCACATTTTAATTGAAAGGCTTTGAAATGAGAAAACAGCTAAATTGTGGGTACAGTATTATATCGTATTCACAATTTAGTTAACATACGTTCATGAGTTGGTTCGTGGCATTTGTTAGTTGCATGCCTGATGCGACAATCAATTAATGAAGTTCGTTCTCCCGGAAATAGAGGGTGGCACTATTTGGTTCACGACAGAAACATCGTTCTTCGGTGCACTTTTTTTATCGCCATCGAGATAGCACAACGGTGACCTGGCCGAAAGTTTGGAAAGTTGCGGTGATTGCATATAGGTGAAAATCACACACAGACATATATATATCTCATGTTGTACAGCCCCTTTAGATACTTCCATATTAAACCTAATCCTGTGGCTATTGTAGAGATTATTCATTATCAGGTGTAATCCGTCAAATATCGCAGGATGTTATTTCGTTATTGCTGGCACGACGTTATCTAAGGTCTTGGTAAACTATTGTTTGTCAAATGTCATTGTTGTGGTTACGCTGTTGCTGTTGAATATCTGGTTCTGAACGAGTTGGGTTGTTGTATCTACTGCTATTTGTTTGGGAAGCAAACGCACCCACCAGCAATACATTGAAGTCGCCCAATTCTGAGTCTTAATGATGATATTCGTAGTTAATCAATGTAAGCTAACTATTTTTACTCGTGAGTTATTAACATAAGGGTACTACCTAACCTGCCGATAATTATAACTGAAGTGAAAATATAAATATAATATCCTCACCAATCATCGAAAAGTTTTTTTCTTTTACCGATATGACACAACTTAGAGAATCTCGGGTGAGAGAACTTGTATATCATAGCAACAGACAGCGTAGCTATTTGGGTTTATTACACTTAATTATAGTGGGTAACGTATTCATTTCAAGGACTTTATTTACGCTAGGGTATCTCCACAGTTATCAAGGATATATTAAGGATATTTCAAGAATGATTTGTTTGGGTTCAGCGAAGTGACACCTGAGATCTGTGAGCGAGGGATCTCTATAGAACCAATGCGTCAACACAGTAATACAATATTTCGATTAGATGAGATTTATTTTGAGAACTGTCTATGTAAACGACTGTATTTAAAAATGTTTGTGTTCCTGTGAGTGGGAATAGGTGTGATTATGTGCGTGTGTGCTTCTGCATGTGTTTGTGTGTGTGCTTGTTTGTGTGTGTTTGTGTGTGAGTTTATCTCTGTTCGTGTGTGTGTCTGTGTTTGCGTGTGTTTGCGTGTATGTGTATGCGTGTGCAGCGCCAAGTTTTGTTTCGAAGATGGCGGGTGAAATTCGTGAACAGAAACATGACTTTCCAACCTAATATTTCCATATCTGTAGACAGCGCCAAGTCGTATTACGCAATGATTCTATAAACTACAATACATCTACTTATACCGGTCGTAACACAAAAAAACATGATATTAGCACATATATCACATTAGTTCATGCTGTAAATAAAACCAATAGTCAATTTTCGCGAATACTGCGCCATCTAGCGAACGTCGGTTTGCGGGTAGCATTTCAGCGGGCTAGCTGGACCATATGATAAAAACATTATTTTCCCAATCGTGAGATCACGGATATCACAATATGTCTATTACAGTTCCCAAATTGGTGACTTATTTTCAATAACATGTAATTTTTCAGGCAAGAATAAGTAACAATAATTCTATGGTATATTTAATAAAAATGAAAACTGCTACAAGAACTTGTTGATCGATTTAGTTCTGTGAATCCCCCAAAACGTAAATTTACAAACAATTATTTAATTACACTTCTTGTTCCATGCTACTACATGGCTTCCCTGACTTGCAAACAACAGTAGATGCGGACTGCGCATGTGTCGCGGAAATAGTCTATTCCACAACGAAACAAGCAATGCCGGCGTTTATCACGTATAATAATAATAATAATAATAATAATAATAATAATATGTAACATTTAAAAATCGTCCTATTCAGCTAAATAGCTGCTCTAAGGCGCTATACAATATTATTATCCCTGACTCAGACCTGTTTCCACCCAGCACACATCTCAACTCCCATGGGAGCATACAACGCATGCTTCCATTATAGGCGCAAAGCCATCGCATCCTGTCAAGTACTCAGTTTATGGATGAATTAACTAGTTGCCACATGACGGCATTGCAGCTCACGGAGCCTCGAACCCGCGACCCTTCGGCTACGAGTCCTACGCTCTAACTAACTGCTCTATCAATGTTTGGCTGCTGTGATGTCACAAGCTATATCTATGGACCAGTTTTCGTCCACTGGGGTCACTTACTCCACGACACTGCTGTGATGCACAAGGGTCTCTATTAAGAGAAATATTTGACAATATAAAGTCTAAAGTTAGAAGGGATTGAAAACAATATTAAAAATTCTAATGGCCGAATAATGGCTGAATAATAATGGCCGAAATGGCAGTTTTTCACGTGGCTGGCAACCTCAAATGAGGAGACGCATATGATCTGTAATTTATAGATTCCCCACGGAGACTAATTCTAAATAAATTTAGAATATATGGCATGTTCGGTGCAGAAAAGCTTGCCAGTTGCCTGGTTTGATGAAAAACTGCTGCTACTATAGTGTCAAGGCCGAGGCGTGAACCTGATACTTCCCGCACATAATTACCATAGGCATAGGTAAATATTCTCACGCTCTACCTATGTAGCCAAAGATACCTTTAGCTGTAAACAACCGAGTGGCTCGATCCGACTGAAGCTGGCCCATGGAAATAACAACAACAACAATGCGGTCAGACGTGCTGTGTTCTGTCATTAACATACCGACAAGGTCACTAGATCAGGGCCTACCTGACGCATGTCATACAATTACCGGGTCCTACTCAACTTCCACGTTATCGCGTCACTGAAGAAAAATGAGGATGGTGTGTGTGTGTGAGTGATGATGATTATGATGATATGATGTTTTACGGCAACTTTTATGACAGTTCTCAATGAGATACTCGAAGTGATCACTTTGTTTATATTCAGAGTAGTAAAAATTGCGATGCGGGGGGGGGGGGGGTGTTGGGTTATTTACTATCTCGACTGTATTTTAAAATTTTGTACATAAATGACTATATTTTCATTATTTGGGTTCACATGTGTGCGAATAGGTGTGCTTATGTGTGTGTGTGTGTGTGTGTGTGTGAGAGAGAGAGAGAGAGAGAGAGATAATTAAGACAAGCAGTCGCATCATCAACACTATTAATCATCAAAGTGAAACTCGAATTATGGTTTTCAGATTGACATATAGTTCTGCATCTATATCTTCAGGTGTAACGATTCCAGCCTCATCACTTAAACAAACAGGTTCGAACCTACAGCGACAGCAATATCACAATTTATTCTTCAATCCGCCTCATCTGTAATAAAGATATATGTCAAGTGTTCTTTACACTCATGCTGATTGTATGTTTTCAGATATCCAACACCGAACTGAGTCTTTCTAGCCTGAAAAAAAACCCACTCAGAAAGGTCCTGATGTTATGAACATTCATCTGATGGTTCAACACTGATGATAGAAAACTGTGCTATTAGTGATGAAGTGACCGCCATATGAATCTTCCAGTGGTGTCAATCATACACGCTTCAGTAAATAAAGAAGCCGAATATTGACGTCGTCATTTAGTGTAGACAAGCCGACAGACTTTGAGGATAGAAAGATGTTTAATTTGTCACTTCGCCTCATCGTCTACACGTGCACATTTTAATTGAAAGGCTTTGAAATGAGAAAACAGCTAAATTGTGGGTACAGTATTATATCGTATTCACAATTTAGTTAACATACGTTCATGAGTTGGTTCGTGGCATTTGTTACTTGCATGCCTGATGCGACAATCAATTAATGAAGTTCGTTCTCCCGGAAATAGAGGGTGGCACTATTTGGTTCACGACAGAAACATCGTTCTTCGGTGCACTTTTTTTATCGCCATCGAGATAGCACAACGGTGACCTGGCCGAAAGTTTGGAAAGTTGCGGTGATTGCATATAGGTGAAAATCACACACAGACATATATATATCTCATGTTGTACAGCCCCTTTAGATACTTCCATATTAAACCTAATCCTGTGGCTATTGTAGAGATTATTCATTATCAGGTGTAATCCGTCAAATATCGCAGGATGTTATTTCGTTATTGCTGGCACGACGTTATCTAAGGTCTTGGTAAACTATTGTTTGTCAAATGTCATTGTTGTGGTTACGCTGTTGCTGTTGAATATCTGGTTCTGAACGAGTTAGGTTGTTGTATCTACTGCTATTTGTTTGGGAAGCAAACGCACCCACCAGCAATACATTGAAGTCGCCCAATTCTGAGTCTTAATGATGATATTCGTAGTTAATCAATGTAAGCTAACTATTTTTAATCGTGAGTTATTAACATAAGGGTACTACCTAACCTGCCGATAATTATAACTGAAGTGAAAATATAAATATAATATCCTCACCAATCATCGAAAAGTTTTTTTCTTTTACCGATATGACACAACTTAGAGAATCTCGGGTGAGAGAACTTGTATATCATAGCAACAGACAGTGTAGCTATTTGGGTTTATTACACTTAATTATAGTGGGTAACGTATTCATTTCAAGGACTTCCTTTATGCTAGGGTATCTCCACAGTTATCAAGGATATTTCAAGGATATTTCAAGAATGATTTATTTGGGTTCAGCGAAGTGAAACCTGAGATATGTGAGCGAGGGATCTCTATAGAACCAATGCGTCAACACAGTAATACAATATTTCGATTAGATGAGATTTATTTTGAGAACTGTCTATGTAAACGACTGTATTTAAAAATGTTTGTGTTCCTGTGAGTGGGAATAGGTGTGATTATGTGCGTGTGTGCTTCTGCATGTGTTTGTGTGTGTGCTTGTTTGTGTGTGTTTGTGTGTGAGTTTATCTCTGTTCGTGTGTGTGTCTGTGTTTTTTTGTGTTTGCGTGTATGTGTATGCGTGTGCGTGTGTATACTCGTGTTTTATGATATATGTATATGGTGAACCCAGAATTAAGACATTTAGTCAGATCGTCAACCTTTAATCGTCCAAGTGGAACGTATTTCACATTATTTTGTCAGAGCGACCTGTGTATTTTTTCTACGAGATCCTTTGTATGAAACACACACTGTAAACGACTCGTTTACTGTTGCAAAGTTTAACAGAACCTAATGCGATAAAACATGGTTATGTAGAGGTGACGAAATGTGTCAAGTTGTTAAGGCTATTATTTACTCAGATGTGATGTTTTTGTGTTTATAACTTGTAAACTATGATGGAGAGGCGGAGTTTTTCAGATAAGATAACGGAGGTCTTCCTGAGAGCCTAACACTGTCTTCAAAAACGATGAGACCAGTTTTATTGAGACCGTTCTAGGTGTGAATGATTTTATTTCGATCGTTCACGAGATCGTTGTCGTCAAATTAGATAGTTCGCACGTGAGGAGAGTTTAGAGATCTGGAAATGTCGGAGGACAGAATGCCGTTGTTCAATATTCGGGATATAACTGTTAAAAAGCGTGATGGAAAATCGCTAACCAAAGACGAAATCCGGTATTTTATAGATTGCGTATCAAAGAACAAAGTAGAGGACTGTCAGCTCGGTAAGTAGAGTAGACGTATCCAACAGAGTACAGTATCAATGTAGAATGGAGCTAAACAAATTATCGGTGATTGATGAACTGGCTGATTGAACTAACAGCACGACTGAATTACTAAAGTATATCCCCATTGGAACTTAGTGGAGTATTTCATTCTCAGAACATATTTATGAAATGCATAATGCTCATAAACGTAACCCAAAATTGGACAATACTATTCGCAAACTATACACAGTTATACGTCATCTGGGATTAAGTCAAATTGGTCTTTTAAGACACCTTAAGGCATTAAGTCCGGTTTACGACAAAACCCGGGTTACGTCACGGTTTTTGTAATCAATTAATGACGTAGGGCAGGGTATGACTGTATGTGACATCATAGAGATAATGATATATTCCTCGAATGGAAGATGGTACGGAGGGAAGAATAAAGTTCACGTGCTCTGACGTCAAGGTCGTAAGAGATGTCTTGTATCAGATCATAGATGTGCTGACTTAGCCATCTTCCTGACCTCACCTTCCCCCAGACCCAATCTACTATAGTTATTACTAATTGACACAGTCTTTATCGAATTTACTCAAATATTCCAGCTCGGTAGATGCTTCGTTTTACAAGAGTATAAAACAGTCTCCATGGATAATATCGTTCTATGTTTTACTACTACTAATGATAATTCACTAGTATTACTACTACTACTAATACCATTTCAGTAACATTTGAAGTTTTGTGATTAAATATACTGTAATATACCAAAATTAGATTTGCCCCACCCTCGTTTATACTGTCATAACGAGGGATACAAACATTTGTATTCTGACTTCAAGAATTTCAGGTTTATGTGTAGCTTAAAAATAGCGGTATCAACAGACTAGTTATAGTCAAATCACCAGCACTTCGAACATTTACATGTTGTTGGTCGTGTTCATATTATGATTTTGTGAACGTATTTGCAGTGACCCATTCCTATAATGACGAACTGCATTTTTCATGTGGTTTGTTAGGTAGTGTAACATATCAACGAAATACAGGGCTTTTGCTCGAGTCCACAATTTACCAGAGACTTTGGGATGAGCATTCCATTTCTTTGGGATATTTCTTCAGAGACAATTCGTGGACCAAAATGGTTACTACCATTTTTATGTGGATGACTGTACCCCTTTTCAATAATAAAGAAGAAATTTGAAAGGGTATTAATATTATATTAGTAACAAGTCGTGTTAAGCTTTGTTTACAAAAAATGACAGAATAGGTTATTATCCCCCACATGACGTTGGGATAGTACTTTGATATTCAGATTACTCTAGGCCTCCATTAAATGGAAGCTCTATGCTCTAGGTCTAGGATTTAGTATATCGTTCTAATATGTCATCTTGGAACACCGTATTCAAATATAACAATACCATACGCATCATATTGGGGCATTGGTTCATCTGCGGAAACGGCTATCTCTAGGAACAGTTGCTGGCCAGGTAATAAATAACACAATGGGAACAATCTTGATGGATGTGAGGAACCTACTTCGCGACGAAACTCAGAAACTAGAATAACCACCAGCGGACATTGTGTTAGTCACGTGACCTTATCAGCGGACATTGTGTTAGTCACGTGACCGTATTACTGATACTCGTTATCAGTTAAATAACTGTTTATCATGTTTATGTTTATCTTAATTATGACAATATTGTCATGGTAAATGTTCATTATATGTATGTGTGTGTATCTGTGCGTAATGCATGCGGATGTATATGCATGCACAGGCACGAGTTTAGAAATATTTATACACAAGTATGTGTATTCAGAACTTACACGTATGTTGTTCGGATTATTAGTTATATATGTGTGTAATATTGGATGGGGATGACACAAAAGGAAAAGATTTAACTGTCTACCTAACAACATTTAACACATTTATGTAACATTTTCTATTATTCACGCAGACAGGTCATGATATTTGTCATTGTTTGTCTGTCCACGTAAAATATTAATATCAATGTAAAATGCATATTGTGACATTATCCATCATTGGCCCAATTATGGATTTAACTTTGTGTTTACTGTACGGTATGCTTATGCATTTTACTGTATTATTCTTGTCACATATTAGAGTACTACCACTTACGTTGATGGACTATGTTCATTCTATTTATCAATTTATGCCTTTTACTGTATTATTCCTGTCACATATTAGAGTACTACCACTTAAGTTGATGAACTATGTTCACTCCTTTTATCCACCTGATATGTACATAATTGTTAATTGTAATTTCGGATTTATCGAAATTACGTCAATAAGGAACTATATTGGGAACTGTGTATGCATGTTAGGGTTGTGCTGTGCTTGTCATCGAACAGTAAGGTGTCAAATTTATCTCTTAAACCTTGTCATCACCTTCTGACATGTATGTTAACATTGTCGACCGACTGCTGGGGTGTATTTTTGTTTTCTATGATCCACCATGAGTGTATCTATTAATATGTACAGGGCACGCATTGGTATGTGGAGCCTCCATGATTCGAGACTAAAGACACCTAACGTGAAGTCTCAGGCTGAGCATAACGGAGTATTCTGTATAAATATCATATTGATTCTGTTACTATTGTTATCGGGTGATGTACATCCTAACCCTGGTCCCAATAGCACTAAGAAATCAATTGACATATGTCATATAAATGCTAGGAGTTTGAGGGCTTATGCTAATGAGACGTGTTCATGTCTCAAATTTGAAGAAATCAAATCGCATGTGATACATTCTATGAAGTCATATATTGTTTGCATCAGCGAAACATGGCTGGACAATTCCATACCTGATATAGCAGTTGATATCCCAGATTATAACATTCAAAGAAATGACAGAAATCGTCATGGGGTTTATGTCACTAATGCTCTTATTGTCAAGCGCAGACCGGACCTTGAACATAATGGCTGTGAGAGTGTCTGGTTAGAAATCTTAACAGACAGAAAACATATTATGTTAGGTACTTATTACCGACCTCCTGTATCACAGAGTAATCGCAACAACACTGTTGATAACTTTATTAATACATTGCATGCGACACTCCTGTCTGCACTAACAACAGATCCTGACTGTCTCTTGTTGGTAGGAGACTTTAATGATCGATGTCGCTAGTGGAACGGTGAAATGGGACGTAACTATATGATATGATAAACACATATAACCTGAATCAGGTTATTACTGAACACTGAAATTGTCCCGAATACGTACTGAGACATACAGGAAATCATTTCTGCCATCCTCAATGAGATTATGGAATAGTCTCACACCTAATCTATGCGATTATACATACCATAATGCTTTCAAAGAAGCCTTGAAATGAGATCTCTTCCCAAAGCCAAACCGACCCTTCTCTTACGGTTCAGGAGAAGGACTTGTCAATCATGCAAGGCTTAGAATGGGACTATAATTATATACATGACACTGCATGTCCTTTTTGCAATCACAGATACGAAGATTAAGTTAATTGTTTCTTGGAGTGTCCCACATATCAATCGTCCCGTAAAAACTTCATGCAGTCGGTAAGTATCTTTGTTGGAGACACCCTGCGGATATCAATCACCTACAAACACGAAGAGCCAAATAACTTATAATTTACTTTAACCAATATTTCAAGTTAACTGTGCACCAAACGCACGTTTTGCAGACCAGCGGTAATTTAAATCGTCCCTCATTCACATCGTCCCAAAATAACAGACGCTATCGTCAGGTACATTGACTTAAATAAGTCAATGGTCAGGTATATCGGCTCCTTAACGATAATTCATTCCCTCCACAGTTTGGAAACTATGACCGTAACGCAGCGGGGTTGAATCCGTGAAAACGAACACCACAATGAGAACATTGTTTTTCACTGTGCTGGGTTCTATTACAGCTCTGTTTCTTTCTGTTTGGCATTTTCGGGATTTTCTTTCTTTCTGCTTGATGATTATGTAGATTTTCGCTGATTTAACTACAGGATGAATTATAATATAGCTCTGTCGTAATAGGATGTAAAATAAACTTTTGTGAAACAGAATAACTCATCAATGTAAAACAGAAATGTTTCTTAATTTCATAGGCGCCATTTTAATGGCTATTTACCTGAAGGGGATGACACCAGAAGAAACAAGCCATTTAACAAGATATATGATCCGGTCTGGTGAGACTTTAAAATGGCCCACAGAATGGAAAGGCATCGTAGTAGATAAACACAGTACTGGCGGAGTTGGAGATAAGATTACTCTATCTTTGGTGCCCGCTATAGCTGCTTGTGGATTAAAGGTTTGTTGAAGACCGCATAAGTGCACTATTGCCACAGGAAAAAGCAAGTTAATCAGCCTTTTATAGGCTATATTGTGTAAAGTTTGCACACAAGTTTTAATTGCATGTTCTGGAAAAATATATTTCATTGACTTTATCCAAAAATTATCCAAATTGTATGCTACTACTACTACTACTACTACTACTACTACTAAAGTAAAGCAAAATATTTGTTTGCAATGTCTTCAGGTTCCCACAATTTCAGGACATGGATTAGAATTCACTGGTGGTACTTTAGACAAGCTTGAATCGATTCCTGGATTTAATGCCAACCAAAGTCCTGAGTCGATGAGGCACATACTGCAAAAAGTGGGTTGTTGTATTGTTGGACAAACAGAGTCCTTAGTGCCTGCCGATAAGAGAATGTACGCCATTAGGAATGTGACAGGCACAGTGGATAACATACCTCTTATAATAGGCAAGCGTATTATTTTTCTGAATTTTCTAGAGGACATTAATCACTTCTGTAGAAAACTGACCGCCCACCGAATCGCCCGCTCTGTATATTTTATTTGTTGATCTGTTTTGTTGTTGTAATTGCAGCCTCGATAATGTCTAAGAAATGTGCTGAAAATGTGGATGCTCTCGTGCTAGATGTGAAGACAGGATGTGGAGCAGTAATACAGGATGAGAGTACCGCCAAAGATTTGGCACAACGCATGGTAACAATCTACACCACGGAGATACCGTCATATATCGTTCTAATAAACTAATAAAATATTCATAAATACCCCCCCCCCCCAGATCAACAACAACAACAACAGCAAGAATAACGAATATGACCACTTTAACAACGACATGAATAACCTTTTTAAACATTATGATTACATAAGTGAATATTAATGATGACAATGGATATAATCCTTTATTTCTCTGAGTAGTGTGATGTAGGTAATACACTTGGAATAAAGACAATGGCCATTCTGAGTGATATGAATCATCCGATAGGACGTAAAATAGGAAATACTCTAGAAATAGTGGAAACTTTAGAATGTCTTAGAGGCGATGGACCGCGTGATATCCAAGAACTTTTGGAAGTAGAAGGTAGACTTTTATGATGGACTTCTAACAAGCTATTTCTTCTATTACATTTATTATTAAACAATGGGTAATATGACTTTATTACCCTCATGATGTATGTAATACTTACCAAACTGACAAAAACAGTGGATAATTATATTATTTACACATGTCATATAACAACAATAACAATACTGCTTTATTACAACCTTTTACAATAAATCTACATCTGGTAAAATGGCTGGCTCCCGGTTTTATTTATATAACTTTATTTAGGATCTTAGTTAGCATGTTATGATGGTACATTTAATCAATTGTGGTTTTCTGGCTGAGCATCTTCTGTCTTAAACTTGATTTTGAATGCTATTTTTAATAACCTCAGTTATGACCTCAGGTATAAGATTTGACCTGAAGAAAGAAGAGTTAGCTCGATTCTTGCTTTCCAATATAATTAGTAATATAAGTAATAATAGTTATAGTTATATAGTATAAAGAAGGTAATACAAGAACTTCTGGCTTTAATCTGTATAATGTGTGTAGATTAGATTCGAGTCCACACATTTGATGTATGAATGTTATTTTACGACGAATCAGCAAGACTATTAGACTGATTATATATATATATATATATATATATATATATATATATATATATATATATATATGGGAAATATTGTCCAACAGAAAGTCATCTCAGATACTCAGATAATCAAATTAGATAACATAATATATACTAATGTTTCGTCTAAAGTTATATGGCGATTGTGTGTTAAACATGGCAGTCCTACTTTGTTGAACAACTGCCGGTGGACATTAGAGGTGCATATTCGTTTGAAAAGTCTTTTTTTTCTTCTTCTAAAACTCATCCGTTCAAATTAAATTGTGATATATTGTATTTCGTGTTCACTATTTAAAACCCCCAGTATATATGGCTATTATGTTGCATGGTAGGTGAACGACCTTTCCAAGGCGTATATCACGTGGGCTTGACTATTTTGTGATAACTTTCCAACCTGCCTCGTGAGTGACTTGGGTAGAAAACAAAAATACCAATGATTAATTTTGTTCTTGTGTAAATATAGTTATATTGTTTCAATAATAAAAATATAAAAATATAATATTTCTATACCGTTTTACAGGTGGTTTACTATTGTATCAAGTCAATTTTGTATCGACGCTAGAGGAAGGCAGAAAAATGATTGCCAACTGTTTAAAAGACGGATCAGCGATGAATACATTTTGTGAACTACTCATCGCTCAAGGTGTCAACAATTACGATGCTCACAGACTGTGCGACAGTAAAACCAATCCGTTTTCTGTTCTGCCCGAAGCACCACTCCACACGAATATCTTTTCGTTAAACACAGGTAAGTTAGTTATAGGTGACGTTTGTTTTAGTTAGTTTAAAGGCTGGTTACAACTAGATTTAATCAACATAAATATAATTAAGTATTAACAAACTAAGGAAAACCCCCCCCAAAAAAACTTTGTGTGTATTCTTAGGCTATGTATCTTCTATTAATGCGTTGAAATGTGGAATTGTCAGCTGTTGGCTAGGAACAGGTAAAAATAAAATTGGACAACGAATAGATCACTCTGTTGGTCTAGACCTGCACGTCGATGTTGGTGATCCCATCGCTTATGGTAAGTACTGTTTATTCCATCAAATATCTTACGTTAAAGAGTAGAGCAGGATTAGCAGCGAGTTATCCTCAAAGTAGTTTTGCTTGTAATGATGTAATCTGTTCTGTGGTGATGGTGACTGGTGTTTTACGGCCACTTTAGTGCACATGACAGGCTAAATGGGCCGAGCGACCTCCAAAGGTAACGAAGCGAAGTCGAAGATGAAACACCCTTCAGATATGCCCACGCCGAGATTCGAACTCAGTTGGTAGTGATCTGTGGCCCAACGCGCTAACAACTAGACACGGAGGCGCCCCAATCTGTTCTGTGGTGGAACCTCATGGAAATACGCTCATTTGTGAAGAAGCAAAACCTGAGGCAACTAGCGTGATGATTTACTTTTCATCTCGTCTCTAGGGACGCCTACATGGCCTAACTGGTAGCGCGGATGGCCACATATCTATAGCACCTGGGTTCAAATCCCGACTGGTCTATGTCAGAAGGGCGTTTCATCCTTCACTTCGACTCATTACCTTTGGAGGTCGCTCGGCCCATTTATCCTACCTTGTGCACTAAAGTGGCCGTAAAACAACAACTTTTTTACATTTCGTCTCGTCTCTACCACAATGTATAAGATATAGGTTTAGAAGGCAATGACGAAACTTTCATAATAATGTTCCTTTAATATTAATTGTAGGTATGTCATTTGTTTATGATTAAGCATTACTTAATTACTCTCAGGTAATTGAAAGTTATCTTTTCCACAAATTATCAATGACTGATCTGATATTCTACCACACAGAAACTACAATAAGGCAGGTGTATTCTGGAACACTCAACTACCAAACACATTACATCATATATGTATAATCTGCATGTTTGACTGTCAGTAAGATTCAATACTATTTTACACACCTTGGTTTTAAAATGCTGATACATCTTTTCTGCTTATAAATATATGGTTCACAATATCATGTTAATTCGATAGAGTGTAAATATTTAATATCACATGTTAATTAGTATTCATATTTGAACGGTAGATTTTAATTTCCCTTTGCACCTTTATGTTTCGTATTAGAATAAATAATTGAACGTCGAAGTTGTATCAAAATTAAATTTTAAAATGTTCTCACTTGTTATATTTGACTGAATTATGTGTAATAATAAATTAGGACAATTGTAATTTATAATATTTCGAGATATTTAATGTTATTCAGTCAAATAGTATTATATGAAATATGGAAGTGGTTAAGAAAATTAGCCGTATTATATATGAACACTTTAAAACGCTTGCATGCAACTCGGATACATTTCCTTATAGTTAGTATGCGGAATTCCTTTATATGTTTATATAGCAATGTCCTCTTGCTCGCAAAGAGAGGATAATATTCTGCTCAGTGGTACAATGTATTACCGAAAACATTTGAAAGAGCATAAATAAAACATAGTTTCTGAAGATAAATTGAATTACTATTTCTCATCTCGTTTTAGGGGAGTCGTGGGTGACAGTACATCACAATAAAGAATTACTTCCTGAACAGATAGAAACGCTTCAAGAGGCTCTTATTGTCACAGAACGCCAAGAAGGACATCGGAAATCACTCATTATAGACATTATACAGACCGAGTAATAATAAGAACACCGAAAATCAATCATTATAGACATTATACAGACCGAGTAATAATAAGGACACCGAAAATCAATCATTATAGACATTATACAGACCGAGTAATAATAAGGACACCGAAAATCAATCATTATAGACATTATACAGACCGAGTAATAATAAGGACACCGAAAATCAATCATTATAGACATTATACAGACCGAGTAATAATAAGGACACCGAAAATCAATCATTATAGACATTATACAGACCGAGTAATAATAAGGACACCGAAAATCAATCATTATAGACATTATACAGACCGAGTAATAATAAGGACACCGAAAATCAATCATTATAGACATTATACAGACCGAGTAATAATAAGGACACCGAAAATCAATCATTATAGACATTATACAGACCGAGTAATAATAAGGACACCGAAAATCAATCATTATAGACATTATACAGACCGAGTAATAATAAGGACACCGAAAATCAATAATTATAGACATTATACAGACCGAGTAATAATAAGGACACCGAAAATCAATCATTATAGACATTATACAGACCGAGTGATAATAAGGACACCGAAAATCAATCATTATAGACATTATACAGACCGAGTAATAATAAGGACACCGAAAATCAATCATTATAGACATTATACAGACCGAGTAATAATAAGGACACCGAAAATCAATCATTATAGACATTATACAGACCGAGTGATAATAATTCAGTCACGATATACCATAACAGAAAGCATCTATCCACGGCTACAATAACTTATTCCATGTTGTTGTCCTAAGGATTGTATTTTGCGTAGAATTAGGGCATTTCTATTATTGAGATTTGCAATCCGGCCCATCGAAGTAAGCACGATAGTTGAAGGCACGAATCATGCATATATATTAAAATGGTTCGATGATCCGTGTTTCTGTTTTCACACGGTCATCTTGCGGATGAAATGTTCACGAAGCATCTTATTGAAATTCATTCATCTGCCTTTGGGTAACTTCAGTTACTGTTACAAATCACAATTAGCCAAAGCCAGGAAATGGCACAGGGCGTGTCTGATGTCAACTAAACAAATCTAACAGATATTTGTCCTCGTTTAACACAACTTAGATGTATGCCCTTTATTAACCATTTTTTACTGTAGCTTCTGCACGTAACTCTATAATTAGGCACATCTACAAAACTTTCCGTGTTCTTAATGCTGTAGACCAACAAAGCCTGGAAGAAAACAAATTCGCCTATTCAAGATACTTGTAATACGTAGTTTAAATAAAATGTTCATTACTTATGTAGTATTTATTTCATTCGTTCTCAGTCGACCACCATTCCTATAAATCAAGACATTTGTTTTAAACTTATTCATACTGATACCATATTTCGAGCAGAACTCATTCGTTACGTTTAAGACGTTGCAATCGGCCTATTGCACCATCAGCATAAAGTGGCATATGTACATTCGACATTGATTCATTGATAAATAGACCAGGACAGATATCATTACACACATTGTAAAGGTCACAGTCACCCAAGGTCGCGGGCTTAACGGGCGACAATAGACCGATTCAATTAACCGTGGCGCCACCGTGCGGCTGAATTTCACACTATGATCTCGGGTTAGAAGTATAAAAAATACTGTGTTACATGGTAATTTACGCGTGTAGTGGCCGATAAATGTCTTTTATTTATAACCCGTTAACGATATATGATCTCCAGATCATAATTTTGCATTTGATAGGAATGGCATAGACTTCATCCAATAGATTTCACTAGATGTCACTAAATTAAGTAACGTTCAGCGCGATTTCCATGGCTGTCATGATTCTGGCCTGTCTAGTTCAAAGTTATTTTTTGTAGAACATTCTTAAAATCAACTACTTGCACCGGTTAATATATTTGACACCACATATGTTAATTAACAACACTAAATAATTTCTAATATATCCGAGCGAGCACATACATAATAAGAACAAGTACACTATGCATATGCATGATAATTACACATATAGTTTGAAAAGGAATAGAAAATTACAAATATACCATGGATACACCGATAATATCGTACAATGTAAAGGGGTTGCAATGTTCTGAAATGAAGAGAAATAAATTGTTCCATTACTTGAAATTAAAAATAAATAAATATAGCATTGTTACAGGAAACCCATAATAAGTTAGAAGATGAAAATGTCTGGAAACGTGAATGGGATGATGAAATAGTATTTTCTTACGGGTCACGCTCTTCTAGGGGTACAGGCATCATGTTTGCACCAAATATGGATTTAACAATTGATGATAAATTTATAGATCAACGAGGTAGATTTGTCATAATAAATGCAGCTACTAATTATGTAAATCTAACACTAGCACATATATACGGGCCAAATAATGACAATGATGGGTTTTCTTATGAATGTTTTTGAAAACATTGAATTAATGGGTAATGACAACAGAATCATAGGAGGAGAATTTAATTGTATTTTGGACAATACTATGGATAAACGAGGTGGACGACTCACCCACACACACATACAAACACACAACAACTACTTAATACTTACATTGACGAAACAAACCTGATGGATATTTGACGAAAACCCCACCCCACACAACGTCAATTTACCTACCATTCTATATACAGAGGACAGTATTTATTCTCCAGAATATATTTTTATCATTTGGCTTAAGCTCGTTGGTAACCAAATCAGTATTATCACCCAGTTTTTTATCTTATCAGTCACCAGCCGAAATGACCATTAAATTAGAATAATTTAAAGGTGGCAAAATAACAACAAAGCAAAATAAAAGTCCGGGGAATGATGGATTGCCATCAGAATTCTACAAAGTATTTTGGAACGACATAAAACAATACTTAATAAATGTATTAAATGCTAGCTATAACAATGGGAAATTATCAATAACACAAAGACGGGGGGTTATTCCCTTATTACCTAAGAAAGATTGGAACATTCTGACACTAAAATCATGGAGTCCCATAACACTGTTAAACCAAGATAGTAAATTAGCAACAAAGGCAATTGCATCGAGAATATGTAAATACTTATCTAATATTATACACCCTGATCAGATTAGATTGATAAAAGGTCGTTATATAGGGAAAAACATACTTAAGATACTCAATATATTGGAACATATAGATGAAGAAGATATAGAGGCGCTATTGATTAATATAGGTTTTTGAGAAAGCTTTCGATCATTTATAATGGAATTTTATTGATTACTGCTTAAAAATCTCAATTTTGGGGATTCTATTAGACAATGGATTAGGACGTTCTACACAGATGTAGAATATTGCGTTCTTAACAACGGTTGGACAACACAACTATTTAAACTATCAAAAGGGGCACGGCAAGGGCGTCCTTTATCTCCGTATATTTTTATTATTTGTGCAGAATTATTAGCTTGTTTGATAAGACAAAATCAAGAAATAGAAGGCTTAAATATAAATGGAAACTATTATCTATTAAGTCAATATGCCGATGATACAAATATCTTCATAAAATACTCTGAAGAAAATCTACATGAAATCATTAATTCTTTTAGAATATATCAAACACTGTCGGGTTTAAAAGTAAACTTAGATAAAACAAACATTGTACCATTAGGACGAATGAAACAATACTATAATGTACTTTTGGAAGACGAACAATTATAATGGACTACAGACCCAATAAAATGCTTAGGAATAATTATATGTACAGATAAAGACAGACTGATTGATATTAATTATACACCAATCATAACTAAAACGAATAGAATTATCCAATTTTGGAACAAACAACACATGACAATGTTTGTTAAAGTAGTAATAATCAATACCTTTCTCATGTCACAACTAGTCTACCTTATGTCCATCTTAACAACATCACCAACACAAACAATCAAACAAATAGATACACAATTATATACATCTCTTTGGAGCAACAAGACCGAACTCATTAAAAGAAATATATTCCAGAACACCAAGAAATCCGGGGGAGAATCAATGTCAGACGACATTACATTAAAAGAAAAAGGATTAAACATAATCTGAGTAAAGAGATTAATACAGTCAAATTATTTAGCATAATTTATATATAAATCAACTTAGATAACTAATATTGACATATGGAAATGTAACCTGAAACCAGGTGATATAAATGTACTCTTCCGGAAGAAAATAAAACTAACAAATTTAACAGAGATATATTTAGTTCGTTGGCCTACTATATACACAATACACCATAGACAGCATTAGATATTACTGATCAATTTATTTGGTTTAATTCCCATATTATAATTGATGGAAAATCAACAAAACGGAAATATTCTAAATTATCAAAATTTTATCCATAAATATGGTAACAACGTAAACTATCTGAATGATTTTAGTAATATAGATGCTATCACTGCCTCATGGAAAGTTAGTCTAATAGAAAATAACAATGATAAGGATAATTACACTACATATACACATTCAACTGATAAAATAATTAACATCAAAAGTAAAATATTTAAATTAGTATATACGGAGATGCAAAAATCAATCGTACAATTGCCAATTAAAGTTTTTGATAAACGGAGTATTTCCAAAATGAATTAACTATGGAAGATTTGTTAAATAGTTCTAAGCTTATATCTAACTGCACTATATTCATAGAATTGCATTTCTTTCATTTCAAAATGCTGCATCAAATTTTGGCAAATAATGAGACTCTTTATAAATGGACATTAATACAATGAGATTTATGCAGCTTTTGCAATGAGGATATTAAAACATTATATCACACATATTTAGAATGCGAAGTTTCCAATTTTTTTTTTGCGGGGGGAAAGAACTGGAAACACACACACACACACACACACACACACACACACACACACACACACACACACACACACACACACACATACACACACACATATATATATATATATATATATATATATATATATATATACAGTAAACTTCATGTTCATATACCGATAACAAATCAAGAAATAATCCTGGGTTTTAAAGGAGATGAATTTGTACATTTCAATTTTATTTATCTTTTGGCTAAGAAATACTTGTATCAATGTAGATGTAACTGAACCTTCCCGGGAATATACATGTTTAAATCACAGTTGTATAATTTAATTGAAACAGATAAAGGAATTTATTTAATGAAAAACCAGCGGGATAGATATCTCGATAGACTTGCTATTAAATAAAAACCCCCACACACATAACATAATTTTGTCAAATTTTTATTGTACTATGCATTGTACTGTAGAACATTGTATTAATGTATTGTTGAATTATATGTGTATCTGGATGTAATGTGTACATGGACTGATATATTGGAGGTGATAATAACAAATATAATAAAACAAAAAACCTCCAATAACGTTATATCAACACTTAATTTGTGTGAAATGTTATTCTCACAATTTATAAAATAGGAATCGTGATTTGTAATGACATCAGATATTTGCAGTTTGGAAATCGTCATCAACGTCACGATAATTATTTAGTAAATTGTCAAAATATGGATACCCTGTATTACCAGAACTATTATTAGAATACACCTCCTCTGAGAATATTCCGCAGAGTGTTAGTGCAATGGCTATTATTACGAATATTGGCATACAATTTGTT
Source organism: Paralvinella palmiformis (assembly GCA_025642065.1). Classification (NCBI taxonomy): domain Eukaryota; kingdom Metazoa; phylum Annelida; class Polychaeta; order Terebellida; family Alvinellidae; genus Paralvinella; species Paralvinella palmiformis. Next base: position 674,121 of record JAODUP010000488.1, read on the forward strand.
TTTATAGTTTATTTCCTTTTGTCTGCTTGTAGATTTAAAGGTACGCTTGGGGTTAAAGTGGGATTTTAAATAAAGATTTGTTCTATTCCGCCTAAACTGATTTAAAACAGTGGTGAGCTTGTCGCAGTTAATTACACTGCACACTATATGAATAAAGTGATCAGTCTCCGTGTATATCTGCTGTACACAGTCAAGGACAGCTGATATATGAAAGCGATCACATTCGTCGAGATCACCAAAGGTGAAATTTCGCACATCGTTGAATAAATTGGATGCTATTAACATATAGTGAACCACACTAGTTCCAGTTGGTGAGCAGTATATATACTCACCAGATATATGTTTTGGTGAGCGACCATTCAACATGTGAATGCTGTAGGTTTTACACATTGATAGCAGTGATAAGCCAAAGGTTTTTACGTTTTCCTTGTCGACAAATTGGCGTAGGATGTGGAAAATGTATCAACCCCATAAATATCCTGTAATGGAGTGTGCAAGAGGAACATAATTGTCAATATTGTTAGTTCTGCTGTTAAAATTACCAGTTATAAATATATATATATATATGTTCTGGGTTTACAAAGTCGCACATTTGGCTTTCTGTGAAGTTTTCAGTTTTCAGGAACAAAACTAGTTATTTCAAAATATTTCAGTTATCTGGCACTAGCTAATTTGACAATAGAAGCTGTTGAATAAATGAACTATATGCTATATTTTGTTCATTATAACATTTCAAGTTTAAATCATTATACTGTAGTCGTTCAACCGATTGAACCAGAAGTTGATGATTGATGTTTTACGGCCACATTTGGGCACATGATAGGCTAAATACGTCGAGCGACTCCCAAATGTAATGAAGCGAAGTCAAAGATGAAACACCTCTCAGATATGCCCACGTCGAGGCGGCTCGAACTCAGGTTGCAGTGATCTGTGATCCAACGCGCTACCAACTAGACATCGGAGGCGCCCGATTGAGCTAGAATCAATAAGAATCAATATTCTGTTATCTTCTTTCCAATCTCAAATAATTTTGTATGACCAACTAGATTAGATTATCCTGGTGTAGACGATATTTCAATAAAGCATCATCTAATTTTGATTTTGCTGTATTAAAAACCAATTTTAACTCTTTCCAACTTATGTACATCTTTGATTTTCATATTTGTTTGGTAATTTATCTGTCGATCCATTCCTTTTATTGTAGGAATTTTCTTATTGGTTTGTGCTTAATAATTGTACAAATATTATTACCAACTTCATAAATAGTTTAGTATTATCCTGTAAACCTGTATAGAATTTGTGGAGTCCAAATAACGGAACAATACAGACAATAGGCTAGTTTGATTTATATATCTCAACATCTAAATATATTTAACGGATTTTACATTACGTACCAAGCTCGTTCTCACAATTAATTCAAGGTGTTATAAAAAACGCCTTTATAGAATTATCCCCAGTAACATTACAAATAAATATTAAATAAAGAATACAATGGCTAAGTGGTTTTCTGACATTTTACAAATATAAATATGAACTATATGTAAAGAAATCAAAGAAAACAAAAGGAACTATAAGCCAATATGTTTAAAAAAATCAAACGCAATATTACAATACAATATCATAGGCAAATCGTCACGTGACATGTTAATCCATATTAATAATGAAAGACTCCTCAATATACAATATTGGTTTGTTTAAATAAAAGTTTGATTATACATATTTTATATTGTGTATTAACATTTTAGTTTTCTCTATTAGGCTTTATTATTATTATTGATGGGATCAATTCATCAGATAAGCAATAACTATTTGTCCTTATATATATATATATATATATATATATATATATATATATATATATATATATATATATATATATATATATATATATAATTGACCATAATTTGTTATTTAGAATTTTACGCTCTTTCTGATGTTCTACTTTAGTAATCTGGTGTACTCCCTCATACTCCCTCTTGGGATATTTAGACACCGATATGTATGGCACTAAATTCCGCTAGACGCACATCAATATATGACACTGAATCTGGCCAAAGAATCAAATTTGGATCAAATATTGTTGATATTCGGTTAATGATAGCATAAAATCTGCTTAAACTATTTGGCATCACAATTTAATTAAAACAAACAAGTATATTGCATATTGATGAATTTTTCAGTATCTATATGGAGTAATATGTTGCCTGCCGATGTGTCCATAATTTGGTATTTTAATATTGGATTTTATTTTTAAATAAGTTGAAGCAATTATACAGAGATTGGTATTTAATTCCATTTGTTTTATTTAGCTTCTTTACATATAGTTTATATTTGTAAAATGAAAGAAAACCAATTTGCAGTGATATTGATTGATGTTATATTGTTATGTACATTTGAGTGTGCTGTACTTTATCTTAATTGTGTTAATATTCGTGCGTGTAGGCATCCATTATTTTGTTCCATTCACCTGTCCAGAAACTCTCGGTTTTGTATTTCCAATCAGTGTTACAATATTAGTACATGAAAACAATATACATACCTGTTCAGCAGATATCAACCCGAAACGTATTTTGTGCGAGTTATTTCTTGAAATAATGTCATATCTTTAACAATATGTCCCCTTCAGGCAACATTTGTGTCGAATTCAATAAAACATATTCAAAGAAAGTTTAGTTTGGTTGATATTCATCGATTTACAAATGAAACATATTAAATACGACTTTTAAAATTTATATAAGTAGCATGCCATATTCAACATTCCCACCTATACCTAATATAGTATGCCACATTCGATATTCTCACCTGTAACCTAATATAGCATGTCATAATCTATCTTCTCACCTGTACCTAGCATAGCATGTTATTTTCTACACTCTCACCTATACACAATATAACATTGTGTATTCGAAACCAGACCCGGGGCGGTTACATTCTGTAACTAGATACATTGCATCTAGATACTGTTTTCAATGTAACTGAAATGTATCTAGATACATTTGTCAATTTTTCAAATGTAACTGTAACTTATTTAGATACATTGCAAAAGTATATGAATTTCAGATACATTTCAGATACATTCTAGATACATGATTATTTTAAATACTCATATAATGTAAAACCGCTTCTTTGGTCACACAGGTAGAGCGTGAGATTATTTAACTATGGCTATGGTCATTCTGTGTGGGAGGTCGCATTTCTTTTGATATTTTAAATTGCAATGATGAAATAGGAAATATTATCAACATGAATAACATGAATAACTTATGCTAATCATGAAAGCCGCATTGAAGCAATCAAGTAGATTATGTTGCGACACTAATTATGATAGAAACATAAATAGGGTTTGTTTGATGTGTTCTGGCCAAATCATTTATAAACCAAACACATTTCAGGTCATTGTCATCATAACAAGTTTTCAACATATCATTGCTTGAACAAATATATTATTATATCGGATACACCTTCACTTTGACTATACTTGACCATTTCGACATCCCTGGGGATACCACTGGAAACTTCAAGGTCAAATGTAGATATTGTCGAGCATTGATATCTCGTCAGATGAAGTCAACCGGAAACTTCCACACTCACATGAAGGTAATTGTTATCTCTATAACATTCAAATAATGTATCTAGATACGTAACTGTATCTAGATACATTTGTTATGTAACTGTAACTTATCTAGATACATTTGAAACGTATCTGCCCCAGGTCTGTTCAAACCTTCCACCTATATCTAGTGTATCATGTTATATTCAACACTCTCACCTATACCTCATAAAGCATTTTTTTTTTGGACACTCTCACCTATGCCTAATATAGCATGTTATATTCTATATTCTCACCTATGTGTACTCCATCCAGTAACAATAATACTCAAATAAGCTCGTCACACAAAGTGATTAATTTATAATGATCTGTAATTCTACAGTTATTCCAGAAAATGTATAGGATTGTGTGGCTTCCGGATTACTTTAACAAACAAATAATACTAAACCTCCCTGAACAGATCCACATAAACTGAATAATATAAAGAAAGATGCGACACGAAACAGACAAATATATAACGAAATAGAACCGAATTTGGAAGGACGTGATAGTAGATTATTCAATAAGTTTGTTTGGTGAAAAACAACTTAGTTTATATCAGATATTCTGTTGCAAAAGGGTAGTAATTATCCGTGTATGAGTTGGCTTCTTTCCTCAAATAAAATTCGAGATTGTAGCAAGAACTGGGCGTATTGAGGATATGTTGGTTGGCGACTTTCTCACGCCAAAATCGACATCAACAGAGTTCGAAAATGTATTCCTTACTGTATCACCATCAGTCAAAAATATAGATAAAACAAGCGGGGAACAAAAGATGGATAGATTATTCTTCATGAATACTTAGTTAATAAATATGCTCATTTTCCCTATGCCAAGGCATAAAAGTAGATCATGTTAAATATAAAAAAATAGATTTTCTGTGTACTTGAACTTTTACAACAATGTCAGTGTTAATACTCGTATATTGACGTTATGTGTCTCTATCTGTTCGTACGCTTTGGATCACGGCTGTGTGCCACTATTGCTATAAGTACTCCGTCACAATTCAATGCTTATAAGTTAATTATACTTTTAAAAAGAATTAACATTTGATAACAATATCAAGCAGTATATTTGGAGAAGAGACGCATTTCCAATATTGCAATATAAACTACATTATGCACTTTTTCCATTAGACCTTGTCTGAGTTATCCCAGCTGTATACATATATAAGAACGTATGGATTTGTGTTTTTAAGTTCATGTAGTTGTAGATGTTGTCTCAGAGGCATCATATACACGTATAGTTCTCCAAAGGCAAACACATTTACTGTGTCAGTGATCGTTATAGATTCATCATTATCGGTGCAAGAGATGAAGCATATTTTGTTCTAGAATCCGCATTGTTTATTATACGTAAGTAAAGTATTTCTGTCGGGTTTTTTTTAAATTTATAATATCACATACCTTTGATACGTCATGATTTACCTTTGGTATTGTACACAACAGTATTTGTTCCAATATGGTTCATGCAGGCGTCAAACATTAATTAGTCAAGCCACCACTTGACCCCCAACATGGCGGCATAAACAAAGGGTCACGTGTCTGTGACGTCAGGTGCAAAACCTTAATTCAGTATGAGCTACATATTCACGAATAATCAGGTTAGGATCGTATAGAATAAATTGTTCAGCGATTTTTTTTGTGGTAATTAGCTGTTAGATATGAACAAATTGCTGCATTTACTCAGGGTTTACTCAGACAATGCTTTTTTTAACCAAGTAATAACCCATCGTGGACTGTTTCAGCTTGTTTTATGGTTTAGTTCCTCCAGTGGGACTATTTCTAAACAGTGTGTACGTCACACGAATGTGTTACGAAGTCAACTCGAAACTATCAGGCTGCGTGACATGTTCAGCACCTGGGATTAGCTGTAGATCGCTGTTCAATGGTTGAAAGTTATGTTATAATGTCAGGAAAAGGAATCATTATGCAGAATTGGATGAATGTAACAGTACTGGGTCATAAGTGGGTCAGTAATCGCTGAATGATTTGCCAATTAAGATCCTAGTGATAAATTAAGATAAAATATAGTCTTTACTACTGGAAATGATTTCATAGTTGAATATATTTCTAATATCTAAAGCTACACAATCTGATGCACACCTCCAAATATTACTGGACTCCGTAAATCTATACATAACTAAATCTATACATACGGACAGAGGTCCATAGGTTGTTGTATAATCAGGCTGAAATGTTAAGCCTTTTCATAGGCTCTCGGCGCGTCAACAAAGCTGAAAACAAAGCAGCAATAGTGCACAATGGATTATTGCTGGATTAGAACGAAATATTGCCTCCATCATGAGTAAATACTATGATTAACTAAAATCTAACAGATAATCCTCATACATTTATGTTCATCACTTAGTGAACGTTCACCCACGCTTAACACCACGCTTAACACCACATTTCCTTGCCATTTTTAATTACCGACATTTTTTCTTAAGTGTACGAACTTACATAACTGAAAACCAAAAATATTTATTTTTGAACATTGGGTAATCTCGACACAATGACATCCATGTTGAGGATCCGCTCAATGCGATATCCATATGGCTTCAGCACCCCAATTATGTCTTGAGCCTTTTTCGAACTGGCATTAGCACTATCCAGAATCCGTTTCTCCACGGAAATTACGTTGATAATTGTCTGGTTCAATGGAATAGTTTGCAATACGGCGATTTCCGCTCCTTCAATGTCCAGCGAAAAATAATCGACCTGTTTTATTTCCAACGCAGCCAAGATCGAGTACAGAGGGAAGCACTGAATTCGAGCTGTCCTATGTTTATACACATCCGACTTCGTCTTCTGTTCCATCGGAATTCGATCAGTAAGACCTCCGGATGTACCGTGTAGGGTGAAGTTCAGTACGGAAGCCCGTCTGGTCGGGCTGAGGCAGGCATTCAGCATAAAGGCGCGTCGTTTTTTGAGGATCAGCCTCTTGAAGAAGATTGGATTTGCCTCAATCAGCAAACCGTTCCAATGATGGTACAATTCGAAAAACAACGAATTCGAGTGATATTCGCCGTCGGCGGCGCCACATTCTAGGTAGAAGCCTTCCGTTTTGTTGGAAAGAAGTTCGTTGACAATTGTTGGCTGGTTTGATTGGGAAAAGTCTCGACCTGGAACTGGATAGGTGTTGATATGCTTTTGTAGAGAAATTGGACCCTTGAAAGGAGGAATGATCCAAAACTCTCTTATATGTCGGATTAATTCGGGATCTGCTTGATCTGCGTTCCTCAGATGAATAGGAACATTAGGTACAATCCAGGTTTTAAGTTCATTCGAGGTTGGCTTAAATGCATCAGTGGAGTTCCGTTTATTCTGTTTCTGAAAACAACATTCATATGCCAACGTCATATTATATAATAATCAAATATACATATATCACATATACATTATATATATATATATATATATATATATATATATATATATATATATATATATATCATACACACACACATACACACAAATATATATATATATATATATATATATATATATATATATATATAGAGAGAGAGAGAGAGAGGGGGGAGAGAGAGCGAAAAGGAGAGATCTTGGAAATAGCACCTACCTTTAATGACAAATGCACCTTGTCGCTATGGAAATAATCGCTTTGAAAACCATAATTTCCGCCGTCACTGGATAAATGTTGATAAATGTTAAAAGGGTCACTCTTCTTCACATATAATGTTCCTAGTAAGATGACTATAATGATAATTAAGAGCATCAACGACCTGACGTGTGATAGACCAAACATGTCTGATATATCATAGGACTATCCTTACTCTTGGACGATGCTTAATATGATGGTACAGTCATATGTACTGACCTTTTATTTCATTCATGTATCATAGCCTACATACACCTACACACACCTACATACACACCTACATATATATATATATATATATATATATATATATATATATTATACACAATTTAGTTATCGATCTTCTGGGGTGTGTGTGTGTGGTATATAATAAAGGCGTGGATATATTAGGGCAAATGATACAATGTAGTCATAATAGAAAAGCCAGCATTAATATATTATTACATATAATAAAAACTAGTTATAATTATAATGCCTCTGATGATATTTAACTCATCCCAAATAGCACGACTAGTTTCGGTTGTAAAAACCTTTTTCAAAAACATGTGTCTAAAGTATTGTTGTTTGATTTTTCGGGCAGAATCCCCAGGCTGTCGCTTATTCCGCACAGCCTCTATGTTGGAGTGATTGAGAAATCACCTCCCCCACCACTCACATGGGATCAATACGTAAAGATGGAGCCGAAATACCCCGAGGGTGGTCACTGCCAGAGTGTTTTACGTCCTCGGGTCCGAAACGTCCCCCTTTATTTTTTATAATTCAGTGGAGACGGCAGAGCCATTTAACGTGGTCAACTACCCACGATGTTGTGAGCCGAGAAATTAATCTCTGGAAAAGTTTCCTTGCTCTTGCTGGGATCGAACCTGTGACACTAGGTACCAGGTGCTTAACCGTTAGGCCTCCGGACTTTGCCAGCAATATTAATACTAGAATTCACTAGCTACTGTTTTAGTTCAAACAATAATCTACGAACTGTCTTTTTCTAGAACGAAGAGCTGTTACTGTAAATAAACCAATTTTCCCTTCATAGCTGTAAAGATGCCAACACATACATAATAATAGCAATTAAGTGTGTGTACTGAGATATGACTGCTGTCCCCAAGGAAAGTTTGTTGCATCTTCGGTTGAGATCTACTTCAGGAAATATTGCTTTGTTTTACTAAAGTAATTACTAGGGCTGAGAATTTTGTAATTGGGTTTGAGTTGTTTTACTGGAGATGTGCCAATACAAACCCCATCAAAAGCTTGTAATGTATCTAGGGTATCTATAAAAATGTTCGCGAATTAATCTATTTAACTTGACTTGAGTGTATGATAGTCTTCTAGAGATGGTTCGAAGGGCGCCCAAGTGTTCTAATTAGTAGTACGTTGGACCATGAATCACTGCCACCTGAGTTCGAATCTGGGTGTGGGCATATCTGAGGTATGATTCATCTTTGACTTCGCTTCATTATCTTTGGAGGTCGCTGTTACTCTCGTCTACAAACTGTTTACAACAATGTAAAGATTCTCAGTTTAAATGGCATATTATTGCATATGTTTTATTAGTAACTGTACATGTTATATTACGAGAATAAAACTCTGGCATGATTTATATCTGCTAATCCCTTAAAGTTTTGAAACACACTATTTGACCATTGTGTACATGAGTCTACCTGCATTCGTACGTGTGTACGTGTGCGTGCATGTAGGCATGCGTGTGCGTGCTAGTGTGTGTATGCGACTATTAGAAGTAACGGCTGTACAGATGAAAGTACTTACGGTCAAATTACACAAATTATACTGCTAATGTTTACTCTCAGCGCACGAAACCTTCGACATGGTATATGTTTCATGGCATAAAGCTTAATGAGTCTATGGATGATTAATTGTAGCTAATTATTTAGTAAAATCATTAAAACTAGTATATTCAGTTTTACTACACAGTTCGCACTTTTTAAACTGACAACACAAACAAATGCTCACTTTTTTTATTTATTATGGCCACATATTGAAGTGAAGTTATTACACCATAACCGGGTTGCTGAGATAACGCGAGTTGGGCTTGTAAATCAAGTTTTTTGCTGTACACGACACAAATAATATATATAAAGGTATTCAATCACATCGATTGCATATCGACTAATCTGAACGTTATTAAATCAAGAATAGAAATTCGACTTATATCCTGAATCAATGCAGATTTTATCATTCAGATTAATTTCATGACATTAATTCGATAGCACAGAAGGTCCACCTTTTATTATTGTCATTATATTGATTTTGTGATATAGGCAACTCTATACTGATGTTTGTACTAATATTTATTTATTAGATTGAAAGATTTTCGATAATCAGTTCTTCATTTCACACAAAATTGCCAATTTGTTGGATATAATTTCCCTTTTAATTGGTCAGCATGTGTCACAATTATGAACCATATGTGTGTTCCTCACTTGATATATGAATTAGTCTCCGTGGGGAAGCTATAAATTACAGACCATATGCGTCTCCCTCATTTGAGGTTGCCGGCCACTTTAAAAACTGCCATTTCAGCCATTATTATTATTATTATTATTATTATTATTATAAAGTGATCAGAGCACTGAATCAATGCAAGGCAGTATTACTTGTTCTTCTGGGCTTATTTGCTGCATTTGATACAGTTGACCATGATGTACTTTTCTCTAGGTTAAAAGAAATATTTGGTCTGTTAGGTGAATGGTTTCTATCCTATCGGGATCAACCCGACCAGACGTTCGGTTTTGTTATCTGGTGTACCACAGGTTTTACATCAGTTGTAGGTCCTCTGGTTTTCACAATGTATACCAGATATCTTGGGATCATTGCGCAGCGATATCGGGTTAAATATCACTTGTATGCTGCTGAAACATATCATTGAATCCTGACAGTGAGTCATATTTATCTTCTTCCTTGAAGAATATGAACATTGTATTGCTAATATTCAGCTATGGATGACTCAAAATCTTATCAGAAAAAATGATAATAAAACAAATATATTTGGCTATTCCACATTATGTTAAATCCCCCAAAGACTAGCATTACAGATGTGTGCATCTTCAATTCCCCATAAAAACAGAGTTACTTTTGACAAATGTATTAATGTGTATGAATATGTCACATTAGTATGCTGCCTATTACTATCGTAAGAATATTCACTGTTTAAAAACATTCTTGACACATGAAGCACTTGTAACTATAGTCTATACCTTTGTTTTATCTCATATAGACTATTGTAACTCCCTGTTATATGGCATATATGATTATAACATCAATTAATTTCAATAATTTCAGAATAGTACAGCTTTCATATTGACAAATATTCAAATAAATTATCATATCATCCCAATTCTTAAAAAAATTACATTGGCTACCTGTTAGATACCATATGCATTTCAAGATTTAACTAATAACTTATAAATCTATCAATGAATGGCACCTGAATACCTATGTGAATATCTGTGTTCATTAGAAAGTCTTCACCAAAACTCAGGTCATCCAGTCAGATACTATTATAGGTATCCATGTCTCGGCTGAGGTGATTGTGCGTTTAGTGTTGCAGCACCACACTTTAGGAATTGGTTGCCGGCAGATATTAGAAATGCGTTGTCTCTTCAATTTTTTTTATCTGTTCTGAAAATACACTTGTTCAAAGTTGCTTTCAGAGATAAATAATAATTATCATTCAAATCCCTTATTAAGTTTTTACAGACATAATATTATAAGATATTTATTTACCATTTCCAAATTTACAACCATAGAATATAAATATATAAGTTGATTAAATATAATAAAGGAATTGGGGGGAGCAGTATAACCTTGTAAAGGTTGTCTTCCTGCTAACCCCCAAAATAAACTACAAACATTAATACTAATATTATGTAAGAGAGTGACAGAGGAATAGCATCTTGTAAGCTCATCCAACACCGACCACGGCGAGAGGAAATATAATGATACATAATGGGATGAGGGAAATGACTTTTATAATTGTAAACATGTATGGCAATCATCACAGTGTGGATTACGGTAATTAAATGAAGCGGCATAACTATTGAGACAAATAGTTTTTATTCATCTTTTTAAAGATTTGTTCCATATCTTGGGCAAGTTAAAGAATGAGAGCTTGTCAACAAATCTGCATTTTGTACTTGGAATAACTAGGATTTGAGATTGAGGTTTCATGCACCGCGTATAAATTACTATTGATGTTGTATGTATTTTGGAAAGGCCATGGGCAATTTATCATGTATGTAGTTGTACATAAATAGCATAACCTTCTGCTGATATAGATTAGATAATTTAAAAATACCACACTGCTTGAAGAGAGGATCTGTGTGACTATTAATTTTGTTTTGTTTTGGGTGGCTCGAAGTGTTCGTTTCTGTAAAATTATTGTTTTATTTAGTGAATTAGTTGAGGCATTACCTCATGTTAAATGTGGATGAATTAGGGAGAAATAAAGAGTACACAAACTATCTTTTAGGACAGAAAATTGTATTTGTTTTATAACGAAAAGAGCTCTGGATATCTTACTATGTATATTAGACAAATGTTTTTTTTTCAGCAGAATGAATCGTCTATTGCCATACCGAGGAATTTGCAAGAGGTCGCCTGGGACAAAATTGCACCATTAATTGTTATAGGGTAATCGAAAAGATCATGTTTTTAGTGGTTGGTTGTATCAAAATATATTGAGTTTCTTTTTGCATTTAAAACTAATTTATTCGCACAAAACCAATTGAAAATAGCTTCCAACGATTAATTTGCCCTGTTAAATAGACTTGCCGGATCGGCATCAGAAATAAATACTGTCCTGTAATCTATAAAAGACAAAATATTTTCATTTAGGCTATTTTATTTATCATTTATATTTATAAAAAAGGAGTGGGCCAAGGATGGAGCCTTGAGGAACGCCACATCTAACTGGTAAGTTCTGTGACATATGGGAGTCGATATTGACATATTGGCTCCTATTTGTTAAATAACTTTCAACTCATTTGTTGGCGACTCCATGTATTCCAAAAACATTAAGCTTGTGAAGTAAAATATCATGACTGATTGTGTCAAAAGCTTTACTTAAATCACAAAAGGTCGCCATTGTCAGCTGAGAAGGCGTTTTGTTAATAGCTTCCGCACAATGGTTCAGAAGATGCAGCACGGGATGAATAGTTGACTGCTTGGCTCTAAAACCATACTGGTGACGACAGAGGTCATTATCATCAAGAAAGTTCATTATTTTATGATACATTATTCGTTCAAATAGTTTTGAAAATGATGATAGAAAACTGATTAGTCGATAATTATTTAATGAACGAGGATCGCCAGATTTGTGTATTGGAACAACTTTTGAACATTTCAAATCCGTTGGAATATCCCCTATTCAAGGGTGAGGTTTACGATGTGTGTAACGGGATCAACAATAATATCGATTGTCTTAGTAATTTGGTAAAAAAAACAAAGCTAGTTTTTGGTTTGAATTTCTTTGTCAATGTTATAGTATCTGCAGAAATTACGGGATCTAAAAACATGGACTGTGCATTATGGTTAGGCAAATAGCTTGTGAAGTCTCTTTTCAAACTAAGAAGTTTATGATTGACTTTGTAGCCAGTGTTCACAAACAATTATTGAAAGCATCGGCATCAGTTTTGCCGCTAACTGGTTTGTTTTCAATGTTCAATGAATTCGGAAGATTTATTTTATCATTTTCCTTTCCAATGGGCCTTCTTCAACACTTTCCAAATCTGTTTGATGTTGTTTTATTTTCCTCAAGTATGGTTTAAAAATAAATAAATTTTGCTTTAGGTTTTATTTTATTGAATCATTTCAAAATTCAATACGTTTTAAATTGAAATATATTTGACTCCGTAGGTTTCTTTAGTTTTTTGCATATAGTCTGAATTTTTGCCAAGACAAGTTCAATAATCCAACACATCTAAGGTTCTCGCTTTATATTTCTAGAGAACACCGCGTAAAGGGAACACCAAGTAAAGGTTGTTTATATACAGGTCAATAAATTTTGTAAATGCATCATTAGGACAGTCTAGTGATAAAATTTCGGAGAAATCAATTTGACTGAGTTCAGACCTGAAGTTGGCTATGTTATCGTTGGAGAATGAACGGTAATGCTTAACATGGAGTTTAGGATGTTTTGAGTTAGTAGCCGAGATATGAAATACTGCGAAGTGATTTGCCATGTCATTAGTAAGAATGTGGTCAATAAGGGTGGCTGATGGATGAGTAAACCTCGTGGGTTTCAAAATACGCAGAAGGAATCCCCTTGAGGACATACTATCTATATATGTATGCGCCCGATCACGTGAACCATATTTTAACATGGTTATATTCATATCACCCATGATAACAAAAACATTCCAAAATGTATTTGATCCATTACTGCAAGCAGTGAGTTGTTAAATATATCAATATCAGCTAGAGGAAATGTAATGGGCTTGTAAATCACTCCTAAAATAATAGATTTACCACATTTTAGTGTTACTTCTACAAATGGCGATTCATATGCATGACCAATGAAAACAGACAAGTCATTTCTATCTTTATAACTTGAGTGATCTTAGATAAAAAGAACAACGCCACCCCTATGCCTGCCATTGGTGTCTGTACATCGAGTAATAATTTTGTGATAACCAGGAAGTCGAATGTGTTGGTCAAGATCACAACGGAATACTTCATTGATTCCAAAATAAGCAAATATAGATATATCAGAATGCATCTCACAAAGTAAATGTTAGAACTTCTCCCAGTTTGAAGAGAGTCCCCGACAATTTAGATGCAAATATGATTGCGTAGATTTATTATCAGATAAAATGCCATCTGTAATGAGGTCGTTTGCCAGATTATGTGGTTCATGATATTTACACATCTCAGAATTGTTGCTGGTGACTAGGGACCAATATTTTCTGGTTCATCTTCATCATTCTGATTATTATAAATCCTACCAAAATGAAACCTATCTTCAGTCTTGACCTCGTCGAAGGAGATCTCTAGACATCGATAAGGTGTTACTCTACGCAGTGGTGGATGCTGGTTAGGGTGTGGGCGCGCACATACATGCTATTTCCCCGAATATAATGTAATACCATAATTAGCTCCACAAAATAAAATCCAGCCTGCAACCCCCCCTTCCGTGTGTTGTAAGACGAATGGTCATTCACATGATTTAATAATTTGTAAAATTGTGCATATTTATTTATTTAGAGTTTGCATTAGCTAATCAAACATCGAAAGAGGAAGAGAAATAAGAAACATGATTGAGGATAGTATATTACAAGTATATGATTTAATAAATATGTATAAGTTAATGCCCATGCAACGCGACACCACCCACCGGCAATGGAGATCGAGACACCGAGGTCCGAGGTCTTCATCGCCAATAGGTAACTCCGCACCACACGGGCATCAATCCATGTAAAACCTGCCCCTTCAGGTAGTGGAGTGTGCGCATTACATTACCTATTGGTAATGTAGTGCTTTAACAATGGAATTACGTCACAGGTGGATTTTACCATATCGTAACAATCAACGGTTGATCAGGATAAAAGATCACTCATAAGTGACGCTCCCCACAGTGTGACCTAGATGTTAAAATATTCACGAATAGACTTCTAAATTGATTTGATTACCAAGAGTTAAAAGTTACGAAGTTGTACAAAAGCAACCTGTCGCCATAATATTAGGGACAGACCTACATACAATGACAAGATATCAAGTATTGACTTGACACATCGGTCGTTGGTCATTGTCAATAGGTGGTCAATACCCCGCATCCAAACCCACTCAGCCGATATTACTTTGACTTATTTCAATTTAAGTACAGTTTCAGAGGAAAGAGCAACATTATAGCACGAGCCTATATAAGACACTACACATCACATTTTATTACAGTACTTCAATTATATGAATAGCAAAGTTCAGGGACATCAATGTAAGGCTAGGTAGTCTCTGACAGCCTCCAGAATATTGCCCATCACACTCTTACCATTCATCTGACTGTAGTCGTCGCCTGCAGTGAGGGATAACTCGATGCCTCAGTAACCATCACAACGGTTACATTCTTGGAATTTTCTGGTGCCGGTATCTAATAAATTGGCAGCTAGTTCTGGATTTTGGCTGAATTTGGGACGTACTCCAACTTCCATGATGACGGGGTCTTGATCCGCCCAATCACTGGAGACAGTAATATTATTTTCTACGTGCTTCATTGTAACAGGATCGGGTAGTCCTTGCTATCCAGGGCTTTGCTACACTGAAAATATTGCTCTGAGTAGCAGCAATCTCTGCCATCAATTGTAAACAGGCCTTTCTTGGTGTAAAAGTTACCGTAGGCAGTTATTCTGCCACTAAATAGCACATACCTTTCAGATATCTTGGTGGCTACTCCAGAAATATCAAATGGGATGTCGTTGAGGTAACTTCAAGTAACTTCTCCTGAACAAGAGAATATTTTGTATCCAGCTTCTTGCCAAGTTGTATGATCCGACGTAGAGTAGGACGTTGATTACTAATCTTCTTTGGGAACTGATCTTTGATGTAGATCCTGTCTAGATGATCCTAGAGATTGCGAGCTGATTTCATGATGGCCATTTTGCCAATGTGTGTAGAGAATGTAACGATCACATTTCTGTTACCATCATAATTGCTGGCAAGCTTTCGGAGTCGGTGACATTTCACTATTATGACGTTCGTCATGTCAGCTGACATATCTGTTGAGAATAACTCCATCAATGTATCAGTGTATCGCATTGAGTACGACTCCATCCTGGTCTGCCTAGCTCGATTAAACTTAGCGCTACTACGGAGATAATCGATCATACCTCGTTGGAATATCACTTTCTGTCGTAATCTGTCAACACCTTTAGACATAGCGCTGACATCCGGATGAAGAGATCTGGTCGATGTTAGCTGTTTCAGCTTTAACTCTCGCGATAGTTTCATCATTTAGAGCTTTTTCTGCATCTCCACTGCGTTGTGCGGTGACTTATTGATCGTTCATTGATATTAATCCACATGTAACGGGTTTGCCTTGCGTGTTTTTGACGCGTGCGCTAATTTTGATCTAATATCGATTGTTTAGTTCTTTGAAAGGAATGACGTAACGTCAAACTGTGAACGACAAGTGTTAAAATGGCCGAACGTGGACAATGAAGTCGAACAGTGAAACACGTGTACAATCCTTCACAAATTCCGTTAAAGAATCGGCCTACCTTGAACAAAACTATAATCCATGTACATTCACGAAACTAATGTCAACTCGGATAACACACAACGAAATGGATGGCGATCTTAACAACCAGAGGACCAAAACGTCCACGAACCAGGACAAGATACTGTTCCCGATGAGCGTAGCGCTTCAACGACGTCAACAGCAACACGAATTGATTTGGTGGCAGCACATGACAGAACATGAATATGGTCCACGAAATGGCAATATTACAGCAGAGATTAATGGAACTCTACCATTCCATTGATGACACTAGACACTGGATGAAAAATGTTGATGGACAAATGAGAAGTTTGGAGGAACGCATGACAGAGGTAAGCGAGATTAATTTTACTCTCCAACCCGAACAACAAGGGGGGTGTTTGCCCAAGCACTGCCATCCCGAACTTGCCTAACCCTGGATTCTCCACCCCAGTCCCGGCAATGTTAGCACCCGACCGGCCGCAATTTGATAGTGTATCCCACACTCGACTACCCCACCCCACTGCTGGCCAATCAGGATCATACGCAGCTGGAGTTAAAACGACAGAGTCAGAAAGGAGTCATCCATGATTGCTGATTGTGTTACTAGTTTGGGCTTAAGCGTGTGAAAACAAGACGAATTCACCTGAAATGCCATGTTCATAGAACAAATAACTTGACAAATCATCATGTGTATAAATATGACAGCAGTCCGTTAATGTACTGTACTGAGAAGACACAGAAAGATAGCACCTGGAGAGGACGGCTTTACCTACACTTTCTACGCCAAAGCCCCACGTTCGTTCAAGAAAGGTATCCTCAACACATTCAACCAATCCTGGACCGAAGGGAAACTACCAGAACAATGGAAGACGGCAATAGTCATCCCGATCGCAAAACCAGGAGGAAAAGGCCATCGCCCCATCTCTCTATTGTCCACCATCTCAAAGATCATGGAGAGAATGATCCTAGCAAGACTCCAGTGGAAACCCCCCAAGACGAAAAACATCTTCGGTTTCGTCAAAGACAGATCAATACTAGACGCCATCATTCAATTAGCAACCAAGATTATAGCCAGAAAATGCCTCAACAGAAGCAAAACGGAGTTCGTCGCCTTCGTGGACCTGGACAAGGCATTCGAGCGCGTTGATCATCTTTCCATGCTGGACTCCCTTATCTCCTTAGGCATATCCGGGAGGATCATCACATGGATAGAGAACTTTTAACAAACAGAAAGTTTAAAGTAAAGATTCAAGGAACCATCTCCGAGCCCCCGCAATCTCACCACTGTCTGTCTTCATGGGTCAACACTATCTTCCACCATCTTCAACGATCACGGTCTCGTCGCCCAACTCCTGACTGTCACTCTACCAATATCAGTAGACATCTTTGCTTATGCCGACGAGCAGAGAAACTAACCCCAGAAAGCCCTAAGCGCAGTAGACAAAGCAGCCAACAGCTTAGGCTTATACTTTTCTCCAGCTAAGACAAAGACCATGGCATTCAATACAACTAGACAACCTAAATTTAAACTCGGCCTACAACACTTAGACATGGTCAACAACTATAAATATCACGGGGTCACCATAGACAGAAGACTAAGCTTCATTTGACACGTAGCAGACACAAAACATAAAGTAAACTCCAGATTCAACATGATCAAGGCCATCACCAATCTGAAGATTGGCGTCAACACCAAGATGCTTATAACTCTGCATAAATCTTTGATACAGTCCGTTCTACTATACACTGCTCCCGTCCTTCTTCTGGCCTGCACACAGCCTTACAGGACTTAGAAAGAACACAAAGAGTCCCACTACGCTTGATATACAGAGAATCAGGAATCCTGCCCATCCGACTCTTAATAAAGAAGGAAACAGCCACATATCTCGTGAGAGTTGCTACCAAACCCATTCAGGCCGACATTATACAGAGAATTCAAGAAGATACACAAAAAGACCCTAGAATCTTCAACGACACACCATGGTCAATCAAGGCAGCTTGGCTTCAGAAAGAAATCGGAATACCGGCTATTACACCTACAAAGTCCAAGGAACCTGCGCCATAGTTAGAACCACCCATTACAGTAATTATACAGAACCCCATCCAGAAGAAAGTAGATCAAGAAGGCGCAGTAATAGAAACAACTAACGGAATTGCCTACTTGAATGAAAGCCGAACACCAACCATCAATATCTACACCGACGCCACTTCCCAAGCTAACGGAACCACAGCCTGGGCCTGCTTCATCAAAGAAATAAGAGTCAGAATCTCAAACCACACCATGATCACCTTAGTTGAGCTGCACGCAGTCAAAGCAGCACTAATATGGATATCTATACAGAGTATCCATGGCAGAGTAATCATCCACTCGGACTCTATGGGGCTCTAACCATCGTCACCACAGCCAAGTTTCATACCTATCCTGAAATCATCACATAAATCTACACCACGGCATCAACCCTCAGGCAGCGGGGAATCCAAGAACTAACCCCACTGGGTTCCAAGCCACATTAACCTTGAAGGCAACGACCGAGCCGATCATAGCAAATGAAGCCACGAGCCTTGACGTCATCGAATATGTCGAACAGACCCCGGGCACATCAACCATCTTGTTGACAGTTTCATCTCTAATCGACCACTGTAGTTGTACATAATTATTTCAACAACAGACTGGTCGATATCCAACTCAGAAGACTACGTTTCTGGACCTACAAACGGAACCTCACCGGCCCGTCACCCGCAACACTATGCCAGCAATGTCAACAAACCGGCCCGTCACCCGCAACACTATGCCAGCAATGTCAACAAACCGGCCCGTCACCCGCAACACTAGCCTGCCAGCAATGTCAACAACCCCGGCACCTCGCAACACTATGCCAGCATTTCAACAAACCGGCCCGTCACCCGCAACACTATGCCAGTAATGTCAACAAACCGGCCCGTCACCCGCAACACTATGCCAGCAATGTCAACACACCGGCCCGTCACCCGCAACACTATGCCAGCAATGTCAACAAGTGTATGACCCGGTACATTATCTGCTCAGCTGTCCAACCTAAACGAAGCACAGAATAATACTGAAAGATCATCTCCGCCCGGAAGACTACCAACTTCCAGACCATCACCTAGCAGCATTGATCATAAGGAAATCAACATTGCTACCAGACATCATAACCCCACTTCTTCAGAAAGATCCCATCACATACCAAGGACAGATTAGACCGCCCCCATGGATGAGTTTTTAGTCCAACCAGGCAACTGGTAAGGTTTTTCCCTTCCGAACGTGACTTTTATAGCAAACTGAGTTGCCACCATTTTAAACAGCTCCCAGTTCGCCCATCGTCATAATAACAGGCGTCAACACGAACTTCAACAAACAAATAATCAGTAAATCAGTTAACTTTTGCCTTACATACCGAACCATATATCTGGCATGATATAACATGGTAAATAATAAAACATCTTGTATAATCGTGAAAGTAATCGCTGATTACGATTACATTTACAATGTAATCGATTACGATTATAATTACTTAATGCTTTGGTTCAGATACCAATGAAATATGTGCAAATCAGTCTAAGCTATACGGAGATACAGGTTGAGTAGTCAACAAATAGTCTAGAAATTAATATTCAAACATTTACTATTCATTTTACTTGCTCCCTCATCGATCTGTTACTAGCCATGTTTTTCTTGAGACGAATATCATGACAAAAGAAAGATGATTACAGTGTCTGTGAATATATTAAGTTATGGAACATTATAAATTTGGTACATATGTCATAATTATCTTATGTCATGACATGTACCATAGACAATGGTATGGTTGATCTGAGAAATTACAAATCTGTCTCGGAATGCACCCAGAATAGACCATATGCTAGATATTGTGGTATTGGTACCCTTTGATACCACAGCTCACAGTTAACAACGCGTGCATGTGATTCAATAACAGGTTAACATATTTACAAGATAACTACTTTGACACCACAGTTTACATTCAGCAGTAATTTGCTGTGGCTCAAAGGTAACCACCTATACATCAGAACATTTCGATACCACATATGCTATCCTCCCTATATCAGCCATACGGACAGAGGTCAAATAGGTTCGGTGTCGCCAATTTGTTGGGTGAATCAGGATGAAACGTTTTCCCTTTTATGGGCTATCGGAGCCCTAACCAACTCAACAGTTTCAGTTGAACACATGACAACGTTTTGTTGTGTACTCTACCAATATAAGGAAGCAGCGAAATGATAAGGCTAAACATAAAGTATCAAGACTGTACAGTGCATTATTACTGGACTAGAACGAAATATTTCTGAGTAAATACTATGATTTTCTCAAACCTAACACTTAATCCTGATCCTTTTCCGTTCATCACTTCACGAATGTTCATCCACACCTAATTTAGCGTCCCTTAGTATATGCAATTAGGGGAGGTGGGATATAAATTAAAGCGCCTATCCACGTGATATATTTGACCTGTAATTGAGAACACCGGATTTCAGGCAGATCTCTGATAATACGAATGACACGTAGGGATTATAATGTGCGCGTGATCGCTTATATATGTGCGTGTGCGTGCGTGCGTGCGTGCGTGCGTGCATGTGTGTGTATGTGTGTATGTATATATATATATATATATATATATGTGTGTGTGTGTGTGTGTGTGTGTGTGTGTTTTATAAAGATAGTTAAGGCGCTGGCACAGGTGTTATACTTTCATTCAAGCAACAATTAACTCCAAACTGATTTTTTAAAAAAATATTTAATTGTAAGTATAATTAATTACCGGTAAAATTTGAGAAAAATTAAAAGAAAAAAGAAAATTTCTAAAATAATCCAAAAGAGGATAATCTAAATATAAAAAAAGAAGAAACTATGATTAAACCAAAACCAGGCTTTGTGTCGAACACTACGGCCAAGAAAGATTAAACCTAAAATGGAGAAATAAAATATTAATACACAGTATGAATAATGTGTGAATAATATAAGCATAAATCAGAATAAATTCAGATTAATACTAATAGCAGCGATATAACACGACTCAACCCAATAGCAACGACCGGTTTCTACCTATTTATGTCTTCATCAGGTTGCATAGAATGTCTGTGTGTATGTATATATATATATATATATATATATATATATATATTGTGTGTGTGTGTGTGTGTGTGTGTGTGTGTGTGTGTGTGTGTGTGTGTGTGTGTGTGTGTGTGTGTGTGTGTGTGTGTGTGTGTGTGTGTGTGTGTGTGTGTGTGTGTGTGTGTGAAAAGATTGCCACATTAAATAAATTGAATGTTAAATTAATTGTTGTGAGTCCCTTTGGATAATATAAAATGATTATGATATATTTATGTTTCGAGGAACTATTATTTCACCACTGTAATTGACTATAATACAATATTATTTACAATATATTTCCATTACGATTATTAAATTATGCAACTGTTCCTTTCTTTTCTGGAACATGCTGAGGAACTGCTGCCTCTGGTGTCACTATTTAGTGTTTAACAAATATAATCCATATTGATAATATTTGTATATTATTGTGTTTTTTTTTTTAATTTATAAATATGACTCGTACTCCCCTGTATAAATGCTGGTATATCACGGAATCAACAACATACAGAGCTAAATCACCACTAGTTTCAGTTTCGATCTTGTTCGGGAATTATCGGTATTATATCAAACTTCACACGATCATTAATACCCGTTTCAAAATTATTTATCTTTCTACTAAGTAATTAGAACGTAGCCCAAACTCTGGTGACATGTATGGCATCAATTATGTTAACAAAATATGTCTAATATAAAAAAGCATTCAAAAATCTTTCTCTTTGTTTATTTATTGATCAAAGAGTCATAAATTTCTGTTCTATTAATTCGTGTCTCGAAATAGGTCAATACTTAGCAAAGCTTTTCAGTTGGGGTTTCAATGTCTTCGCTTATTCTTATTTATGCCACAAAAGACTGCTTTTCCCGGATTACTTTTATTTCGACATATCATACTAAAGCCTCAGAAGCAAGTCCACACTGACAGTGTGATACATTCCAGTGTACTGACATAAATAGTGTATCTCTTTTTACAAGAAGCTTCAGAATGGGAACAACATCATATATGGCCCGACCTCGCATCATATATGTTAGTAAATACTAGAAGAGTTGTCATTAAAGTTCATTGCCATTGTGAAGCAGAGTAACAGCCCATCTTGGTTGTTGTCGAATAAACAGTGACATCCTAATGCTTACATATAGTCGGCTAAAGATGTGTAAGGTGAAAGTTGATCTCTGTATTCTAAATCCCTCAACGTGTTTTAAATGTCTTAATATTAGCTACCACCGCAATATATTCGTGTTTGTTATGAATCAGTCGGTTATGAGTCATATCTGGGTGATAAAGATTACCTTTATTCCGAGACGAAAAGGATCATTCTCTTACTGTTGATTTTCTTATTATTTCGACTTCAATTCTGGCATTAGCTATTCACATATTTCGGTCTGCGCCATCAGTGAGCGATGTTTCATTACCTACTGCAGTGATTGACAACCGGAAAGGTTCACATTATACACGTAACAGTCATTCACCTGAACACATTCATATCATAACAACTGGGAAGA
This sequence comes from Paralvinella palmiformis, assembly GCA_025642065.1. NCBI lineage: Eukaryota > Metazoa > Annelida > Polychaeta > Terebellida > Alvinellidae > Paralvinella > Paralvinella palmiformis. The sequence goes on from JAODUP010000488.1 coordinate 697,158, forward strand.
CTGTCATAATGTTGATGGTTTATTAAAACGAAATACGAAATAATAAAAGAAGCCTGCAATACATAAATACACATTATTATATGCACATTGTGGATTATTTACATATCACAGATAAAAAATAAACAAAAAGAGTTTACAGATAAATGAAACAACATGAATGCGTAACACGGGAGTTAACAGACACATCTAGGACTACAGGAATATTGCTGATATCCCATTAATTAAATAGCATACGAAGTTTTGAAACTAGTTTGGAATGAAGTAGAGTAGAATATCAGCTTACTAGTGGTCATTACAGATAGAGTTATATTAACCATGTGCTTTCTACCAAAATCCAATCCAATTAACCACTTGACATGGAATAAAAAAACAATTATAAGGGACATATACATTATGTAATAACATAGACTGGTTAGTGCAATATAGACTAAAGAAATCTGATATTTTACACCAAGCGACCTCCAAAGGTAACGAATCGAAGTCAAAGAAGAAACACCCTTCAGATATGTCCACACCGAGATTCGATCTCAGGTGGTAGTGGTAGTGGCAGACCACGTATCCGCTATTTTGATCGACGGGGGGATACCTTAGATTAAGTTTAAGCTTATTCTTGGCGAGGTTTCCAAACAGAACCGATGATAAACAAGACCCGTGCCGTGATAGGATTATTTACAAGAAATATCAAGGAAATATAAAAGCTACAGTTTTTTTTGGCTACCAGTTTGCTCTGAACATTATTTTGTAAGTTTATCTGATGCGGTAGCTGTTTGTAATTCTTCTACTTGCTACTTCTACTTCATTGACTACATTTGAATATATAAATTAGTCAGAAATGTTATCTCAGTTTTGGTTAATTCAATATAAATAATAGAGCGTTGTGTAGAACATTCTCATAGATAATTTGGTTGATCCGTGACTAGAGACTGCTTGACCTCGTCCTATATGATAAAGTGGATACATATGTTTTAAGGCATTCCACAGAAAGTCGGCTTATTTTGGTGTATTATATTAGTAACAGTTTTATTAATCACAAGTCATTTGTAGGCTATTTATATTAACATCCTTCGGCTCTTGAGCATTGTAATAGTTGGAATGAAATAATAAAATTAAATAATGGCCGTGATAGTGTAAATTGTAAAGCAAAATAGATGTCAAACTATTCCCTATGAAGAATTGCAATACGAATATTTCCACCCACATGACCTTAAGATTTTAAAGATAGTCAGTTTTCCATTAGCGTATATTTCACAGAGTAAAATTCTTACATGAATTGTTCTTAGAAAGACGTGGGATGTGTGTTAACTGAACAACCGAATTCTTTTTTTTATATCACTCCAGATCAACAAGATTTATTATTGTAGTGTTTCCACTAATTTGAAGTATTTTGCTCTAACCTAGTCGACCAGAGGGAATGTGAAGGCAAACATCTTCAATAACCCATAAATTGATATTTCCTTTTTCCATTCAGGTATATTTATTGTTGTCTTTACTTCATCCCTTTTCAATTCAGGTATATTTATTGTTGTGTTTACTTCATCCCTTTTCAATTCAGGTATATTTATTGCTGTGTTTAATTCATCCCTTTTCGATTCAGGTATATTTATTGCTGTATTTACTTCATCTGTTTTCGATTCAGGTATATTTATTGCCCCCCCCCCTCTAACTGATAAACCGCCTACAGCGCGTACAGAACTGTGCTGCACATCGGATAACACAGACTCGCAAACGGATTCATATTGCAACAGTCTGTTCCAGATGCATTGGTTTCTCATACGTTTCAAATCATTGCAGAAGCTCCTAATCCACGCATTCAAAGTACTGAGTCTAGTTCGCTGATATTGGTACCAAAATGCCACATACCAAAATACAGAGAGAAATATTTCCGAACATCAGCTCCCAGGATGTGAACAAGTTAACTAATCATATTAAACTTGTAGCAAGTAAAGAATGTTTTGTTAGATTTGTAAATCTACTTATTTAATTTAGTTTATTTATAATATATAAACCACGCATATCTATGTATATAATATGCCCACATTATGTGATCTGATTTCAGTCTAGAGCACCTTAGAGTAACCCAAAATAATTAAGGTGATATATGATTATTATTATTATTATTATGTTTACACATTAATACATTATTTTTGTCTCAAAAATGAACCCTAGATTTATTTACCAAATCGCTGCGCAATAAACCCAATGTGACGCGTATACACCGTGAAAAGCAGAACACCAAGAATTAAACCCCATAGCACACCAGATAAGAACAACCGAACATAAGATTAAGTACCATAAACAGACACTCTCTGGGAGCGTTGTTCTAAATATTACTGATATCATACGAGTAATTTACATGATAAACGAAACATATATTTCAATCTGGAGACAAATATATCATTATGGTCAACTACATCAAATGCAACAGTCAGATCCAGAAGAACCAGTAATATTGGCTCACTTTGGTCAAATGACATCATTTTATCATTTGTTATCAAAATCGGTGCTGTATGGGTTGCTTTAACCAATTTTATGTGCTGACTGTCGTGATTGATTAAACTTCTTATTGAATAAATATTCTTTTGATAAAAGGCCGCTGGCCCTTCAATAATTTTAGATAAAAATGATTTATTTGAAACAGACCTGCAATTGTTTGTAACATTACAAGTCAGACTGTTTTTTTTTTATTTATTAATGGAAGCAACTGTCAAATATTTTATTTTATCTAAATGTAATATTATACGCTCCTGCACACTGTTGCCTATATTTTCAAACTGTATGTGGACTATACTTACATTACTAATGACGGGGCGTGAAAAACAGATTGAAAAGGTTTACACACGCTGACAGGCCATGGCCATAATTAAATTATTTGAAAATTAAGTACGTTAGCAGTGTCATGAAACTATTCTTAGTTAATTGATTAATGTCTCTTGAAATACCAAAACATGCAAAACATATTAAGAATATGCGCAATATAAGTGATATAATGGTATATGTAATGGTAGTAGGTTGGGGCATATTTACAAATCCCTTCTAAAAGTTTACACCAACTTAAATAGCTATGTTGCATCAATATTGTACATGTAACACGACAATAATATCGCTGTTCTATCATCTACGGTTGGATCGATTTACTGAAAATGACCCAAGTTTCCGGAATTTAGGATAGAAACGAGCTATGTAACGAAGCCATTTTAACGTGATTTTATGTAAAACACAATATTTGTCAAGTTAATAAAAGACAAGTTAATACAAGATCTATATAACATCTATAATGACTGATTGTTTGTAGTCTGTCTGTCGTTCAGTAACTATAAGAGCTTCTTGGAGCAGTTCTATATGTTCAGCAAGTAGTTCCTGATTGTGATGTACTGTTATCCACGGCTCACCTAAAAAGTGATGATATGACGTTTCAGGGAGGTGTTTCAGAAAAAGAAATATATCAATATATTTTTAACATTTTAAAGTGACATTCAACTAAAACATAGACAACAAAATATGTTATTTTTCGAAACCATAAGAATATTGTTCCTTGCATAAACATGCAATGTAATCCGTGTAATTAATTAATTTGGGGATGAATTTCAACTGCAAACAGGTTCCAGTTATTACTATCAATTAGTTATCTCGGAAAATCATAAATTAAAATATGCAATATTTTATAACTATCCATAGTTCAGTGAAATATAATAAGTGCTGCTTTAAATGGAGCAATGATATAATTTCGATCTACTCAAGCTATATATTATTATTTATTCCAACAAGAAACATAACTCAGCGACGGGATATTAAATTTGGATATTAAAATGCAAACGTCCAATGTTATAACAGTTCCAATAATAGTCTATTGGCTTTCGTATAGCCTTTCGTGCCGATTTCATGTTATGATAAGCTGATAATTATGATCTGCCTCGTGTTTTCTTTCATTACAAATGAGCGTGTTTGGGTGATCTCAGATTACAAAATAACCAGTCATAGGCCTAACAGCTAAACAATAACACTAGTCTAAGTGAACGTCGTTAATATTTTGTTTAAGTTTTAACTTAAGAAAGTTCACATCGTACTTACCGCATACAATGCGATCACCTATGCTAACATGCAAGTCCAATCCAACAGCATAATCTACTGGCTGTCCAATTGTTAGTCCTTCCCGCTCCCAGCCAGTAGTTGATCATACCACATTTAAAAGCATCAATAGAAGACACATATCCTAATATTACACAACACACGATACTGTTAATATTTGATTAAGACCAAGATGTCTATGTGTTGATTGCTAATCGCTGAAACCAACCTTCTGTAAATACAGGTTTTACGTTATATAAAATGAATTCCACATATAACTCCCTTACCTGTGTTTAATGAAAACATTTGAGTGTAGTGTTGAGCTTTCGGAAGAACCGAAAACATTCCAGTTTTACTTTCGCACAGTCTGTGGGCATCGTCTTTGTTGACACCTTGAGAAATGAGTAGTTCACAGAATTTCGTCATCGCTGATCCATCCTTTAACGTCAAGGCAATCATGTTTCTACCTTCCTCTAGTGTAGATACGTAACAGACTTTATACAAAAGATAACCACCTGTAATAGGGTATTCAAATATTCTAAAGCACATTTATAGATAGTGCCAAAATCCTTATTAAAATAAAACAATAATAATGTTTGGTATTTTGATTGCCAACGAGCCATTATGAGATAGGATCAAAAAAATTATTAAGAAGAAACCTTTAATTGGTTACATTTTCGAAGAATTGACCTGATATGATCAGGTTTTTCCAGCCCCGAAGCGAGTTTTATGGCTCTCAATCTTCTGTAGACTTTCAATGTTATCATCAGATAATATAAATAGGACCTTCAATCGTTTATGCCAAAATATCACCAATTATGTATTTTCTTCAATGAAGAGGACATATTTCACTACTTTTCAACACCCTGTAATACTGTTAAGGGCGTACCCAGTTGTGTTATCGAATTTAAAGGGACAGCCCACCTTCATTTCAAATTTTCAGGACTAATACAGCTATGCTCACAAATATCATAAATGATGTCAAAATGTATAAACGATCACCTACATATTAAATAATCCAGTTCAAAGTGTTGATTAATCGACTTTTAATGGTCTGTGGGCGCCACCAATTTGGAGCTAGACAGATACCGGAAGCTCCTGAATGCTTACGTCACTTGAACCCAGCAGTTTGACCGGAAGTATGTAGAACCCGTACAAAAGCACGTAAACAAGTGTCAGCAAAGAATTATTCCAGAACAACACGCAATTATCTTGTTAATATTACGTCATGAATGACACATAACCATGTTATTTGGAGCTGGAAGGAACCTTAGAAGAGGAAGATGATTCAAAATGGCTCAGATATTAACTTTCAAGATCAACTATAATCAGCGTCAGCCTAGAAAGTCATATGACGTCAGAGCATTCCGGTGCAGCCGTAATGGCGGCCCTCCAGTAATTTGGATGATTTCAAGTATATTTCGTGATTATTATTGTTCCAAGTGAACTGTCTCTTTAAGATCTCAATCATACGGAATGATTAACTGGACTCCGGGATGATACCTTCAGTAATGGCATTGAAGAGCTCCAATCGAGCGCCAATTCATCTCGTTTGGGGATAACTTTTATTGTTTGCATTATTTATATAAAACAGGAAATGATATGAAGAAGATCATCGCAAACACTTACCTTCTACCTCAATAAGTTCTTGGATATCAACGGGACCTTCTCCTCTGAGACATTCTAGTGTTTCCACTATTTCTAGAGCGTTTCCTATCTTGTATCCTATAGGATGGTTCATATCACTCAGAATAGCCGTTGTTTTTATTCCAAGAGAATTACCTACATCGCACTGTTCAATTAAACGCAATATTGTGTTATCAACTCATCTAAGCAATTTTGAGGCAGATATTCATAATTTAAATATATTATTCTTGGTCATAGCCGTCATATTCGTTCTGATACTTATTATTCACGTTGGTGGTATTGTTATTGATCTGCACAAATAATAATACCCATTTCTTACGTTTCTTAAATTTAGTATACCTAATATTACGACCATATGCGATGGAAACCTTTGACATAAACACTGGCGGAGCAGGGAATATTGCTGTCCAGGACCAAATATATATGGTACATTTGTGAGAGAAGCGAGCCACCCACGGCGTGTTGTCTGGGACCCGCTGGACAGCCACAGAAGTCAGAGGGGTGCTGATGTTTTGTGAGGTATTATTAGGCTTTCCTGAACTTAAATATAATCTGTTTTTCAGCTCGAAATTGCCGTCTCTGTAAAGATGGCGCCAAGGGGATGCCCCATGGCCCTCTTCCTTTGGTTTGCCACTGGTCATATACAGTGCTCCCTCACTTATTGCCACCCCTATATATTGCCAACCCCGCCTATCGCCAACATCTTGCCAATACCCCCCATAAACCCCCCCCCCCACCACTCCCTCGGATACCGCCACATCATTTTAGTCCCCAAAGCAATACCCCCCCCCATATATCACAAAAACAAAGGCATTTTACGCGTGGTTTATCAATCTCAACAACTGTAAACACAAACAGAATACTTAATCCTATTTTCCGGTGTTCTACATGTAATTTAGTCATTATACGTGTATATCATGTTTGTAATTATCTTTCTTGTTTTTAAATGTAATGTTGCTTCCCAATATGTACAACAGTTTACTCTGTATTTTATAGGCATAAATAAAATAAATAAATATTAAAATAAAAGTAGACCTATAATATCAATTTGACTGTCTACTGTCTGCAGGTGTTCAAACCAAGTTGGTGTCAAGTGCAGAGATCTGATAGTATATGTAGGTCAAAACATATGTATATGTGTATGTGTGCTGGGATGGAATGTTGTGGCGGAATCCCCCCCCCCTTATTTTGGCGGATTAATTCCCCATATAATGCCACCCCTTTATAATGCCAAATTTTATTAAATCCCCAAGTTGGCATTATATAGAGGGAGCACTGTAGTTTCTTACCATGCGTTTTGCCAAATCTTTTGCGGTACTCTCGTCAGGTATCACCGCTCCACATCCTGTCTTCACATCCAGTACAAGAGCATCCAAATTTTCAGCACATTTCTTAGACATAATCGAGCCTGAAAGCAAAAGCGAGTCTTAAGTAACCTCATATACGGAGCAGACGTTTCGCCGGATGGTCACATCGCTAAGAAGGAAACTAAGACAAATCAGAAATAATACGCTTGCCTATTATAAGAGGTATGTTATCCACTGTGCCTGTCACATTCCTAATGGCGTACATTCTCTTATCGGCAGGCACTAAGGACTCTGTTTGTCCAACAATACAACAACCCACTTTTTGCAGTATGTGCCTCATCGACTCAGGACTTTGGTTGGCATTAAATCCGGGAATCGATTCAAGCTTGTCTAAAGTACCACCAGTGAATTCTAATCCATGTCCTGAAATTGTGGGAACCTGAGGAGATAATAAGAATAATAGTAGAAGTAGTAGCACTACTACTAGTAGTAATAGTAGTAGTAATAGAACTGGAATTAGCAAAAGTAATATTTTAAATATTTCTTCTTATTATTATTATTATTATTATTATTATTATTATTATTAGTAGTAGTAGTAGTAGTAGTATAAGTTGTTTGAATTAAGGTCAAATATTTTTATATAAACATGAAGCCTGAAATGTTATTCTATTATTATTCCAAACCAGTGAAATACGTTGCCATTGACATGCAGTTTAAATTGATGTGTAAAATTTAGACCGTTTAGCAACTAGCCTATAACATATTAACGGCATCATAACATGTTGATGGTAGTGGCAACATCGTAGATATACACAATTCAACAAACCTTTAATCCACAAGCAGCTAGAGCGGGTACTAAAGATAGAGTAATCTTGTCTCCCACTCCGCCAGTACTGTGTTTATCCACTACGATGCCTTTCCATTCTGGGGGCCATTTTAAAGTCTCACCAGACGCGATCATATATCTTGTTAAATGGCTTGTTTCTTCTGGCGTCATCCCCTTCAGATATACTGCCATTAGAATGGCGCCTTTTGAAATGAAGCAAAGTCTGTGTTTATTTAGATTAATTTATTTCTTCCTTTTTTGACCGCAGTACAATATGCATCTTATTAACACACCTAGTTTATCGTTTATCTCGCTATCAAATGAAGGTAGAGAGATGATAAATAGGATGATTCAGAAATCAGGAAGATGCTCATGAGGCAGAGAGAAAGACAACCAAGAAAAGTTATTAATGGAGAGAAACCGAGAGTTCGAGATTCATAAAAGTGAAATAGAGATATGCACGATGGTCATTCTGCAATTAAAGTTAGAATCACTTTTATTTTCTAATTTATTGCTATAATACATACACAATAATAATAACAATAATAATAATAATAATAATGGCCGACATGGCAGTTATTTTACGTGGCTTAGCTATCTAAAATGAGGGAGACACATTTGATCTGTAATTTACTGCTTCACCATGGGAACTAATTCTAAATATATTGAGATTTTACAATATATGACATATTCACTACTTATTGAGGAGAAATTCAAAAAGGTGGCCATCTCAGGAGTATTTTAGCTGCTCTGAGGATATTTAACGCCCTACTATAGTACCGAATTTAGAATGCCTCTAGAATGAACCCATTTACCAACAATCACATTTCGGAAAAATATTTTTCTATGAACTCGCTTGGAACCTATTCTCGTCGGTCGTATTACTTAGGCAAGCTGTCTGATCATCCCGAAGCAGTAAGTTGATGAGTGAAATATCCTATAGATGAAAGTAGTGCGGTGATTCGATCGCATCACCTGAATTTCACTAATACATTACTCTACCAAATACACCACGGGAGCGCTGAAGGTCGTAACAAGTCGCAATGTGCGTTTATTAGTCCTTCTTATTCATGGAATTTTCTGTTACATAAACATAAGTTCCTTGGACAAAGGTAATGTTATACATTGTCTGTACTTTGTTTGGTGCGCCTGTACTTACCGAGCTGACATTCCTCAACGGTATTCTTCGATATACAATCTACCATATATTGTATTTCGTCTTCGTTAAGCGACTGTCCATCACGCTTTTTAACGATTATATCCCGAAAGTTGAACAACGACATTCCGCCCCCTCGCAGATTACCGAATAGCTAAACGACGTCCTTATTCAGCGGGGTCCGGATCAATGAAGCCACTTTAGCTGTACGACAGACGCCTTATTGTAAGAAAGCGATGACACTGTCAACGACATCATTCGCCTTGCAAGTACTCGCTGAAATTGTTTTCATAGGATTTTTTTTTAAACTTTCTTGGCACCTGAAGCAAAACCCAGCGTTTTTAAGTCAATGAACACCACCAGCTCAGTGTCAACGAATACACAAAACAACACAATACCAACACTGTTAACGCTCATTTTCACGCAGAACTTTGCAGATCGTTTATTATCTTCACGTGTGGTGTGCCGGAACAATAGACATCAGTTTTATATATTTGCCATTTACCGCCGATTTGTAGCCAACTATGCTAATTTGGAAGAGGTTTTTCGCATCTTTAGCACAGAACTTGACTCAGCTATTTACTCATGCACGCTCGGTATAAGCTTAAAACAGAACCTCACCCAAAACAAATAGCTAATGCTATATTTTTTTTGTATTTAAGGAAGACTTCTCGTTCTTAAATACAGATACATCGGCCCAAACTTAAAATTCTCCTCACTTTAAGTCAACATGTTTTTTTTTTAATATTTTTTTTTGTATAACATATTAACAAAGTAAGTTTTATGTGAAAGTCTGTCAAATAACATTACAAAGAACATCATTTGGCAAATGTTGATGTAAGTATAGGAGTGTTTATTGAGGAATAAAGCTCCATGTATATCAGGTTAATGAGACCTGACTATTACACACACACACACACACACACAGAGAGGGGGGGGGGGGTGAGAGTGACACACTCACACGTAAATAAACGCAAACACATACATAATGTGTATGTACCTGTGTATTACATGCACATATGTGTACATACACATAGAGACAAACACGAAAAGAAATGTATACCTACATGAAAATAATGAAATTGCACAGTTTTCAAAAATAGGCCATAAATTGTAATTATTTTATTGCTGTTTTAATCGCTTACATCGGTATCGCTTTCAGGTAAATGTTGTTGTAAATGTTTTACGGCCACGTTTGTGCAAAAGGTAGGCTAAATAGGCCGAACAACCTCCAAAGGTAATGAAACGAAGCGAAAGATGAAACAACCTTCAGTTAGGCCATGAAGGAGCCCTGATATCACTCTCGGGACCAATCTTTATTCTAAGCTAATTAAATACGGCATTGCGAACACAGGTAAACGAATGAATTAACCGTTTCATTTTTAGCATCGGAACAGGTGTTTATAGTTCATCGCACTGAAAACTTTTATTAGAAGATAAGACAACCCGCAGACTCAAGAAATACTGGAATTCTATCCGTATGTATGTATGTATAACCTGTATGTATGTGGATATTTTGTGGCAAAATCAGTGAAAAGCCTCCATAGCCTAGTAGGTAAGACCGTTGAAATTCCTTACTCAAGGTCATGCTGTGCGGGAGGTCGGAGGTTCGAATTCCGGCCGTGGTACTATAGTAGGGGAAGTTTGTCATCCATCCAAGCAACTGGCAAGGTTTTCTCCGCCGAATATGCCATATATCGTAAATTCTAAATTTATTTACAATTAGTTCCCATGGTGAAGCAATACATTACAGACGATATGCGTTCGTCACAATTGGCTGACATTTCGGCCATTTATGTATGATCGGGATTTGTGCTCAAATCAGTCTACTAACTCCGGTTCTTAGTGTAGGAGATTTTGATGTCAAATCATACATAGAACGTATTCAGTTTATCACACGGATCAACGTCGTCGTCGGATATCAATTTTAATCCAGTTTTTTATTGGGCGACTAATTCAAGATCTTTCCACGGATCTCTAGTGTTTTTTAGTGTTTTAGTGTTGAATTGTGTTTCTAGTTTATCCTTGAATTCTAATTTACCTTTATTTATTCTATTATTCATATGTATTTATTCTATTGTTAATATTTTGTTCAATAGATCATTGGATTTGGAGATGAGATGTTGTTTATTGAACAGTTTCTGTTCGAGCTCTTTGTCAAACCATATCTGTGAGTCATGTACTTGTATTGTGGAAAAACTATGTATCAGAGTGATAGCTCAAAATGGGCAACCTAACGACAGTTAATTTAGCCGAGGCTGATGTAATATTCTGGACAATAAAGAAGAAAAAGTCCGATGACATATCAATCAAACAATTACGTCCTATATCTTATATCCCAACAATATTGCACAATATTTGAATCCCATATCCACTATTGCTAATTATCCGGATCGTACATCTAATATTGCCTGGGTCTGATATCAACCATTGCTCAATATCTGGATCTCACATCCGATCAGTTTACTAGTCACCAAGTGCAGTATTTCATATATATATATATATATATATATATATATGGATAAATACATATGTACATATATCACTATGGTGCAGAGTGCAAGATGTTTTTAACCATTAGAGCCTCAGGGTGCTAGTAATTGTGTCTGAGCAAATAAAATCGACAAGTCTTCAACCTAGTTAGCCTTATGGATAATACCACCATGTAGATGACACATCTGTAGGTGTGTTTATAGCCTTCAGCCTTATGGATAATACCACCCTGTAGATGACACATCTGTAGGTGTGTTTATATGCTTCAGCCTTATGGATAATACCGCCCTGTATATGACACAGCTGTAGGTGAATATAGGCTTCAGCCTAGTTAGCCTTATAGATAATACTGTCCTGAAGATGACACAGCTGTAGGTGTGTTTATAGGCTTCAGCCTAATCAGCCTTATGGATAATACAGCAATGTAGATGAAACAGCTGTAGGTGTGGTGTGTTCATAGGCTTCAGCCTAATCAGCCTTATGGATAATACAGCAATGTAGATGAAACAGCTGTAGATGTGGTCATAGGCTTCAACCTTATGGATAATACCACCCTGTAGATGACACAACTGTAGGTGTGTTTATCGGTTTCAACCTTATGGATAATACCTCCCTATAGATTAGACAGCTGTAGGTGTGTTCATAGGCTTCTGCTTATGGTAGTTAGGCTTATAGATAATACTACCCTGTAGATGACATAGCTGTAGGTGTGTTCACAGGCTTCAACCTTATGGATAATACAGCCCTTGAGGTGACACAGTTGTTGGTGTGTTCATAGCTTCAATCTAGTTAGCCTTATGGATAATACAGCAATGTAGATAACACAGCTATAGGTGTGTTCATTTAGTCACAAATAAACCAATACAAGGAGTTGTATACAATTAAATATACACATTTATTATATAAAAGAGTAAAATAAACTTTTATTACTTAAAATTTATGAAGATATATTGTACTCTGTTACACTCTAGGAAAGGATGATTTTACAGTGTCAGACAGAAATATTCGTGCCATGAACTCTAACAGACAAAGAGACCAAAAATGACTCATCAGTGAGTTAACGCTTTGCGGAGAAGCTCTTTGCGATCTGGAGTCAGAGAGTTTGGAAACTCAATCTCAAACTCTATGATCAAGTCTCCATGTTGTTCCGGATCTTTGGTGATCGGCATGCCCTCTCCTGGCACCATCTTCTTATAGCCAGGCTCAACGATATCGGTGATTGGGATATGAATTACTCGCTCATCTAACGTGTGGATCTCAACCGTATAACCTGTCAGTGCCTTGACGAGGGGGAGCTTTGCTGTGTAGACAAGATTTATGCCTTCTCTTCGAAAACGAGGATGGGTCTTATCTTTTACAATGAAGACGATATCAGCTGTAGAACAATATAGAAAGCATTCTTTTGTTAATAAGTGCCTTGACACAGAGATAAATGAGGTATGATCTAATAATAATAATATTGTATATTTAATAGAGCCCCCTTACTAGTAGGAGCCATACAAAGACGCTGTACAAATAATATGTAATATAATAACACCCCAAATAATATATCTGTAAAAAGATTTAAAAGATAATTATTATTTATCTGTAAAAACAACCTTGAACAACTGTGTTTTTAGAATGGATTTTAAATTTTCAAGAGACGGTGTATTTCTAATATCTGCCAGCAACATATCCCACAAAGTAGGTGCTGCAACAATAAACGCACAATCACCATATGACTTAAGCCAAGACACTGGCACCTGCAATAGTTTCTGACTGGATGATCGGAGTTTTTTTCGGGATGACTTTCTAATGGACACCAGTTCACACAGGTATTATGGTGCCATATCATAAATAGATTTATAAATTATTAATAAAATCTTGAAATGGGTACGCTGTCTAATAAGTGGTGAATGTAGTGATCTAGTAGCATTTAACATGCCTAATCATTATATTGTTAATTAATTTGAATCCGCTACCTTTAGATAAGCTAATAAATACATACCTGGCACATTGTTAGGTCCTTGATCACCTTCTTGCGGAAATGTTATTCTAGTTCCTGGCTTCCAACCCTTCTTAACTGAGATAGTGAGTATTTTGTCACGAATACTTGATGTGTGACCATCTTCATTCATAACCTGTATAATATTGGTATCACCAAATAAACATCAACAATGTAATCATATTGTAAATATAAATGTACTACTGTAACCAAGGAAGTTTGTACATAAACAAAATTGTCAAATCAGAAATGATTTAATCTGAAATCATGAAGGTTTTGATATGCAAAATAGGAAAATGCACTTTTATTAATTAAGTTAACATTAACTTATCAACATATCAATTATTATTCGACAATTACACCTAATTTTAATATCATTTCCATATACATTGAGATAACCTGAAAATATCATTTAAGAAAGATTTTTCCTTATTTTCATCATTGAAGTATTAATCCAATTCCCTAATGAATATATTCTCGTATTTAAATTGTACTACCATATTATAGGCCTATGGTCTACTGTAGTGTAGACTCTTACCATATTATAGGCCTATGGTCTACTGTAGTGTAGACTCTTACCATATTATAGGCCTATGGTCTACTGTAGTGTAGACTCTTTTTTCCATTTTTTATTTGTTTCCCCTTTTTTGGTCTACTGTAGTGTAGACTCTTACCATATTATAGGCCTATGGTCTACTGTAGTGTAGACTCTTTTCATAATATCACATTTAGTATTGCTTTAGATAGTCTCCAGATATTGTCATATTCTAAAACAGATTCTGACCTCGTCTTCAAAGAGCTATAGCCAATTAAAAGAACATTATGCTGCAGATTTAGGATGTGCCAGGTAAGATGTCGCAAAAGGAAATAATTATCAAAACACCCCAAAAACACATTCTCTGTAATCTGTCTTCTTGATGCCTAAGATAATCACATTATAAAACACCATAGTTGTTTTGATAAGTTAGGGTACACCATTAATCAAAGAAAACATCTCAAAGAATCAGTAACAGAGCAATAAGAAAAGTGTTACAATTTATTTATCACAGCAAACTTATAAAGTGCTCTTTTCATACATAAAGCCTGTTCAAAAGTGCTGATATGTGACATGTATATAGTACTTTCTCTATCAAGTTAGATAGTTGCTCTAAGGCACTTTACAGTATTATTATCATCCCTGACTCAGATCTGTTCCAATCCAACAAGTATCTCAAGGGGCATCCAATGCAGGTTGTCATTATAGGTGCAAAGTGTTACTCAGACAAATAGCCATCTTGTCCTGTTAGGTTCTCATTTTTATGGATGAGTTAATCAGTTGCCCCAAGACAGCATTGCAGCTCCGGAGCCTTGAACCAGTAACCCTTCAGTTACAAATCGTATGTTCTAACTAACTTCACCATCATAGCTTAGCAATGATGAGAAAATATCAAATCCCTGCACTAATCACGAGCTAGCATGATTGTTAAGTGTCGGCAGATGATGTCATATTTTGAGAACCTATCAGATTCTTATTCACACTCTGCATATCTTAGTCTACCCTAGATGACTTCAATAAAAGTAGTTCCAATTTAAATCAAGGATAAATCAATGTGTTTTTTATGGGTTACGGGTTCTTCAAATACACAGGCCTAAATTTTGCTGCATATCTGTCAACGAATAATGTGAAAATAATCATCATAAAATATCAGATTTCCATTCATATTAAAATCCAACACACACCCTTCGAGAGATTTTCATCTTTTTTGTACAGCCATGATAAACTTCCTCAAGTGAAAGCTGAAGCTCTCTTTCTATTGCTGGATCTTGTTTTTTGGCACCTCGACCATGAAGTCCACCAAATCCCATGTGCATGTCACCATCAACGCGATCATAGAACTCTGTAGATATCAGATGTTGGTAAATGACATAACAATCAATTGAAGATGTCATGCTTTATTGTATAATTATCATCATCGTGTTTATTATTGGCAATATGGTAGATGTTTTGTAATCTTTCAAATATTGACAGAAATGTATTAAAATAAATGCTGTTTCAACAAATGAAATATGTGGATCTATTAAAAAGTTTTTAAAAAATGGGGAAAAAATACTGATATTATTCATTTACCCTGAAATGGATTATCTCCACCGAAGAAGTCACGGAATACTTTGTCCGCATTGCCATGGAAGGTGTACCCCTGTGTCCAAGCACCAGAATCTGCCGTTCCATGTGGAACTCCACTCTTTAGTCCTTCCTCACCAAACTGATCATAGACAGCTCTTTTACGAGCTACAGTAAACATATTAGAATTTCAGTCTTCGCAGAAGGTCACATTTCATGTTATGGTGACATTATAAATAAAACATAATATTATGGTTAATGTTACATCACATTTTATAGTTATATGAATGAATGAAGTTATATCTTCACAATGCTCTGCTACTTACTGTCACTGAGAACGTCATATGCTTCGGCAATTTGTTTGAACTTTTCAGCTGCTATTTGATCATTTGGATTTTTCTCTGGATGATATTTCAAGGCGAGCTTTCTGTAGCTGGAAATAATAATAATAATAAGTACAAACTTCTATTGCACCAATATCCTCAAAAAGAATCGAGCTCAGTGGTGCACCTAGTACAGGGGATGGGCAAACTCATAGTCCAGGTAAGTCATAACCAATAAATTAAATGCAAACAAACCATTTATTATAGAAAATCTGTGAAATGACAGCACCATTTTAGTGTCACCATTCATCCACTTTATCTCAACCAGCTGCAACTGACTGACTATTTACAACATCAATGATGACAGTTTCATGAAAGAATGTACACAATACTGGTTTGTAAAGCTTCATATCACATCACATTAGCTATTCATTATGAATTCTCATCAGAAATAACGTCATTTAGAGGTTTTTTAAATTTAATATGCAGCAGTGTGTGAGTGGTATGTTATTGTTATTACACAGCAGCATCTCTTCACAGTGATAAATACATGTAGTTATTACTGTAGACTACATGATGTTACCAGGGTTATTCAAACATGACTAGACATATCATCACTCTCCTCATAGTTTATTGGGTATTTGATAGTGTTGTATTGACATGAAAGTGTTGCATAACAAAGCAGTCATTATCTAATCAAATTTCTTCAGCAAGCCTTATGTCCCACTGGGGACAAAGAGGATAAGTGAAGTGAAGTGATGTATATCACTGCACAGATACCAGAAATAAATAATCTCAGTCTTTCATCTTACAATCTTAAACGTGATAAATTATTGACATACACTTTCAATAAGTATCTGGAATGTGCAAACACTTTTTGGGGACAAGATTTATAACTAAATAAATTATTCATATGTATATTGGTTTCAAACTGTTAAAGGCTATATTCATTGGGTATTTTGATGGCATCTTTCTTCAAATTTGGTTTATCCCTTTCTGCTATATCGGAAGAAATTGGGTAATTACCATTGTTTTTACAGTGATGGGGAGAAACTTGCCAACCCTGATTCAGACTTACTCTAATCCAGTGCACATCTCAACTCCCAAGGGAGCATACAACACATGCTGCCAATATTGGCATAAAGCATTAGTGAAACACATACCCATCACATCCTGTAAGGTTTTCATTTTTATGGATTAGCGAAGAGAACCAGTTGCCAAATAACAACATTGCATCTCCAGAGCCTTTAACCTGCATCCCTTTGGCTACAATTCATATGCTGTAACTAATTGTGCTATCACAGTTTGATGAGAGACAGTAGAAAGTGGTAGAATTGGCCAATCAATAGAAGGCACCATACTGGAAATGTGCTTACATTTTCATGCATTATTTATCCCTGAAACTGTTACCTACAAATAAGCTTTCTTAAAACCAACACTGTTAGCATGCTACGGTCATGTGTAGACAGTTTTATTTGTGTTGTATTGGTTAAAAACCAGGGCTCAGTTTTATCAGTGTGCAAACTGGTTTAATCCTCTCCAGTGGGTTAAACCCTGTTCAAACAGGGGATTTGCCTTTTTAAACAGGTGATAAACCATGAGAAAATTATATTAATGATATTTCGTTTAAAATATTATGGTGCAATTTCTCTTTATCATGTTTATTTTCAATAATACCATGACCTGATATTTAATCATATACCAGGTAATCACACTGACATAGTTGAAAATACATTTGTGGGTGGGACTAAATAATGGTGTTCTGTTATAGGTGGAGATAGCTATACAGTAATTATCATGTGAAATGACACTTGTATGTTATGATTGGCTACTTGATAACATTTTTGGATCAAAACTTTCCCTATATTCATCCATAAAACCATTAACACCAGGTCCCAACATATTAGAGAAGGGAAAAAGTGTGGAAGTTAGAACCATCAACTCATGATTGACACATATACACATGTAGTGCTTGGACCAATAATGCTGGGAAATGGGCATATGATACTCGGCTATTCAACTGCTTCAAACATTTAAACACTGCAGAGAGCAAGGTTCAGGATATGTATAAAAGATGTTACAGCATTTTTATACCTGTATTTACATTCAAATAGTTTAACTGTGAGGGATAGCTAAACTTGTACCTAAAATAAGAAATATTTGGGTTGCTGTATTCATGACTCATTCAATTTCTAACTACTTTAATTGACATTTTTAGTTAAAGGATTTTTTATTAAGTACTTCAACCCCAATCAGTTGTCTAGTAATAGTATTACTAGACTAGTAGAGTCTAGTATTATACTAATTTAGCAATTAGAGCAGTCTAATAGATCTCTATTACAATTTACATATTTAAGATATTAAATTATATACTTCTATTTAATAGTAATAGATCTACTAATAACACTCTAGTTGTCTAGTAGACTATAGTTACACTCACAGTAGTAGGCTAAGTAGCATTTGATTGTAGAACTAATTTAGTACTATTAACATTATTACTAATCGCTTTCATATTCTTTGTGATTTTACGTACGCTTTCTTGATGTCGGCATCAGATGCACTTCTCGTCAAGCATAAAATACTGTAATAATCCTGACCCATCTTCGAAACTCGATTCAAGTGAACAAATCAACTAGGTTTACCTTATTATCACTACAATCGTTTACTTAGCAACGATATACTACTGCTGCCACCTAGCGTTTAAGTTTGTTTTGTACATATGATATTTCGTACATTAATGGTTTTGTACCCTAAATAGTTCGTACTCGTGCCCTCATCCCATAAATATACTAATATGGTATATATGCAGGGTTGACTGAACTACTTTTATTTTGAACTTGAGTAGAAGTAAGCCTCTTCAAAACTACTTGAGTAGGAATAAAAGTAAACTTGTAAAAATCTACTTGGGTAAAAGTAATAAAAGTAAAAGATAAAATTTACTGGAACACAAAACATAATAATCAAATATACAAGAATTAAGAAAATTCACTATGTCCACACACGTGGAAATGTGCTGCCACCTTGAGTTCACTGAACAAAGCCCCTTTTAAGCTTCAGCAATGGCTGATTTTTAAATTTGGTGTCGCCAATGCGAGCACTTATTAGGGTGAAGTGACCCCAGCTGCACTGAACAGGCGCTCGCATGGAGTGCTAACTGACAGGGGAGTTGTTTATTTCAATGAACAGCCGCTTGATGAGTGGCCATGCTGCCACTGCCATCGTCTCCGTAGATGGACTCAACAGATACCAAACTGCGTTAGTTACTTGCTTGTATTTCGGGGGGTATCCCCAGGCTCTCGCTTGATCAGCACAGCCTCTATGTAGGAGTGGTTGAGCATACCTTCTCCCCCACCACTCAGTACGGAAAGATGGAGCCGAAATACCCCGAGGGTGGTCACTGCCAGAGTGTATTACGTCCTCAGGGTGTCTATAATGTCCCCCTTCGTTTTAATTAATTCAGTGGAGACGGCAGCGCCATTTAATATTAACGTGGTCATCTACCCACGATGTTGTGAGCCGAGAAATTAATCCCTGGCAAAGTTTCGACCTCTTGATGGGATCGAACCTTTGACCCTTGGCGTTAGAGCTGTTGAATGGCCCTTTTCATTAGAGATCGTAATTCTCGGCTTTTGATATTTTAAAAGAGGATTACTTAGTTGTGACTGAAAACATAACCAAGCGTGTACTGCGTTGTGAGAAAATAATGACTCTCTTTTGAGGGCGAAATCCTGAATAGGATTTACTAATTGTTTGCTCACGCCAGTCACGGTCCCTTCACTTCAAATTTGTTCGAAAATGTAAAAGGTATATTAAGGCCTATAATATAAAATATTGAACTCACAACTTATTTCTAACTGTGGCCTAACAAATAGGATAGATATAGTTTATACTTATCTCTCAGATGAAAAAAAAAACACTTGAAATACACACGGCTATTTTGCATTATCAAACTCACACTGTAAAACTATAAATTTAATTCATTTCTCACGTATTTATGGGAGGCATCAGGATATTCTAAAAAGAAGAGGTTTCGCCGGATTAACGTAAAGTATTGTAATATATTTTTAATAACCTTATATACTTTCATCACTAGAAAAACAATTCCGTTATATCCACAGCCGGTGTTTTCTGACCTATCTGAAAATAGTTCAGCTGGATTTTTGTTACCGGGGTCAAAAGCTAGCCAGTCTCTGATTGGCCAGTACTTCATGAATTTTCGGAATGAAAAGGACCATTATTTAGGGGCCTATCGCGCTTTCAAACAAAGAAATCATCATCTTCATCCGAAGGGTCTGATGCCTGGTCATCTGGTGTTGCCTCCTATATTGCAGTTAGGCGACACTTAATGAACCTTAGTACTTTTACTTCGTTACATGCCACCTCTGTATATCTGACACGCACACACACACACACACACTCACTCTCTCTCTCTCTCTCTATATATATATATATATATATATATATATATATATATATACACAAAGAGAGAGAGGTAGATGGGGGTATATATCAATACTATTCCAATAATTAAAATAAATACTATTCCAATCATTATATTAAATACTATTCTAATTATATCGATCCATACTATAAAACTGATTTTACATTTATTCAGCTATATATATATATATATATATATATATTCAATAGAGTCCATAATGCTACAAGGGATTTGGAAGTGCCAATGGATGAGTGGAACTCGTTTCCACTAAGACAGATAATGTATAAGACTGGTATGATGATTTTCCTTTTTCTGTGATATTTGAAAATGTATTGTTTTCCTTAGATAACTAACTGCTGTGGATAATTATTTGAAAAGAAATACAAGAGTTATACACCGTTTAAATAAATTGATGGACAAGTTGTATTATACTTCTGTACAGATGTAATATGCAGATATACATGTTGTTGTATGGGTATATTTTGTGGTAATGATACGCAGGCGCAGGCTAAATGCAAAGTGGCCGAGCTGACTTCGGACATAGAGACTGTCCCGGAAGACAATGACATTGATGGCCAACGTCCTACAAAGAGAGTGAGAAGGTTTGTAGTGAAATAACAATAAAATATAGGCACTATGTTTAAATGCAATATGAATCACGTGCTTGCTAAATCAGGTCAAACAATGAAAAGGTGAGCACTATATATCTAACAATTACGGTTACAAAGCGGCCTGTTTGTTATTGTCATACATCACAGTTGCTTGTTAACATATAATCGACACCTGACTGATAGTTAATGGGAACAGAGGCCAAACTCTGGCTGTGTCTGTATTGTAATACCAAAAAATAAATTAAAGTATCCCCTAAAATAATTATTTTACTTGACTGTTCTTTTAGATCTCCACAACGATATGACGAGTTAGATTTCCAGCAAGATGATGACGCTGATTGTTCAGCCTATGATGACGATGAAAACCAACAAGGTCAAGTTGTAAATAGAATGCTTGCCTTACCCCCACCTATGCCAAAGATATCGACATAGAAGTACTTGATGCCTCGTAACATTTTAGAAGTGTGTATAAGATACTCATATACATCATTTAACAATAGTCCTGTAATCCTCATTGTTGCTCTCAATATGTGTAATATAACATGTTATTGTTACCATTACTGATTAATTCACTAACTAAGAAAGTCATACAGTTAGTCATGTTGTTTCCGGTTAGAAAAACCGCTACATCAAAGAGGAGAATGGGTTCTGCTCCGTCATGCTCCCGACCATTACAGTTTAACGTCCCCAGCTGTTACAAGTCGTAAGTATATACTATGTTTTGCACCTTTCCTGAAGGTATATACACAGACCTTACTTTTAATCATTCATTTTATAACTGTTTAGTTTGGTTGTTTTACATTATTTAATTGCTCAGTTTAAGGAAATAGCCTCCTTGGACAAGGTACTGAATTCTTTTTTTCTGGATAGTGATCAATATTCTACATTTTTCAAGTTCTGGAATTATCCGCTCGAATCCTGGCGATGATGCAATACTTAGTAAGTGTTAGAAAAGCATGGTTTTGGGAACATTGTGTATTTAACCAAGAAGCTGATTTAGTTCAATTTACTTTCATTGACTATTTATTTTTCTGGTTTAAAATCAGTATTACTGGGATATACTTATGTTTACAAAATATTAGTCGGTTATTCAGCAGACAATTTATTGAAATATCTGTATGCAGTGGATTTTTGTATGGCTCGGATTATATGTGTTGGTGTGATTGAATTTGTCATTGCTGATGTTTAGCATAATCTTGCTTGTCGTGCTGTCTAAATATAGAAAAGATAGTGCGAATTTAGTTGTTTTTGTATACCAGAGGCAAATGCTCTAAACCCTACGCTCTTGACAGAGGAAGGGAGGAAGGTGACATAGAGCTGCCGGATGATATCGAGCTGCCGTTTCAGACTGATGCAGCACTGTAACAGTTAGAAATCATGCTAAATGAGCAGGCCACTCAGAAAGTTATAATTAGTGTAAAACAACATAATTATTTTGAAAAATTTCAATTTTATGATGCTGTGATATTTTCTGTATATATATATATATATATATATATATATATGGGGTCTATATATTACACTCTGCATATGTTCCCCTGGATTAAATATTGTGTAAGGTGGTATGGACAATGTTCAGGTTATGGGCCAGTAGGATACCTTGAATTAATAGTAGATAATTGATTCATAAGTTAGAAGCAGAAATTGTCTAAAACCACAGACCAGAAACTCCCCATTGTCCAGTTGTCATCTAGTCTGCCTTTTTTTTTTAATAGTTTAATTTGGTTTATTTTACTGTTTGTAAATATACTTGATTTATATCACCAGAAGGATAATGACAACCTTACTGGCCCACGACATCAGCCTGCTGTTTAATGTCACAGGCGCGAAAGGAAAGCAGGCATTCTACCACTTTATCAGGCTTAAGGAAGCCATACAAAGTAAGCTAACTTATTTTACCAGGCTGCAAAATAAGACCAAGTCTGATCGTCCAGGACAAGTAATCTTAGAGATCGGTCTAGCAGTTTTAGAAGAGCAGTCCCATTGAACTTCTTATAATGACTTGCAAATGGCGGTCGGACTACCAGCTAGCTAAAACTACCGTTTATATTAATAAACAATCACTTGTTATTATAATTACTATTGTTGTGAAATGGTTACCTAGAAATTATTTAATTTGTATTATACATGCTGCACATTTCCATCACATATAGCACCCATACTGCTATATATAGAATTTCAGGCCTTTACCTAAATTGTTTACTGAATGACTAGAATCTCCATGTTTAAACTATGTTATGTATGCAGTCATAATATGTCAACTGAACTAAATATGTTTTATTCAATTCTATACTTGATGCTGTAATCGTATGCTTGTATTATTCATGTCCTTTCCACTATAGAATCTGTGCGTCGAAACATCGATTACAAGAATGCCACAGACAAGCACATTGAGGGAGCTGCAGACTGAATTTGAGTCAGTGCTAACATAGAACTAATATGATGTCTTGTTATATGTAATATGTCACATTCTTTCCTTTTTGATCGGTGGGATCAATTAATTTAGCATACCTTTTATACTTTGCTGCTTTTTATTTTCACAATTAAAATTACAATACCGTATTAAATATTATTAAACGAAACACAGCCAATTTGTATATAACAAAGTATATGTATGAGCAAGCAAGTCATAGTAAAAACAAAATAATATTTGGAGAGAAAAAAATGTATTATTATCATAACTTGCAAGTTATGATAATAATCGGCTTTAGTTGAGGAAGTGTTCTTTAGCCATGTATTGCAATTTTAGTAGATCTGTTATGTATAGTTGCCTATAGGCTTGGTATTTTATGTACTATTCTAGATAGCCTATCTTTCAATCACTTCAAATAACACAATGGTAATTCATTATGTTGATTTCAAAGATGTTATTGATTTTATTGGGAAAAATGTCTAGTGCTTGGACTGAAATGTTATTATTCATACACTGTACCTCCTTTCTTCTCATACACGTTTTCACATATTTAGTATCGCTGTATTGTTTATATTTCAATACTTGCACTGATTAAGATGATGTAGAAAAATCATTGAAATAAAGAATCACATTACATCTTTGAGAACTTATTTGTTTAGCTTCACTGAATACCATTCAAGACGGGATCGATAGAGTATGAAAGAGAGCATATTGGCAATTGAGTTAGCATTAATTAAAGTACAAATGCGATTCAGCAATATGTCGGGCATATATCGGTCCGATATCGGCTTCCGATGTTGCTGAAATCGGGCCGAAGTCGGCCCGATGGATTTGTGCTGTCATGGAACAAAGACAATTAACACATATATGTCTGGTAAATATAATAAGATTCAAGAAATATTTTTTCAACAGAACTAATACCTTTTAATCTCATCCATTACTTTATAGTATCACATTTAACGTTTTCGGTGTTCAAGAAAAATTATGAGAATCATGAATCGAATCTTTCGATCGATGACTGATTCCTGATTTTATTCATTTGAATGATATAAAGTATAACATTATTTCGGAATGTTTCCAGCTTAATTTAGACGGGTAGAGAAGTTGCTTACGTGTTGGCACCAACTCTGTTTAGCTTAAGACTATCCCCATATATAGCTACACACAATAAAACAAACCTATAACGCTTTGCCAATTATCGCATTATGCCGCAAGAATGTTCGACCTAAAATGGAAACGGAAAATGGAAGTAATTAGTGCTTCAACCTGCACCAAGTCTGTTCAGGGTCGTGCCCATTACTTGTTGGTGTCAATATTAGGACCTTTGCTGTTTATCATATATATATATAAATGATCGTTCAATGCCTCTTGATCAATGTAGTGTTAATATGTATGCCGATGATACGGCTTTTTATACTATGTCATATGTCAAATCATACTCATATATACTCTTCAATCTGATTTATGTAATTTTAGTGAATGGTTGGATGCAAACAAACTGAGTTTACATATTGGTAAAACAGCTTGCATCTTATTCTGTTCCAAGCAAAAACGTAGAAATCTCATGGAAACAAATCTTGATTGATGTCTTCATGGACAAGAAATTGAATAAGTAAAAACGTACCAGTATCTCGTTGTTACTATTGATGAAGATCTTACTTTTAATATTCATCTAGATAATATTATCAACAAAATCAATAAATCACTTGGGGTCTTAAAGTGTACTAGTCTATTTGTGCCACTTTCAAATCGCATAACTTTGTACAATACTTTTGTCTTGCCTCATTTTGATTATTGTTGCACACTGGGATATTTGCTCCGAGACACAAATCATAAGATTACAAAGGTTTCAAAATCGTGGAATGAGAATTGTACTGGAATGTCATCACAGAACCCATGTTTCAGATATGCTATTAACTCTCAAATGGCTTAATTTTCGCCAAAGATTTATACTTCTTAAATGTACTTTGATGTAAAACAGTGGAAATGACAAAACACCAAACTATCTTAAAAGTGTAACTCCTGGTATAAAAGTATAAAAACATCTTCCAAACTCATTGTCACAATACATCTCTTCAGTTCACAGGAAGATCATTGCGGAATAATTTGCCATCTCAAGTAAAACAATTAAAAGAAAAACAGTAGCTAACTTCAAAAAACTTTGTGTTCTCCTTATAATCGGTAACCTAAGTAAATGAAATGTTCAATTAAATTAAATGTAATGCAAATTTCATATGTACATAGTCATATTCCTTTACTCAACCATCATACTGTTATTAATTAAATTTTAGGGGTATGACATCGGCACTCAGCAGGTATTTAATTACCATCACAAAATGCTCCCTCTATGAGAGCTTCTGACACGCCTCCGTCATCAGCAGTTTATATTTCTGTATTTTTTACAAGTTTCTCCATCCAGTGTGCAAACTAGGTCATGTATACATTTATAATTTATGTTTTTGGTTTACTATATGTTGTTCAATACTATCATTTTACATCCTATAAGTGTATGTCAGCTCTACCAAAACAGTTCGTACTGAATGTAGATCCTGAATAAAAATCTTATCTTATCAATGTGAACTGAGTCAGCGGATTTCTTTGACTTCACCAAATTGGAAGTTCTATTTGGTAGTTCGCAGAACACATTTTCCGTGTACAAACGGATTGCCGTATTCGTGGGGAAGGTTTACGTACAGGCAGTGGCTTTCCCATAGTGTTTCTTCAATGCACATTTTTGCCCATTTATAATAATATCGAAAATGGACATGGCAGTTGTAATATTATCATTTTACATTGACAATTCAGAGATATCTCCAACGATTTGTTTTATTTGTGGTCATTTTCCGTGTAGAAAGGTTCGCCATCGTCTAGCAACAGACTCATGGCGCATGCGCACGTCAGTGATAATGCGCTGGCATAGATGGCATAATTCTAATAAACAAACGGGTGTGCTATTTGGATCGAAAATACTCATAAAATCGGAGACATATTGTATTACACAAAACTGTTGATTGATAGAGCAATACTCACCGGCACTGATATATTGCATTTGTGTATTATTTCTCGTGAATTAACGCGAACCATGAGTTGATTTTATAATGTAAATAAACCCCGTCTGTCGCCATTTCAATTTCCAGGCTATAACAGATACTAGCGGACTTCACTAAAGAAATATTTACTCTAATTCTTTCACTTTGTTGACAATAACAACACTAAATAATGGAATATGCTGAACAACGAGAAACTAATCTATCACTAGAAGCATTTTCCTATCTGTATTCTAATTGTATTACGCAGTAGATCGTTCTTCAAACCGAGATGTTCAGAACAATAATCCGGCCCATATTGAAAACCATGAAATTCCGTCTCCGCTGCTCGATCTGGGCTGTACCCGGCGGTGACACAAAGTGTAAAATCCCGCAAAAATTAGTTGGCAAGGTCGATTGAAGAAGTTTCTGTATACTCCCAAGAAGCTGATGAAAACAATTAATGTTCGCGATTGATTGCGGCACACAAAACGAATTTTCCTGCGACCACGTGTATTAAGTGCTGTGTTGGGATGCTTCTGACTTGTTTACGCAATGACCAAGTGTCTAATGGAACAACTAGGAAGCCCACTATTTAAATGTCTAGCCTTTATCAAAATGCTTCATGCTTGTGCATCGCATCATGTATTATACATATTACCATAATTAGTTTTTTGACCTAAATTTGCAGTTTATGAGTAAAAATGGATAAAATATATTTTTTAAACCATTGCTATACGGACCAAATAGTAAGTCTGATAAATTATTAAGGGGGGAAATTTGAAGAAATTTAGCTGCACTGACTCAATGAGTTTACAATATACCAATGAAAAAATGTACTGTGGTCAATGCATATTGATATTAAAAGGTTAATTATACAACCATAATACTTCAGGATATAAATACACAACTAAACTACGAGTTCAGTTTAATAAAATATGAACATGTTAAGATATGGAATGGCTTACCAAATGAAATAAAGATGGATATATATGTAACTTAAATACTTTTACATCCTAATTATATTGATCAAATTAAATAGATAATTTTTATTTTCAAAACGCGATATCTATAATGTATATATGGTATAAATCAGTGCAATGTTTATAATTTGTTTTAATGTGTGGAATTTTCGGTGTGAAATAAACAACAAATATAATGTTACGGAAGTCAGTATTTGTTATTTTCATATGGATCCATTTTAAATATGCCATTTTCAATTTTATTTTATTGGTAAACCGAAGTTTGTTTCCTTATTCTTATAACTGGCTATTAATTTCTCATAACACCACAATTTTTCTAAAGTGACGATCTTTGCCGAAATGTCCCTCAGCTTGGTTTTGGGACGTTATGACGTAGCCCGTGACGTCACTTCCTTAAACAACAGCTTGGCGTGGGTTATGGTCTCGATGTTTCTGTTATGTACAATGTCAAGTATGCTTAGCGTGCATTTATTTGGACCATAGCCAGTTAAATATTGCTGATATCATAGCCATTAATGACGCTGACACATGAATTCTGTTGTTTCTTTGTATTATTTAAGTGGCTTGTTGGCCACATTATTTCAGTCGCACATCAAGCGTAGAACGATAAGACTAGTCGTCCAGATCTAGATCTATCATCTGCTGATCTAGTCGAGTATTTAACAGAGGTACAGAGCTGTCAGGGGCGCCGAATAAACGGCTTATTTACTCATTTAGGCATTAATTGTTCTGTTACATTCTCTGCTGGCATATTCGCATATTGTTTCAATCTGAAAGAGGGTAAGTTTACTCATCAAAATAATAATTAATATCATATTTTATTATTTAGTAGTCTAGTACATCCGATTAATTATATTTAATTTGCTTATAATAAACAATTATGAAGTTATATTATATAGTGTTAGATCTATCTGTCATGTTAACATGATAGATAGATCTAACATAATTTGTCAGTTGTCTTGTTACCTTGTAGATCTAGAGTCAAAATAACAATCAGTGTGTTCTCCCTTCTGTTTTGACGAATAATGAAAATATGCAAATAAAAAGACATTTTCCAAGCAAGAGAACAAGTCACTTTTTGTGACATCACAGATTTTGGCAGTTTGTTATGATGTAAATTATCTTCTGATGTGTTGAGCTCTCTCTACTGCCTCTAGTTGTTGTTTTCCAAAAATATAAATATGGTCATGTGTTTTTATTGCACATAATAAATAATAGTCTACAGAGTACAGTGGTCTGAGATGGAAAAGAACAAGCTTCCCCAAAACAAGACTGATGCTGATGAAAAGGTCAACGAAGTCTCCCCCCGAGAGCAGAATCAGTTGATGTTTGCATTCGATGATCAGTCACCGCAGACTACACCAAGAGAAGGATCTCAGCAGACTGCGATCAGTCCTCAAAAGTTGACAGAAAATAAACAATCTCTAAGAAATGGAGCCAGTGAGGCAGAGGCCCAAGAATCTCCGTCGGACAGCCCAAGACCAAAGAAAATGTTTATTGGACCTCAAGACTTTTTGACTCAGAGTAAATGTCTTTTGCTAGTATTCATTCATTTGCCATTCTTAAGCTAGCAAATAATAAGTTATTTGATTTAAATCACTCCAAAAACATCATACATTTTTATTATGTTACATTGATTTTTTGGTAACTAATTTGATTTTTATGATTATTGCACTGATTTTATTGATTATTTTGTAAACATATGTTTATCGGTTAACTTTCAGTAGAAAAAATTAACTCTTATTCAAAATCAGTTGTTACCTATGCTAGATAAATTTATATTTTTACATATATTTATAACTGAATTGCAATTAGATGTCTAACAAGTTATACTAATCACTAACAATTCTTCCAAATTTATGGTTGGGAGATTAACACAATCAAAAGTGAAGCCTCACTGCTTCAGTGTGGTAATTGGGATTAATTTAGGGATGGTCTGACAAGTCACATCTTTTCTATGCATTTAGGCAATTATTGCATTAATGTTAAGCACTTGGTGTTTAGCCATGATGGGTATATAAGGTTAGCATTCATATAGATTCACTATTAATAGATATCTAGTGTTGAATACATACCAGAAACAAAACCTGCATCTGCAACTTTTGAAGCTACATTATTGTACATGGCATACATGTTTATTGATACTCTCAGCTTCACAATATCTGGCAGAAAAAACAGGATTATATTTTGTTATACTTTGATAAGACTAAAGTTCTGTGGAAAGTTTGTTGTCAGGCAATGTGGCAAAGAAATGCAGGGAATCTAGTTAAATAAAAAAAATATGAATTTTTTTCTCACAAAATCATGATTTGTTTCCAATCCTGAACATTGGTAATGATATTAATCATTGCTGAGTACCTCAATAACAACAATGAAGGTGGTCTGTAGTTTCTTATTTTTCAAGGGCACCAATTCTAAGCAAGCTTGGAATGGATATCCTATTGAAGAGGAACAAACACACCTTGGCAGTTGCTCGTTTGGATGAAGATTATACTGCAAAATGTATTATACCTGGGGATTGAACCCATTCTCCCACACCTTGTGACTATGAGCAAGATGTTCCACACCTGAACTCACACTGTCACATAACTAATTTCATATTGTCTTTTGCTCTGATTGATATACAGTAACTTAACTGGATATGTCCTCAGTTTTAGTTAATTTAGATTAGTTTGATTACTAATTTCAATCTTCGATTTGTTTACTTTAATGTGAGATATTTATAGCATCAGTCATAATTAATAAACCTATGATTTTGAGTGGATGATGTACTGTGAGATGTGTTCTCATTAGCTCTAAAGTAACATTGAATTAATTACACATCGAGTCGTTTAGATATAGCAGGTGATATAAAATAGATATATAAAAAGAACCAGCTTCTGGCATTTCAATCCACTTTGTTTGTTAAAGGATTTTGTACACTTCACTGATTCAGAATGGGAAAATAAGACGGAGCTTTTTGTTTAACATATCAATTAATATTTTGAATGAATGATGTTTAAAATTGCATAATTATGTTTTCTGCTCAAACTTGAAAATAGCTGTAATCATGTTCTATATCACAACTTCAAGATGACTGTAATCATTTTCTTTATTTCATCCTCAGGATAACTGCAATTGTGTTCTTTATTTCAACTTCAAGATAACTGTAAACATGTTCTCATGGTAACTGTAATCATGTTCTCATTTCAACCTCAAGATAACTGTAATCATGTTCTCTTGGGATTTCTATGATAACTATTTTACTTCTGTTTTAAGGTTCTCCACCAAGATTTGTCTCATTAGAAGAGATCATGAAGGCAGCCGATGGTGTGACCAACATGTCGCTTGCTCATGAGATCGCAGTCAACAATGACTTCAGGTTCCAGAAGGTCGACCCACCACCAAACAGGTAACATACTCTCATCAAGAATGTTTGTTACTAGATTCGTATATTATATAAACTCCTTTCTTATTTGGCTTTAGTCACACCTGAAGCATATGGTCACAGGGCTTCTTCCTGGGAAAATTAAGTGATGATGTAACATCCTTCATACCTAGCTGACTCGAATGTGGCACATTACTAATTGTTTTACAGGAATGATCTAGTGCTATAATATAATTATCTTGCACTCATAATGAGCAACACCTAATGACATGTCATGTCAAAATTGTTACGGTGTAGTCTGCAAGAGATATTTACTCGGAACAAAGTTACTGTTGTCATGAAGCAATGTAAACAAATTTCTATGAGGCTTGCTGTTGCTTCCTGACCTGTGGTTATGTTGTCTAAACAGAACTGTTCTATGCGATAATTGTTTAACATTTGCTGTTACTAAGGTTATAATTTATTTCATTATCAACTGAAAGTGTACATACATTGACTGCTGTTGTCCTGTATCTATTGTTTATATGGGATCATCAGTGATGTCTATGAATTTTTGGAACAATAATTCTAGAAATCTGTGGGAGAAAAAGAAAAATGTGAGGAAGATTGAAAATAAGTTGTGACCAATCACCTTATTTAAAAATTGTAATTTTCTAACAAAGATCAAATTGTTGATCCTGTTGCTGTTTTTTGTTTGTTTTTTATTGAAATAGTTTGGAGAAGCAGGTTAATGACATTATGCATAAAGCATTCTGGGATGTTTTAGAGGAGAAACTAGCTGAAGACCCACCAGATTATAGTCATGCCATGGTTCTGTTGGATGAAGTTAAACGGGTATGTATGAGTGACTTCCTGTAACTACTAATACCTTAAAACGTCTTGTTTTAAGGTATCAGTAGTTATAAGATGATCTATCTTTAATTAAGACCCAAGATGGACTTCAAACTGATTGTTGAATACACATTTCACTTTGCTAACAATAGGCAGGTTGATAAATTTATTGGAAATGAGAAATTCATTGCTTTGCTTGCGGAGAAACACCTATATCTAAATATGTTTGGTGAAATTTATCTAGAAACCAATCAGTCATGTGTGAGAAAAAGGAGGAAAAGCTAGCACTTTTTGTGTATAATTTTTCCAATGGTAAATGTTGGTCAACTGCCTAACTAATACAAGGGTTTCAGACAATTTTACTTTGAAATGAACATTAATACACAAGGTTGTTTTACAGACAAACATATAAAATATATACCAATTGCATGTGTAATATTATGTTTCATTTGACACTTTAGCATGTAAATGAAGTTTTGTGGATCATATTCCCAATGGTAAATGATGGTCAGCTAGCTAACTAATAGAAGGGTTTTAGACAAGTTTTCTTTTAATTGAACATAAATATAATTCAGCTAATGTGTGGTGGGGTTTTAGAGACAAACACATACACTATATGGCAATTGCAGGTGTAATTGTTAATATGTTATGTTTTACTTGACACTTGCATGTAAATGAAGTTAGTGTTAGAATAATGAGACATTTCTTTCAATAAAATAAAAGATGTCATTCAAAACTTCACTTTTGTTTGTGTGTATCTAGGTATTATTATAATATGAAGGTTTTTATGCTTGTGTGCAAACGCCCATTTATTTATCTTCGTTACAGAGCTTCATGGAGTTAGTGTTGCCACATCACCAGTATGTACGTGCTCAGATCGAAGAAGTGTTAGATATGAAGCTAATTGAACAACAGGTTGAGCACGGGGCATTAGACATCCAGTATTATGCTGATTTCATCCTCTACATTATGGCTAAACTCTGTGCCCCCATCAGAGATGAAGAAATAGACAAACTGAGAGAGATAAAGGACATTGTTCCACTGTTTAAGTACGTAGGAACGTTGTAAAAATAATCATAATGGTTGAAATGGTCATTATGTTACAGAGCTGGCTACCTGAAATGAGAGAAACACAAGTCCGTACTTTAAAGCTTCATAATGGGGATTTATTCAAAATAAGCTTAGAATTTGTGAACTGGTGTCCATTAGAAAGTCATCCCGATAACTCAGATCATCCGGTCAGATTCTATTGCAGGTGCCAGTGTCTCAGCTCAAGTCATATGGTGATTGTGCATTTATTGTTGCAGCTCCCACTTTGTGGAATAAATTGCCAGCAGATATTAGAAATGCATCGTTTCTTGAAAATATTTAATCTGTTCTGAAAATACACCTGTTCAAAGTTGCTTTCAGAAATAAATAATAACGATCTTTTAATTTCTTATAGTGTTTTAACAGACATATTATTTTGGGTGATATTATATTACATATTATTTGTATATTACCTTTGAATGGCCATTGCTAGTAAGGGCGCTTTACTAAATATACATTATTATTATAATTTGTAATGGTAGAATAAACCTTCTGAGTTATCTGGCTAAATGAAAAACACCTAGTCTTGTTTTACAGCTGTGATTTAAAACTCCATGTCCCATACACCATGATCACAGGCAAGAAGTGCTAGGATCTAAATAACTAGGCCATGGTTTTGTTATTTGTCTGTTGTTTTATATCATTATAACTCTTTTTTATTATAATATGATAATAATATTTTATATAGCTCCTTATTAATTAAACCATGTTCTAAGCTTATATAGCATAATCAGATTATATACATAAATGCACTAGTTTATATACTGTAAATATGCTAATTTAAATAATTTACAACCTTACAAAATATTTCTTTATTTGTTTCAAGTTTAATATGATTTGGCAACTTATTCCACAACCTGAGAGCTGATGCTTCGAAAGATGTCTCTCCTTACAAAAAAGTTATGTTGCTATATGACTTTTTGGCACTTTTATAAGTAAACAAGACCAGTATCACAGCTCTCTCGTGGGTATATACTTTTGGATTTTATCGCTTAAATACAGTGATGCTATTTCACTCAGTGCTTTAGGACACTGAATGGCCTAAATTGTGCCGATGTGTCATTAAACAACATTCAACCAACATTCACTCAGTACTTTGAAAGTGTGAAGCAGGATCTTGTACAGTGATCTGAAATGTACAGGAAGCTAGTGCAGCTGGAACAAAACTAGCATTATATGTTTCCTTTTGTGAGTGAGTGTCACCAGATGTTCCCATTCACTTTATAATTGTGAATAAAAAAATATGGTTTGGAAGACAGGGCAATGTTGATTAATGGCTATATTGTTGTATGTTTTATGTCCTTTGTTACTTTACTTAAACAATGATTCACAGAAATGATATATTAGTTGTATTCCCTATACATCATATTTTTCATTTGATTTGGTGCATCATATAGTTTACCAAACCACCAAAATAAATATTTCTATCATTATTCAATGTTTATTTATGGACAGATCATGGTTTGAGGGAACTCACTCGGAAAATAGTTCGAATATTTTACAGCATAACATTTGAGGAAACGCAAAAATAATTATTGGTGATACAGCATTCCACCAACATTGCTGGTCTACATGGAGTCTCATCAGTTTGCAAACCAGTTAAGGGTTGAGCTACTTGTTAGAACATCAGCACTGATCAGCAGAAAAAGAACCAATCTGTTTTAATTGTTAGATAAAGAATACTTTTGATGAAAGTTTGCATTTGTAAATTTAATCCCAAATGTATACAGCCCCAAAATAAATTTACGTAGATATGTCACACAATTTTATACATGCTTCTTAAATAATTTTTAAATACAGCACATGTTTATGTAGAGCTTGTGATGGAATGTTATATACCATGTTGTCAACTGCAATTTTACCTAAAGTGCTGTTACTTCATAAAACCCAAATCAATTCAGTATAGTGAGTATTCAATAAGAA
The DNA here is from genome assembly GCA_025642065.1 of Paralvinella palmiformis. Taxonomy (NCBI): domain Eukaryota; kingdom Metazoa; phylum Annelida; class Polychaeta; order Terebellida; family Alvinellidae; genus Paralvinella; species Paralvinella palmiformis. Next base: position 731,744 of record JAODUP010000488.1, read on the forward strand.
TTCCTAAAACCATATATATATATTGTGTGTGTGTGTTATCATCATAAACAAAGAACTTATTTTCCTGGCTATGCATAGTATGTGCCTGATATAAAAGTGTTAAGATCACATGATGTGTAAGGATAATCATCAGGAAATAATGTAAATTTGGTTAAGCTAGTCACTTAACATCTATATAACAAATAATAGTTTATAATTGTGTATTTATGTATTTGTACACACACACCTATACATGACCAAGTAAACCTTTAATTAAATACTATATTACAAAACACCTGGAATAGCTATAGCTAATAATATGTTGGGTGTAGATGTTATTATTGTTGATCTGTCTTTAAATGTCTGATGACATTTATTAATTGTTTGACTTTTATTTACAGAGGTATATTTGCCACTTTAGATCTGATGAAGTTAGACATGGTTAACTTCACCATCCAACAGATAAGACCATATTTACAGAGTCATTCCATTGATTACGAAAAGGCAAAGTTCCAAGAATTCCTCAAACAACAACAAGGTAAACGTGTTGCACTTTGTCTCCCAGTTTTCTGATATTGGCCTGTAATAATTAAGATCTGCAACCAATAAAAACTAGGAGATGGAACTGTGGGTTGTTTATCGATATAGCCCCCAGGGAAGGGTATCATTCATACACCATAATTTCTACAATAATGTGGTCATGAGCTTTTGTGAAGTCGTGCATCGTGAAAATGGTCGGGATAGGGTATGCCACCAAAATAACACTCAAAAACCAGAACCTGATGATGAAATAATACAGTTTACATGCAACTTTACTGGGGGGGGTTATTGTAAGTTCTCTGATTTGGAAGGTTCTGTTTTTTTTTTGATAATGAGTTATTAAAAAAAAGGTATTGGGTATTTATCAGATATATAGCTGTGTGTGTATGTGTGTGGAGAATTAAGATAATAAATAGTTAACTGTAAGGTAGTTTATCTTCTGAATGTTTTTAGTGTTGCTTTAAAAACATTAAGATTGTAATACATTACTATTTTCCTCTATCCATATAATAACTGTTTGTAGGGTACCAAAGAGGTCCTTGAAAGGTGCCACTGTTTATCAGTTTCTTACATTTATACACACCTCGACACCTACCATAAATGCATTAATATTCATGTGAAATTAACCTTATCAGTTTTGTGGCATCCTAAAATCTTACAAAATGTAATATATATATGTAACTATGAAGCATTTCCAGGAATATGAAGATATCTGTGTAATTCAGTATACATGTGATAACATAAGTGCATAAAAATATTAATAACAAACATAAACACAAAAGTTAATGTAAATTAATAAGTGTTTGCAATAGAGTGCAGGGGACAGAGTTGCATAAAACCAAGCACATAAGTGAAAGTACACGTTTTTCATTCATGAATGAATTGTAGGAGTTTGTATTAAAGAAATATCTTTTAATAGTAGAAAAAAACTGTATGGTTCAAGTGTTGGTTAGTATAATATCATACCTATCTTGTATACTTTTCACATATCTAGAAATACTCTCCATAGTAATATTTACTTGGATCTGTTCATCTACTTAAGTCATTTATCAAAATATTGATTTTTCTGCTCCACAGAGAACAATGTTGATGGCCTTCTCTTTACTAAAGCTTGGCTCCACAGAGCAGGAGAGATAGTTTGTAAGGAGGCAAGAGGATGTTCCGATGGCACACACTCAAGTAATACTCCTCAGCCAACTACGAAACCAGTGACGGAATCATATACCAAGTCTTCTCTTCCAACATCAGAGGGCGCTGCGGGTGAATCCAGTGTCAGAGAGGTTGTGACTCCACCTGGTGTGTCTCCTGCTGCTCTATTGAATACTGCTTATATTGAACTTTTGGATTGGCAAAAAGATTATGTGTTCCCAGAAGTAAGTAGTAACTGACATAACAACGTTATTACCACAAATGTCCATTTTTTATGGACTGCCTTTTGAAGCTAATAAACTAAATTCCATTGCTCTTAGATCTGGAGATATTTTGTAACGCTTATTCCATGGAATCCTTGTAAATAGATATGAACAATGTAGAATTTATTGTATATTTCATTGTCTTATTGGATTTTAGTTCCATTTGTAAGACCAGTATTGAAATAAAATAATTGGAGACTGTCTGCCCAACTAGTTTGTCTCATTAAGGACGAAACGTAATATAAATTCCAGGATTAGGTACAATGTTCATTTAAAAGCGCAGGATTGGATATTTTTATTCTAAGTTGTAATTACAGTTTTAAGCTACTAGGTCGGGTAGATATTTTCATATTAATTATTTTATTAATAATTATCATACATTTTCTTGCATATTAAATTACTGTGAAGAACCTGTCAATACTTCTCCTCACTCTGTCTTCCCTATACAAATACTCACGATGCTAATTTTCTTTTACATACAAAATATAAATCCTATATGCAGGCTCTGTTCACATGCAGCACTCTTGGTAGAGCTGACAAATGCCATGAAAGATTGTTTCATAATTACAATTCCAATTTAGTGAAATATGTACATAAGCTTTAATCAAAGTAGACAACCCTGGAAGTGTAGCTAATTTTAACTGAACAATTATTAGCCAAAATTCCATTAAATCATACTACAACTATAACTGATCAGATGGCTCCAGACACCAGTTATGGTTGAGTTAAATTGGGATATATTAGATTTTGCATTTATACACTGTTCTGTACATATCTCCAAAGGTCGTCCATGAAATCTAAAATCAGGGTAAACTCGTGATAAAATCTCATTCTGGACATCGTGGATAGCTTTGTGGATGGGTGTTGAATGTGTTGTGTAAGTGTTTCCTCTGTTTTGCAGACATTATTAATGGATGAAAATCGTTTTCTGGATCTCGGTGAAAAGGTGAAGTGGCTTGGCTTGATGTCATCGGTGCTTATGGTAACCTACAACACAGTGGGCAGTCCAATAACTGGTGTGCGGAGATTTAAGGAGAAACTAAAAAATGATATCGCCATCATTATTTCAGATATTAAATTTGAGTAAGTTTTGCTGTTATTCAGTACTTGGTAATTGTTACTCAGCAAAGTAGCTGTTAATTTTTTACATTAGCAATATTTGTATATAAATTATTTATAAGAGTGTTACAACACAATTAGATATCCATTTATGACTTACCCTCGATTTGTGACTTGAACCAGTTTTATCTTTTAGACAAGTAAATTCAGTGATGCCTAATGTGAGTGATCATGTCGTGAAGGAAGTGCAGCAGTTTCTGAAGGAGCATGGGTACACTGAACTTAATGAGGGAACTGTGACCTCACTAAAAGGTCAAATCCAAAGCATTGCTTTACCATCTCAACCGGTTCACAAATGTTTGCGTAAGTCTGTAATTGAATGTTGTTATACATAGTCTCATTTGCTAACTTCTTATAGCATCCTAGAAATTACTTCCATCTTTTTGAGATTATTAAGATTAAATTAACATTGCTCACCAGTCAATATGATTGTAGATAATGTGTACTAGCTTATTTACTTTGATTAGGAACTTAATTTCTTTCATGTTGTTTTTTGTCTTCAGTTTCAATTCATATTTTTTCTGCTAATTATAACTATTCCCTTTGCTTGTATAGGTGAACGACTCCTGACGCATATTCGAAAGCTTCTGTCTACGCCAGGAATTCAGGAGATTCCAGTTCCTGCTGGATTTGCAGCAATGGCTGAAGAATTCAGTCACGTCTATGGACAGTTCTTACGTCTGATCATGCACAATAGGGCTGTGTTTGGTGTTTATTATGCAAATATAATAGCAGACTTTTTGCGAAAGAAAACAGCGGAGCTCACCTCAGATAGCAATTGACGTATCTCCTACTTTGTCCTGTGGGTCTACCCAATATTGGAATCTGACAGTCGGTAGCTAATTGTGTATGCAGTCAGATGGAGGCATGATTGAATTGTATAAAGAGAGCTTATGATGAATTCTACTGAATTTTAGTCAAATGGTAAATGAATTGGAATATGTGTAAATATTTTTGGGTATTGTATATTATTTCTTGTTCTCGGCAACAAAACGTTTATTGATATTTATTACTTCAGATAGCTAATGTTCAAAAGTGTTTGTGTAAATGCATTTCAAATAAATTTGTTTATATACATTGATAATACCAGATTTACTGAATATAATTTTGTAATAAGCTCATCCTAAGAAATGAGCATACATCTTGATAGCTCTCTTGTACGTCGAATATTGATCTGAATAATTGCATTTGCAGTTTCAGTGATTTCATTAGTTTTTATGTGGTTGATAATATACATATATGTATTTATGGAACATAAAAATGTGTTCTGCTAGTAATGCTATAATCATCAAATTATAATTTTTTTATTGTCTGTAGCATAGTTTCCTCGAGGAGTGATTAGATTTGTTTTCTTCGTTTCGCTTTGCACTGCAATTACCATTCGTGTGGGAGCAATTATATAGGTACCATATTAGCATAATGTTTATCTAACCATTCATTCAGTACAGTTGTATTATGGATTGGGTTAGGGAAGTCATCTAGGCCCAGATTTTAATGTTTGTTTCAGTCAAGTATTTCAAATGCAGCCCCACTTTGAACAAGAGATTGTTTTTAGACTGGCTTATGTAAGTTTTCAAGGGGCTTTCCGATAGTTCACTGCTTATAGCACTGTGTTGCAAACCTCCAGGTTGCAGGTTTAAATCCAGGTGATGCCTTGTATGTAGGATTTATTTACTTAAGGAAGTTGCACCTTGGACGTATGTCCTACGTATAACCAGTGCTGAGGCTAAATAACTCGATTTAGCAATATATAGTTTCATGAAATTGTTGAAATTTAAACAGTAAATCCTACACAATTAATATTTGTAGTCAACTTATATACAATGATATACAATAGTACATTTAGTTAGGGTATTGCGTTGGTTTTGATATGTGGTATTTGTTATAGTTAAGTACCGCGAGATTTTTGTAAACATTTTATTTATAGGTATGTATTGTTTTTTTTTGTTTTTTTTTAATCGCTGAAACAGCACAAAATGGCATACAAAGATAACTATTTTTATGTATTTATTGTAATTTGATAAACATGGGTTTTGTATAAATGGCCTGGAAGTGTGAAAAACATAGTAATTCTCATTCTCTCATTGTAAAAGCTGTTAACAAGGCTATTTTCATGATATTCATGATATAATAATTGTTAGTTATTTTAAGATGTCTCAGATTCATATTTTCTTACAACAATGGATTGAATTGCCTGTTTCTGTTAGATATTTCATTCATTAGTAAAAGGCTTCTGACTAATCATCTGATTTCCTTAGGGATTAGCACCCGAGACCTTTTTTCTTCCAGGTGAGACCAACTCTGAAGCTGGTCATCTCGCATTTTAAACAAACAAGAACAAAACAAGCAACTTTACAGTAGTTCATCCAAGTTGTCATTGTAATATCAATTGTTGTTTGACTGTTAGGTACTATGTGTGGTTTGAATGAGGACACGATTGTTGTTTTTTATATAGTTGTGTTGTTATCATAAAAAGTTGCTAAAACTGCTTTGATGTGATATGAATTCTGCATACATCTTGTTGATAGTATTAAACTAGTTAGTTTCTGGTCACTGTTTGTATAATCATTGCCAACTTCTACAGAATATGCCAAAGTTCTAGAATACTTCAGACAAGATTGATCCAACTTGTTCTTGTACAAAAATATATTTATTCCCCCTTTAGCCAATTTATCTGTTGACTCATTGAAATAACATCGTTTCAAAGGCGAATAAAAAGTTTTGTTCAAACTTCAGAGAAATATTTCTAGAAACACTAGTTTTTATATATATATATATATATATATATATATATATGTCACGATAAATATGTATAATCTGGTAATATGTATATTACCTGAAATATTCAGGTAATACATCTATTGCTAACTGAGATTTAATACGGATCACTTGAAATTTTCAGATAATATACATCTTACCTAATTATACAAATTAACAGCAATGTCGATCATTGCGTCAAAAAAATGGAAGAGTGAGTTTTAATTAGTACATCTTGCAACAATAAGCAATCATCCAGGATTTGTATCTCGGGGGATTCACGATCCTTTTTGAGTGAACAAATTATGTGCGCATACAAGTTGAATGCTATTTTGTACGTCAATTAAGTGTTTCCCGTGCAAAGATGGACTACGTTTGAGTCTCAACATTACCTTGTTTTTCCTTTTTTTAATGCAAACAACGGAAATTAGCCGCATATTAGTGGTCAGAGAAAGGTTTATAAATAGCTAAATAAAATTGTACATTACATCCAAGGCTGGCCTCAATTGGGGACATTCTTGGTGGGGTCTGTCTTGGGGAAATAATTTATTAAAATAAAACATTTACATTGTAAGTTAATATTATTTGCATTAACAACACACTATCAGTTGGCTTGGATGATACTCTTAATCCAAGTGCATAATAGGTTAAAAAAAATCTCGGTTAGCCTTCAAGAAAGATGTTTCCCGTGCCCAGCAAAATGTTTTACCTGTATGTATGTCTGTTGGCAGATACCTCACCATATCCCTAAGACTATCAGACACAGAAAATATTACAAGAAATCAAGCTCAGATTTCCATAAAACATCCAGCCAGAAGCGCTCAGTTACCGATTGTCAACAATAGGATCGACCATATTACGTTCAATTTAATATTGTTTCCAACTGTAAGGCGTAATTAATATGTCTGGTATACTTGAGCGGGTTACGAGGGGCTGCCAATGTTTTCCTCCGTAATAGTGTAATAATAGTAATATATATATATAACACCTTAATCCACCTCAGTTCTTCTAAGGCGCTTTACTCTGAAAACAGAATTAAAACATATAAAACGTTGTTCGACGAAAAGCACAGAACACACACACACACACACATATATATATATATATATATATATATATACACGGTATTGGGTGCTGCATGTATGGTGTTACTCATATACTATAGTTTCCGAACGGAACAATGTTATTGGTCCGTAATGACAATTATATTACTCCGTAATCATTGATCGTTGACGACACTAACTCAGACGACTATGTTTCTGGTCATACAGACGACACTAACTCAGACGACTGTGTTTCTGGTCATACAGACGACACTAACTCAGACGACTATGTTTCTGGTCATACAGACGACACTAACTCAGACGACTATGTTTCTGGTCATACAGACGACACTTCACTCGTCCGTCATTTCTTGTATTCTGCTCAACCCACCCGATATACTGAAAAAGACTAAAATGTCACCCCCGCCCTGAAGACTATAAGCTCCCAGATCATCACCTAGCAACATTGATTATAAGAAAATCAATATTCCTACCAGACACCATCAACCCATTTCTCCTGAAAACCCCCCTATAAACATTAATAATAAAGAAACAACATAAGTCAATACCAGCTAGGTAGTTGTGCCCAATAGGCGACATCCAGCGAGGTCTCTACCCCAAATTTCAACAAGTGACAAGACCGTGGTTGAATATCTTTCAGTTTTCTTGAGTTAAAGTTGCCGATATCACGTGATATTTGGAAATATTTAACTTCCTTCAGCAACACAGCTAAAAAGGTTAAACTTGATTTATACATGAAGCAGTTAAAGAGCTTAATTAAATTTGCCAATTCAAAGCCAAGTGGGAAACACAGTAAACGGCCATTTTATTACAAGTGTGGAGGACACCGTTGTACGATTTCCACTTTCAATGAGAATGCTATTTAGTACAAATAGATTATAACTAACAATATGTTTCATGATAAGATCAGCTGAAAGATTACGTGAAGTCAAATTGTGGCACGTGACCGATAATGTTAATACCAGTTAGCGGGAGAGTACTAAATACGGCCATCTGGTGCTGTGATTGGCATAGCCGATTGAGGGTTATAACCTTTGACCTGAAAGAACACTAGCCCGAGCAGTCAATGATGTTTGAATGGGCCTCCATGACCAAACAGCGCTCACTTCCGGTAGTGGAAAAAAGCAACGTTCAAGCGGCTGCGCTTCGAGTTTTGAACCTATGAACAAAGACTATTTATAACAAGACGTATTACTTCGCGTTTTAAAATGAGGCGCCATTTTGAATTCATGGAGCGCCAGGGTCCTAGCGACCGGAGGTAGACTGTCACGGACAGCTTCCTTCGTTAACATAGCGTTTAATGGCACTGGTTCATTCTGCGCCGCTTTCGGATGCAGTAACAGAAAAAGTATGCACAAATAAAGACATCCCCGAAAGGAAATGAAAGCTAGTGTAAAAATTTGATATGATGTGGCTTAAAAAAACTTAATAAAGGATATTTACAAAATAAGCATAAGTAGACACGCCCCTATTTGACATGACCCATTCAGTAGGCCCAAGCAGGATCTATCTATATCTATACATGTTTCAGACAAAATCTGATTAAATTTTATTGAACAATATCACCTAATAATCACAAAATGGGTATGTAAGATATACATAAGCTTACAGTTATATGTACTGGAGCCACTGAAGATGTTATGAGCGGGAGGTATATTTTACTTTATTATTGTTAATAATATAATTGGACTTCTAAAATTACATTACTATAATCAGATAATTTTTCCCTAATTATAATAATTATAAGTAGCTGAGTATTTACATGATCACCTTCATCCATATTTATTTTTAAACGTAAGCAATTGGCACTTATTGATATATATGGACTTCTATTTATAATTTAAATGTTATGAAATTAATTATTAAATACCTCAACCAGTGGTAGAAACATTCATTTTGTTATTTTTTTCTGTTGACAGAAGTAAAAGATGGGTTATTAATTGTTGTCGTTCAGATATATGATGAGGAAAGATTTAAATTACTTGGATACTAATGGTTAAAGTCATTATTTTACAAGGTATTGTTCTGTTTCAGTCCTTGAAGTTCTATGATGATGAGATACTATGTAAACAGGTCAATCTCTTGGTTACAGATTTACTGGTGTTGGTTGTGATTGATGATTTTGAGTTATCTGTTACAGTAGTCAATGCATGTGTCTATTGCATCTCTGGGTATATTCTTTTAACAGTTCACTGATCTGGACTAAATGTCATATTTTTGTAGTAGTGGTTGTTTAGAGCTGGAAGCAATTTCGGTTATTCTGTCCATTTGATAACAAATGACTGATTGTAACTATAGATGAACAAGATATTTGATGCCGCTTATTGTATGAAAGTACTAATTTCTCTATCTCTAACACGTTAACGCAAACATAAACATTGTTAATATTCCATGTATATTCTTTGTTCTCAGCTGGGCAGGCCTATATTGCAAAGTCTACATTATTGAGGTGTAGACTTTAAATGAACTTATAATTTTTTAAAGTCAATACATGATAAACGGACATTATAAATATATGGTGAATTGTGTTATGGTTGCGTTATAATAGCTCGATATATGATTATATGTATATATCGAAATAAAAAAAAAATTATGGACTATGATAAACTGACATGATGAAAGCATGTTTGTATGCATTTACCTCATATATACCTAATTGTTTTTATTAAAAATTACGCCTTCCACACACAAAGCTGTTAAATAACCTAAACCACTTTCAATTATTTTGTGATCAGCTGTCAAGTGATCACAAATTGTAGACTATGAATTAATTAAGTGACTGGGCTGTGAAATCATTTAATTATTTATTTACAGTTTCAGAGCTTCGTTTCGTTCGATATCATGTGTGCAAAATTAAAGTGTTAATTAATAGAATAGTATGTGATCATGTTAGATATAGTACTAGTATTGGCAATGTGGACAACCAGAGAGCTTTTGTTTATCTGAGAAAAACCTCCGGTCGCTGGAGGCGCCACTGGTTCAAAATTCAACATGGCGCGGCAAGAGTAACGCCTCTCTATATTTAAGCTCTCTGCTATGAATACGGACATTTATTGTGATGTGTGCATTATAATTTTGTGTGTGCAGACAATCAGTATTATTCCTTTCCTATTATATATGCCATGAAATATGTAAATGTCGTTTTATGTAAGTCCGTAGATCTAGTTTAGTTGGGATCAAACACCAGTGACAGAAGTGGTAGGGGGGGGGGGGTGTTGCCGAATAGGCTAGATATAATAATAGTAAAGCTTAATTTCCTGCCAAAAAACAACGCTTTAACAGTTATCTTAAATGTATTCCTTATACTTACCGATGGAAAGATATTCCCTATGTATTACTTTTACTCCCACGTCTTATGCAACCAACCACACAATAATAATTCACCACGTTTATAAACCCGATTTTGCAGTCTGCGTTCTTTTTTCCACGACCGGAAGTTGGGACCTGTTTGACATCAAATCGGCGGCAGTGTTCGGTCTAGTTTTCTTTCAGGTCAATGGTTAGATATATAATAGAACCGGAATCCAACGGCTTTATTTTTATATTATGGTTTGCCGTATAATTAACACTACACCCTCTCATACATCCTAAACAGCGCGTAGATAATGACTCCCCAAGACCTAGCCGTACTAAGCTGTTACTCTTTTGATCCTACTCTCTCTTCAAAACTTATCCCGCATCTGTATGTATACTTTTGCGCACCAATGGACCTATTCCACGGAAGTGCGTTACATCGGTTTTCTGGCTCATCTGTGGGGTAGAAGATTTGGCTATAAACATAGGATTAGGTGCAGTATTCGATACATCTGCTCCGTGTATCCACCTGTAAACATTACCAGATAGGCTAGCAATTTATTCTCGACATTTAAGAGACTTTTAAACCAAATCGAAATGTAGACGACAATGAAAATGTTATAATGTTGGCTAAACATAAAAATTTACATTACTGAAATAGGAATAGTGAAGGCTAATATATATATATATATATATATATATATATATATATATATATATATATATATATATATATATATATATATATCGGCTGATAAGTCTTTTGGTGTACATGAAATAGAACGAGCGAATTTTCAATCAGCCTCTGTAACTATAATTTTGTAAACATGTGTTGTCTGTGACAGTTTTCTACTACCCCGCACCCGTAGTGTATCTGGTTCTCGCTAGATGGCCAGCGTGAGTTGGGAAATTAAGCCTTAAAGCATTTAAAAGTAATGGTTGTTTATGGCTAAACTTGCTACAATTTATAGCAATTTAAATTGATTTGGTTATTAAAAAGGATAGAGATGACACCTCCCCCCAGATGATATTGATAAAGATCATGTGGTATTTGATATTGATAAAACATTGGTAATTAATGCAAACTCTAAATTGCATAGATCATACTATTTACAGCTTACTATTCACGATCTACTGTAATACTTAGAGTTTTCTATAGACTCATAGTGCGTGCATAATGAAATGTAAACTAAGCGAATTCGATTCAGCTAGAAAGAAACCATTCAGACAACATACAATATATGTTAAACACATGAAAGATTAAACACAACGATATGGTATAACATTTGATGGCGAAAACTAACCCACAGGTAATGCTAATTTTTATTTTAAATTTCTAATTATCCAGTACATTTAAATATATGAGACAAACTGTAGTATATAATGCTAATAAATAGTTTTTGTTTATTCTACTTACAAATGCAGTGCTTAGATAATTCTAAGTTATGGAGGACCAATTTAAAGCCTGGGTTTAAACATATCTTCATCATGCATCAAGTCGGTCAAGTTGAAATGAATAAGTTGTAAAGCAACCCAACGTGCATGATAGATATAGATAGATAGATAGATAGATAGATAGATATGTAGACAGACAGACAGACAGACAGACAGACAGACAGACAGACATTTTGCTTTGTCCTTTTGTTACATTTTCGCGTAGCATTAGGACCAATCTGGTCATTTTGCTAACAATGAGGTTCTTTTGTTACCCAAACTGGTCCTTTTGTTATCGTTTTGATCCTATTGCTTTTAATGGTCTTAAAGCAACGTTTTCAATTTATTGTCTATCTAGTAGGTCCTATGTTACATATAAACCTAACTATGATCCCAATGTTACATTATTTCTGGTAGATAGATAGACAGATGGTTTCGTTTGTTAACAAATACCGGGTATGCGAATTTGTAGTGATTATGTTGCTCACTGAGGTGTCACTAGATTGGGAAAAATTGCGGCATACATGTTCAAAGTACCAGAGATTCGAAGCCAGAATAGGATTACAGAGCAATATATTATTGATTATATGGTGATCAGTATTTTGGCTTAAATATATTATCATGCATCATATTTCAGAAGAATAATTTTATTATTTTGCTTTAAGTAAATGTTGTGGACACAATATAACGTTCGGAAGCACCCCCCCCCCCTGTGCCCGTCCATAGTGAAAGCAGTGGCTATTAATGTGTATACACGATTGTCATTGTGAGTACAATCATTTGACGACCATTTGAAGTAATATTATTATCTGAAAGGTACATAAATAATTCTTTTGTGTATGAAATGTGTTTATAAATATGATGCCTTCTCTGATTAAATACTTACATGGTTAAATTTAGGAATATTTATCTACAATGTTTATGTATAAAAAGACTGCCCTGAAACGGTCTGACGTTACAGTTAATTCCCATCAACCACAATAGATTTACACCATCCACGGAGTTTCTAGCTTGCATTCTATATGTTACTTTCTTAAATAAATTGAGTGGAAACCCGATCAGTTGAAAGAGAGGAGTGACCCCCCTGTCTATAATGCGCGATCACCTGTTTCAAAGAGCCGCAAATACTAATTCACCATGCTAGAAACGAAACGATATTAAGTATGTTATTTTTTTATATTGAAGTAATTACAGCATTTAATTCAAGATTACCAAGAAATAGAGTAAGTATTGTCTAAATTCATTCCTAAAATAACATAATTAAACACACACACACACACACACACACACATACACATCACACACACACACACACATATATATATATATATATATATATATATTGTGTGTGTGTGTGTGTGTGTGTGTTTACCAATATAATGCTTGTTAGATTGATATGATTTTTGGATATGTCATTATCAATAAAGCACCCAATCATCTGTTCGAAAATTAGGGCTAAAAACTGGAAGTAGTCAAAGTTCTTTATTAACAAAAATGTATAAGATAACGAAATGACCCATTTTTAGTCAACATAGGATAAGATCATAATTGTTTTTCTAGGTTATTCCAGGTTGTAATTCTTAAATATAATGTTCATATAATATTACTCTAATAGTTCATATCAAAATAAGATTGTGATCAATGTGCGTTACAAAATTATTAACTGCTAGAAAGGCGAAATTAATCTTACATAGTGTCGGAGTAATAGAACACACAAGTATTGACTAACATTTCGAAAGTAATAATTCAGGAAGACTTTAGTCTGGTGATAGTTGGTGATCGTTCATTTATAACATAGTGCTTATATATAACAATTCCAGCTCACCGACGTCTCAAAAAGACCGGTAGATGGAGTATTATGGTAGATGGAGTATTATGGTAGATATAGTATTATGGTAGATGGAGTATTATGGTAGATGGAGTATTATGGTAGATGGAGTATTATGGAAGATGGAGTATTATAGTAGATGTAGTATTATGGTAGATGGAGTATTATGGTAGATGGAGTATTATGGAAGATGGAGTATTATGGTAGATGGAGTATTATGGTAGATGAGGTATTATGGTAGATGGAGTGTTATGGTAGATGGGGTATTATGGTAGATGGAGTATTATGGTAGATGGAGTGTTATGGTAGATGGAGTATTATGGTAGATGGAGTATTATGGTAGATGGAGTATTATGGTAGATGGAGTATTATGGTAGATGGAGTATTATGGTAGATGGAGTATTATGGTAGATGGAGTATTATGGTAGATGAAGTGGTATGGTAGATGGGGTATTATGGTAGATGGAATATTATGGTAGATGGAGTAGATGGGGTATTGCTCTGCCATATATTGACTGTTGCAGTCCAGGTTAATATATGTATTTGAACATAACATTTTCTACAAAATAATTGCGTATAGTTCTTAAAATTGCAGAGGTAGCATTAGGAATCTGAAAACAATTTATTAGACAGACAGACAGACAGACAGACAGACAGACAGACAGACAGACAGACAGACAGACAGACAGACAGACAGACAGGCAGACAGACAGACCGATAGATATATATATATATATATATATATATATATATATACAGAGGGCGACGATGTACATTACTAAACGTATTCTAAATTTCAACATCTCATGTACACACGGTTGTTTATTTAAATCCCAACATTTACCAGGATATTCCTAACTTATTTTGAGGAGTGGAAGGTTTGTTGGGGAATCAATTACTTTACATTTTTTGTTTAATTTCATACTTGACTATTATCAACATAAACTGTTTTTGTTTAGTTTTTTGTTCAAAAACTAATATTAATTATAAATATATTACTAATTTCTATAACTTTATAGCTATCTAAAGCTAAACAAAGTGTTTATATAAGCACCATACTTTCATCGTATTGTATAAGTTTGAAATAATTATTTGAAATTGTTATTTCTGGGTTGTATTGACATGAATTCAATATAGAAATTGCGAAAATTTCAACTTGGTTTCAATTTGGAAATCATTACATGGATTCAATGTGTAAATGCTGACCTGGATTCAGCTTGGAAATACTCACGTGGATTCCACGTAATTTTGGCTATTGGGTGAACTTCACCAGACAAGCAAAGTTTGGTAAGTTGATTAATTTATTATATTAAGATGCTATAGTCAACTAGATAATATTAAGTGATAGCTATTTATATGTTCGTACCTGTCGAGTTTTTAATCAGTTGGTGTCCTTAGTAATTGTACAAATGTAATTGGATTAATGATATTTTGCCTTAAATTGGTATAACTCAACTATGTTTCTGTTTAGATATATAAAAATCTCTATTTGATAATGATATATAAGTATTAGATCTAAAACAATTTGACAAATCAATTGTATTAATAATATATAGTAATGTTTGAGGAAGCGGGCTTCGTGATGTGGCATATGTTTTGCGGAAAGGTCTTGAATCAGTACCTTTGAGTCTATGATATTATATTGTGTAGAGCGTGCAAGGTTCAAATTGTAATTCTTATCATGTTTGTGGGGGGATGATTGGAAAAACGCTTTTGTTCGATGTGAGAGAAATTAAGATCCATTGTTTATTTCCAGTGCAGTTGAGGTCATTTTCAATTTTCCAGAGGCCGCCCCGAGGTTAAGTATTTCTATTATTAAAACGTAATAATTAAAAAAATTGTTTTTTTGTATTAAAAAGATTTATTTGTGAGCGTAATTTCAATTTCTGTTTAATAGTCCGAACATGGGTGTTTTGGGGGGATTTTTTCTTTCATTGTTTCATTTGATCAATTTTTACTTTACGAGACTAATTGACTGTAAGGATTTGCAATGTTACGTTTATAATTCACGATTTAAAGTCTATATATTTGTATTGTTTGCGATTAGCGTCAATGAAAAACGAAATGTAATTGCGTAACCTTGCGGCAACGACAATAATTAGTACCACGTGACCTGAATTGAGAAATGGCCCTGTTTTGATCAACAGTTATCGGTGAGTTTCGGCTAATCACTTAAGTAGTAAAATCACTGTTCATATTATATTATATGTTCAAAGCAACAAACCTAAACTTGGAAATGACGTGATTATAATTACTAGCGCTCGTGTCTTGGGCATCAACAATCACAATAGATATAGTGATTAGTTCCCCCCAGCACGCCAAATAATAGGCCTTATGCTTATAGCAGTATAGATATATAATTATTTGTGTCTGTGATTTCACTCATGCACCGACATATGTGGTGTATGTGTAGTGTGCGGAGGGAGGAGGGGGAAGGGGGGATTTTCCATGGATATTTTGCACGATTTTATTAATTCGAAAATTAATTCGAAATATTTTTTTTTACCTGTTCGAACCAATGGAAGAAGTACGGTATGTCATTATTATTTCTTTTTTGATATAACAAATCTGAATATTTGTTTCTTCATGGGGGCAGATTCTATATCTGGATTAAATGTCATGTCTGTGAGTGTTATCAGATGAGTCTGAGATGACAGGCTGCTTTTTTTCAAACGACCCAGTATGTCACTGAAAATTCAACCATCAGGAGCGCAGAAGAGAAAGATTTCCCAAGAATCAAATGAAAGAAGTGCTGCGGTCTTGGCAAAGACAAAACGTCTTACATAATTTTTCTCGGCTTCATTAGTGGAAAACATAGAAGTTAATAATGAAGAACGAGTACCAGATGATGTTTCTTCTGAGGAACCACCCGCATTCCCAAGTACATCAGCAGAAAATGAAAATAACATATCAAATCAAGATAGTGAATATGTTGAATCACCATATCTGCATTCTAGAGATAGTTCTGTAGACATGTACAGTGAAACGCCACCATGTGATTCAGACCCAGCCATGTGGTTTCCTGTCAGAGAAAAGCATGTGTCCTTTTGGTCAACAGCCATCATATGTCAAAACAAAAATGACTCGGACTCCTACCCAGAATCTCGATGCTATTATCAGGTCAGGTCATGACAAACTGGGCAGACATTGTCGTCATTTAATCAATTCCAAGTTTTACTCTATCCGTGACAATGGTGAGCAACATTTGAGAAAATGGCTCCTGTACAGCCCATCAAAGGGTGCTGTTTATTACTTTTATTGTACCCTAATGTCCAGCGGAGGTGAGAGGTAATCCAGCAACGATGGCTTTAATGACTAAAAGAAGGCAGAGGAGATATTGTTGTCTCTATGGCATTGACATTGGCACATAGTAGGCTACACAAGGTATTGTTGTCTCTATGGCATTGATCTTGGCACAGAGTAGGCTACACAAGGTATTGTTGTCTCTATGGCATTGATCTTGGCACAGAGTAGGCTACACAAGGTATTGTTGTCTCTATGGCATTGATATTGGCACAGAGTAGGCTACACAAGTTATTGTTGTCTCTATGGCATTGAAATTGGCACAGAGTAGGCTACACAAGGTATTGTTGTCTCTATGGCATTGACATTGGCACAGCGTAGGCTACACAAGGTATTGTTGTCTCTATGGCATTGATCTTGGCACAGAGTAGGCTACACAAGGTATTGTTGTCTCTATGGCATTGATCTTGGCACAGAGTAGGCTGTTCTTGTAAGGTACTGTTGTCCATATCAAACCTGTAATCTTTCTGACCATATATAGATTAGATAGGTAAGCAATAGAGTAATGTTTACAAAGGAAATGAAGGGAGTAGCATAACCTACATAGATTATCTACCTGCTACCCCTATGAATAAAAGTATAAGAATATATATATATATATATATATATATATATATATTTATTTATACATACACACATATATACATATATGTACACGACACAAAGGAGCAGTAAAATAGGAGCAAGTAAGAAAACGTGGACACACACACACAATCACCCCCATCACGTTGAAAGAGGAGAACTATAAAAACAAAAGATGAGAAGAACAAGAAACACGACCGAATTATATAATTAGTATTATTTATGACAGTCGTACATTATGGGTTGTTACAGTTGAGTATGGCATAACTAACTAGACACATAGTTTTTATAGATCGCTTAAACGAGTTATATGTTGAATGGATGGCTAGTTTCGGATACCATTCATTCCACAACAGGGGAAACTGAAATACTGGCAATTTATCAATAAATTTGCATTTAGATTTTGTAACATGTAACATATTGACCTGTCTGGTTTCATGTACAACATTTATATCGCGATTTAACGTAAACATATATTACGGAATGACACGGGCAATTGAGCACGAGATTGATTATGCATAAAGAGAAAAACTTGAAGCTGATAAAGATCGGATAACTTCAGAATGCCAGAATGTTTGAAGAATGGGTCAGTATGACTGTTATATTGTTTAAAGTTGATTATTCAAAACGCTCTATTGCAAAACTTCGGTTTTGTGAAGAAAACAAGATTTTGCATTTCCCCAAGAAAGGATTCCAAATGTTTTATGAGGCTGTAATATTGAAAAAATATAGTGTATGCAGACTTTCCTTGGGGAGAGAAAATTTGACTTGTTTAATACAAAAACGAGCTCGAGATATCTTACTATTTATTGAAGACAAATACTCTTTCCAACAGAGAGCTTCATCCATATGTATACCAAGAAATGTGCAAGAATGTGCACGTATTAGACTCTTTCCATTTATGAATAAATTATACTGGTCTAGATTATTGAGTTTTTTTAATTGTTGAATGATCATGCATTTAGAGATAACCTGTTTGCATAGAACCAATTAAATATATCATCTAGGGATTTATTAGCTCTTAGAATTGAGCCTTGGCGGAAGCCATATTGAACAGACAAATTTTAATCAATTTCAACGAATTGAGTCAATATGCGAACGAACGACCTAACCAACCAGTCAGTCAACAACCAAGACAACAATGTAATCTACCAATCAATCAGCCAACCACACATACCAACCAATCGTTGTACCTACCAATTCACAGATTAAGCAACCAATCAAGCAACGAACAAAACACGTTAAACCAACTAATCAGCGTAACAATGAACCAACATACTAAGACAACAAACATCTTACAAGCCAGCCAAGAAACCAGTGATCCAGTCAATTAACTAACTAACCAACATATATACCGCCCAACCAGCCAGCCATCTAAACAAATAAATGAACCAACCAATATAATAAATAACCAGCATACTAACCAAGTTATCAACCAATCAACATACAATCCAAACATCTAACCAGCCAATCACCCAAACAATCAACCAGCCAACCAACAAATTAAGCAATCATCCAATATACAAGCCAACTGATGTGCCACTCAATCAATCAAATATTATCAATTCCACCAACTAATCCATCAACCATCCAACCAAATACTGAAGTTAGTAACCAATCAACAGACCGAATAACCAGCAAAAATACACAGAAATACACACAGCTAAGCAATCACAGAATCAATCAACCAACTGAGGAACAACCCTACCAGTTTAACAACCAACCAACCTATAAAACAACCAAACAAACTAACTATTAACTAACCAACCAAACTGCCAACCAATGAACATACAAACCAAACAACCATTCAAACAACAAACCAATTAACAAACGGAAACACGGAAATCATCAACAAACCAACCAACCTACTAGCCAAATACAAAACTATTAATATATCAATCAAGCAAAGTACCAGTAAATCAATCATTCATTCATCCAACCAATTAACCTACCGTCCTTTCAACCAAACGGTGAATCAAGAAACCAACAAACGGACAACCAACCAACCAATATACATAGAACATTTCCAAACCACAGATGTTGATCTCGGCTTCATTCTGGGTTCTGATAGCTAAATCCAACCTATATCAACCGTAGAGACAGAGATCCAACAGATTCGGCGTCGCAAAGCTTTTACGAACAAGTTGGAACGTTAGGCCTTTTATAGGATTTTAGTGCCTGAACCGACATAATAGTTTGTTGAACGAGTGAGAAGATGTACGCTACCTACATATGAAAGCAGTGAAGTGACCTAGCTTAAAAACAAAGTACAATACTGTACAATGGATTAGTACTGGATTAGAACAAAATATCGCCTCAATCCTGAGTAAATACTATGATTTACTCAAACCCAACAGCTAATCCTCATACGTTTCCGTTCATCACTTAGTCCGTGTTCATCTACGCTTAATTTGGCACCCCTAAGTATGTGCACCTAGGTGTGGTGGGAGTAAGTAAGTAAGTGAGTATGAAGTAATAGTTTGTTTCGCCATACAATAACTGAATGATTGATTGGTTGATATATTAGATGGTTGTTTTATTTGTTGGTTGGTTGATTGATGGGGTGGTTATTATTTTGGTTAGTTGGTGGGTTTGTTAATTGGTTAGTTTGTTGGTTGGTTGATTGTTTGGTTAGTTGATTGGGTGGTTGGCTGGTTGGATGATTGGATTGTATGTTGATTGGTTGATAACTTGGTTAATATGTTGGCCGTACATACAACAAATACCAATTGACAACAACAGCTCGCAGTGAACAAAATGCTGCAGTGTCTCATCAAAGCTGTAATTAAGATGATGGATCATTGTTGTTGTTATTATTGTTGTTATATTGGTGCTAGTAGTGATGATATTTACCTGTCGATCCCACCATATAATATAATACCGGCGACTTAGAAGTTTTAGGTGACATTCGTTGCTTTTGTTTCCGTGGAACGTTATGATATTTGGTTTTAAAACATTCAATCAACCGTTTAGCCTCGAAGTTGATCAGATATGGGCTCAAGAGGACGACTACCCAAAATATCGAAAACATGGGTATGAACCGGATTCGAACCCAAAACCTTGTAGGTTTGCAGTACAGTGCTGCACCATCAGAATATCCTATGATGGTTTCTTCAGGGTGATCAACTATGATAAAACTAATGTACGTCACAGGCAGTACTTATGTTAAATATACTTTTGTTAATATACTTTTGTTAACATACTTATGATAATATACTTTTGTTAATATGCTTATGTTAATATACTTATGTTAATATACTTTTGTTAATATACTTTTGTTAATATGCTTCAGCTTTCCCTTCAGACGATTATTCGTACCTATACACGTATCGGGTTGGATTCTGGTAATTATAGAACGAAGCACAACTTAAGTTGAAGTATTCTCTGAGTGAGTGAGTGAGTGAGTGACTTAGGGGGTAAGCGAGCGAACAAGCGAACGAGTGAGTGGTTGTTAGTGAGTGAGTGAGTGAGTGAGTGAGTGATTCATTCTGTCAGTCAGTCAGTCAGTCAGTCATTCAGTAAGTGATTTGCTTAGTTTAATTACTGGCCATTACAACGTTCATAAGGGTAAGGGTTGACTCCCTATAGAAACATTCCACAAACCAAGTAAATTAACTCGATTTGAACTCTAACTTGTAGATTTGAAGGGCCCACTACTATTGAATCCAGAGTGGCGACTTTACATGTTGAGACACGTGTAATGTCTCACCAGTCCCAGTGTGAAAGCTTGTTGACCAGAGTACCAAACTAATTCTCCGACCAATCTGACCAGTATTTTCTGATCACAAGTGATTATCTCTAGATTGTGTCGTCTGACTGATCGCAAACTGAACATTTTTACTAGATGCACAACATAGACAGTGGAGTGTCTGATAAATATGTGCCAAAGTGCTAATTTATTCAGATGTTGCATCGGGGAGCTTATAACTGGTCATCGGATTAATTTTTAATTGGAGGTCATCGTGTTTAAGAGATCAGTTCTTCTATTAGCCGTAGTTAGCTAGTTGTTTCGTGGTTCTAACCGCGGAGCGAGTTGAGGGCATAAGAGATACTTCTGTTGTGATCAGTTTCGTTGTGAGCTATAGCCGTTCACTTTATTTATCTGAAAATATTCTAGATTACTGAATTAAGCGTACGCGAGATGGAATCAGTTAAGAGTATCAATGTCCTTGCCAATATCAAAGGGATGTCCTATCGGCTCAAGCCATTTAATTATATACAATCAGTAAATGAATGATTGAAATTCCAACATTTATTTTTCATATCAAACTCTATTAGCCGAAATTCCAAGAACTGTACCACTGAAGCAATTCTGTTTTGTATCCTAGCGGCTTACTTTAATGGAATTTAAATCACGAGTATCTCCTAGCTTTTCAGCTGTCTGTATGTTGCCGTTGTTATTGTTGTTGTTGTTATTGTGGTTGTTGTATTTCCTTTAATCATCAGATCCATAGGTCGACTTAGGGAAAGCATGCGTAACACTATAATAATGACAATCCTGTTAGAGTATCATTCTTAGGTGTCATACTTCCCTTCCAAGATTCGTCAAATAAGTATTAGAAAATTCCATCTGCGGATCAACTCAGATATTAACATTTCGGCTCACAAAAAAAGGAACCATATCGCGAGCCTGGCTCCCTGTGTTTTCCTGATCAAATAAAGTTGAAAATCCCATCTTGTTAATTTACAATAGGGTATTAAATACATATTTTGTAGGATTCTTAATGCCAATTTATTTAAATTAGTCTATTTACAACATTTATAAATGTTTACTTATGCATAACATTTTTGTGGCCAAAACATTCCCAATACAGTTGTCCCTTGAACGATAAGGGGCATGGTACATCCAGTCAGTCATTCAAAACATTGCCCAATGAACAAAGTACACAAAAGTCCATAAACCTATCACATCAAAACAGGGCGCTTACGTAGTCTAGCAAGTAACGCGTTGGACCAGAGATCACTACCACCTCAGTTCGAATCTCGAGGTGGGCATATCTGAAGGGTGTTTCATCTTTAACGTCGCTTAGAGTTAATTGATATATTTATTTGATAATTATGTTTTTGTTCATTATATGACATGGATATTTGTTTTATAAGACGTAATTCTATACCGAAAAGGCTTCTGTCAAGATCGACTAATCTTTTAAATACTTATATCTTTGACATAGTCTACTTAGAAATATGCCAGGTAAAAATGGCTTTGCTTACCGCTGACTCTTAATACTGGGATTCTTGATATTTCTGTATGCCTTATTACACTGGATAAATCAATACTTCGCGGGTAATTAATTCTGTCATATCCTCATATATATATATATATATATATATATATATATATGAGAGAGAGAGAGAGAGAGAGAGTCCAAATAATAAAACAATGTTCTGGATCTAGAAAAAACATTTCGGAAAGATATTAATCTATATTTGAACCTTCTTGTGGAAGTCAGAAATACAGGTTCTGATTCTGAAACAGAGGACGAAACATCTAAATTGATTACTCTGCCACAGTATGGGTTGAGGTCTGTTATTATAGACCTTCTCGACTAATCTTAATATATCGCTCATTGGTATTCTGCTGAGACAAATCTGGAGTTACAGATGATTAATGATTTATATATCAACTGATTGCGATGATCGGAAAAATTACGATATTTTATGTTATATTGTAGCCATATTAATTAAACAGTTCTCTTCTATTTGCCAGGTTATATTCTTCGTTCATTTAGCAAGAACGATATGAACTACTAATTTTGTTGGATACGTGAGAAGTGTTTGACGCAGTGGATGATCAAATACTTAAGTCAAACTTGGGCCAAGACTGGAATACGAAGGTCACTGCACCAAATTATTTCATGATTCACAAAAGGTAAGCATAGGTGGGTCTTTGTCTGAAATTATGCTTTTATTGCAGGCTGTCACATACTAAGTTTATTTTGTATTTAAGATAATTCCATTGTTAACATGTTGAGGAAATATAATATTGACATTCATATATATATATATATATATATATATATATATGTGCAACATGTATCTGTGAAATAGATTTGTGAAAGAACGCTAACAAACTCAAATGTAATAATGCAAAATGTAAATGTTGTTGTTTTACGGCCACCAAAGATCTCATTCCAACGATCATGAGGCGAAGTGAAAGATGAAACATCTCTCTCTACATTAATGTTTGACTTTTGTTTTAAGACGGTATCTCTATTGATGAAATCCTGGCTGCTATCAATGACACTGTTTGCGCGATTTGTGCTCTTTTGAATTTTGCTTTGAATATGTGGTTACTTTAAAAAAGATATCACGTGTGTATCAACATGTGTGTATTTTGTATTTGCAGGCTGATATTTTGCTCGATTGGGTTTGTATCGTCATCACTCTCTGCTTGCCAGCACTGTGCGTGCGTGCATATTTCTACTCACGAAATACATAATTTATGATACCTTGCAAGATAAAAGTGTTTATTATTATTATTATTATTTATTATTAAGATAAGTAGTAGAAGTAGTAGTATCAATACTATTATGTATTTTGTCTAATCAAGCCACAAAATGTTTTATTTGTAAACTTTCCTATCCGAGTCCATTACGAGTTGATTGGCCGCTATTGAGACTACACTTAGTCGTCGCTGTATCTACTGTTAATGGTATTAGTTTTCGTCGGATGATATTTAGGGACCATAGAAGGTGACCATTATACTGTCACTCGTCGACATTATGACCTGCCAACTAGGAGTTATGATACTGTATAATACATAAACGAGCACACCAAATGATTGTATCTAGAAAATGAAGCTACTGATACAATTTGTCACTTGAATAACGCAGTAATAATCGATAATAATGGCTTTTACTAACAATTATTATTATTTACTACTTACTTCATTTCCCACTTACTCCATTAAACCAATTATAAACGTGTCCTCAAAGACTAAACCTCATCGAGTAATGGTCGCTGAATGCTGTTTGTCAAAAAGCCATAAAGGTTAGTCTTCTTCCTATGACAGTGTTAGTCCTTTGTTTTGGATTAAACAAATAATTAATGACGAATAATAATCTCGATTTAAGATTATAGAATATGAAGGACTTGGATGTTTACACTAAACCTTACATGCTACTATTTTTTCTGTTCTGTTGTTCTATGTTTCCATACATTCTTGTTGTTGGTCTGTTATGGAACTAACCCGCGAAGAGCGTTGCATCGGATTTTCTGCGTAGTTGCGGGAGATAGAAGATTGGAGCTCATTTTGGCATAGGTGTAGTATTGTAAATCCGTGGTCTAATTGGTTCAAATCTCGGCGTGGGGATATCTGAAGATTGTTTAGTCATGACATTTGGAGGTCGCTCGGCCCATTTAGCCTACATTGTGGACCAAAGTGGGCGTAAAACATCAATCATCATCATCATGATCATCATCAACCCTCAAAGTCACCTCTATACCCCGGCGCATAGACGACGATGACATTTTATTTTAATTACTCGAAACTACAATCAACAACAATAATAGTAATGCATATTTATAACGAGCCAAAACCAGGTAACCCTGTTCTGAGATACTTTACAATATATGAGATATTTTATTAAAACAAATTCTATTCTATTAAATATGGTGAGTCAATTAACAATTAAAAGGTTGGTTGAAAAGAAATGTTTTAACACAAAACGCATTCAGTCCTTATGTTTATATTTAGATATGACAAGGATCAGTTCATCTGATGATCTGAGTGCTCAGGTGTTAACCTTCTCATAAAGCATTTATGTCAAATATACCGATGCCTCGGTATAATGCCTTGTACGACACCACAGGGGTCTTGAATTGAATACGCTGATTTATTCGAAGCGAATGAAGCCCCTTCATACTTCCGAACCCCGTCACTATCCATCCTATCGGAGATATTTGGGATTCGTTGCAACTTTTGGATCAAATCACACACTCACTCACTCACACCCAAATAAGAAACGTGTTGGTAGTTTCAGCTTTTGTTATAATTACGACAAAGATAGTTTCGTCGGATAACTAGTTTGGAACTCGGAATTTCAGTTGTAGTAGAATTTTTAACTTTGACTGTCTCGATAGTAATTGGTAGGAAGCGTGATGTGTGGCTGTAATTATTAGGTAGATGGTCCACTGCTTACGAAGTACATAAATTAGAAAAATGTTAATGAACCACGGTAGTATTGTGTAGATCTAGGTGACTAACCCTTCATTCTAATGGACAATATTATGGCCAGTGCTGATGCTATGCAAACCACTGACTAACTGACTGACTGACTGACTCACTGACTGACTGACTGACTGATCGACTGATCGACCACTCAATCACTCAATCACTCACTTACTGAATACTTCAACTTAAGTTGTTCTATTATTACCAACATCCAACAACCACCACCGCCACCATCACAACCACCATCACCACAACCACCACACTCACCACAAACACCACCACCACCACAACTAACACAACCACCATCATCACCACCACCACAACCGCCGCCACCACAACAACAACAACAACAGCAGCAACAACAAAAAACAACAACAATGACAACATAAATTATCCATCGCCTTAATTACAGCTCTGATGAGACACCGCAGCAGAACCTAACTCAAGCAACCACCTCCACGGCTGGTTTCCCTTTATTTCGACTCGTCTCCTGATTAACCTTTTATCTCCATCCAATTTGTTCGTCTTATTGCCGGAGCCGGACGTCATATCCGAGTATCGCTAATTCGGGATCACATCGTTTCCGGAATATAAAGACATCCCGTCACCGTCGCCGCCCGGATCGTCGCTATCATCACAGGGAATGGCCAAGAAAAAAACCCTTCATACTTGATTCCTTCCGGAGACGAACCGACAAATGAACAACAAATAAAAAAGTCAAAACGAGACACGACGCCGACATACAACATAAAAATATATATTTGAGTGCGAGACATGGCGTCATGTTGCGTCCTCCGAGCGGCAAATGACAAGTAGGCGTTTGGGAAGGGCAAAACCTATTGTACGTATCAACATTGGCTGGCTGGCTGGCCGGCTGGTTGGTTGGTTGGTTGGCTGGCTAGCTGAATGGCTGGTTGGCTGGCTGGCTGCCTGGTGGGATGATTGGCTGAGGATAGGCTAGGCGAAGGCCGTAGACGGGAGGATGCCCGGCTGATGATATAATAGTTAGCCGTCGTAGACCGTGCCGTGACTGATGTTACATTAGTAGACTGGTGACTAGAGGGGTTGATCAAATCACGTTATAAGGCACTCTCTCTGTCTGGACAACTTATTGTACGTAGAGATACGACGACAGCTCGACGAGAGACTCACACACGGACTCGTGGCTAAATTGACAAGATCCTCAATAGTTCATCAGTCGGCTTGATTTCGATTTGTTTTACTCACAGGTAGGTGAATCTGAACAAATCTCGTACCGTTCGAACCATTGATGATGGTCATAGGGGTATAGGCTGGGGTGGGGTGCGGTTGATAGAGGTTATTGATTGATTGAGTTATTTACCAATTTTAAAAGATCCTATTCCAACAAAACTAGTAATAGTATAGAATTAAATCTCCTTTTAAAATTGCTTCTCTGTCTTATAATACATTTCGATATTTTTCGGAATGCCCGCAAGCTAAATGTAATTAACTATTACATAGCCTTTAAATACTTTTTGAAAGAAGTTAAATTCTTTACCAAAAGAAATAACGCGTCGGCTAGAATATTTTCTTATTATTACATGTTTGGTTCACTTTTATATAGCCATATATATATATATATATATATATATATAATTTATTTATTTATTTATAATTTATTTATTCATACTATCGTGCATGACCAATTAGTTCGATTACCAATTTATCTCAAGACTGTTGTACCTCGCCCCCTTTTCGATGTCGGATCCATATTTGTTGCCAATCCGGTATAATTTTCAAAGACTTTCACATTAATCCGACAACCGAAAACTTGTAAATGTTGTTTGAAGTCAGAATTGTTGCTCTTTTTGTATGTGGTTACGTCAGAGTTGATTGGGTAGCAATATGTGTGTGTGTGTGTGTGTGAGCGTATGTGTGTGTGATGGAACGCCTTCAAATTTCTTTCGACGTGTAGATTCGTTTCTGTCTTTGTTCAATGTTAGATCGTACATTTCATTGACTAATATTCTAATCTCCGCTTGGGCGTTTTCAGGTAAAGTAGACTACGTTCATTTTGATGTTCATCCTGTAATGATCCGTCATGCACGAGGGCTTATTAATTATTAAGGAACTTTATTTGTTGAATAACGAATTACAAAATTTCCGAAGAGAGGGGTATATATATATATATATATATATATATATATAGAGAGAGAGAGAGAGAGAGAGAGAGAGAGAGAGAGAGAGAGAGAGAGATTGAGAGAGAGATTGAGAGAGATATGCAAACATACATACGGATGGACGGACTGTATTTAGATGTCTACAACTTGTCTGAACGAACTTTACTTTCTGACATAAGCTCCTCAATGGAAAAAGGAGATTTAGCTGACAGATAAAAGAAATAGCTGATTTACTCATCACAATTCAGACCATCACACACCTCACCTTTATATAATTATCTACCGATTAGCTTCGTTTAGATTCTGCATTTTTGTTTTTACATTAACTATACCACGCCGAGAGACTTCCGGTCAACTAGCTCACCAATGTCAAGGTCAAACATTCCCAGTCTGATTGCTACTGATTCCTGATTATGTCTCGTATTTGTGTCATTTCTATGGTTATTGTTCGGATATCTTAACAGTATCTGTCTGATTGATGTTATTCGCGAGAGGAGAACAACAGTCCCGTTTTCTATCTTATTAACCTTAATGTCCACATTACGACCCGTTATTAAAGTGCAACTACACATGCGATTCGTGAAATTTACTCACTCAGCACATCAGTCGCCAAATTTAATTTCTAATTCATGTTTCAGACTGGCTTTGTTAGGAGTAGATCAAATGTATCAAATAATATATTTCAATAGTTTGTAAATCATTTTATATGACGAGATCCAATATCTGTACCTGGACACCTGTATATAGAAATGTTAATGATATGCTGGTGGATGAAGAAACTAAAAGTATTTTTAATGTTATAAAGGAATTACTCTACATGAGTAATTTTGCTTGGTCTACGTCAGACACATATATAACAAATAATGTGGTTTTTCATCGTTATATTGCTATATAATGATAACTAATGTTTCTACATGTATCTTCATGTAAATACAGATAAGGCTGTAATGAGCATAATATAGATGAGTAATGTCAATTGATATTTGGTGTTACTGCTATATTATTGTATTTTTCTTGTTTTATCTGTAATGGTAAGCACTTATTTATGTACATGTACCCAGTGTTCTCTGTATTACTATAATACGAATAAAATATTATTATTATTATTATTATACGTTCTCCGCTAACATTTACGTGAAGGTTACCTTTTTACTTATTCTAAACGATTTTTTGTATCCTGTCTAACCTATTGTTGGGTGAGCATAACTTTGTTCATGGACGACTTTATTAGCAAGAGACTTCCTATATCCTTCGATAGCCTATTCCATCTAAATTCTGATGTACAGGAAAGGCAATCTAGTCATATGAATGTACCTCGATGTAACTCTGCACTATCCAGTAAGTTGCCGTTAGTCAATTTTCCCATTATATGGAACAATTGGAACAGTATCTTTATTGAGCTGACTATAACTATTAGCTATGAATAGTTAGGGGCCAATGGGAAGATAGCTTCGCCTACATTAGTCCCCCCTCTCACGATTAAGACATTACACTACTAAGTATCAAGTGTTTTAGTAGTAGCTACCAATGTTTATAGATGATGTTTTGATTCTTATTGTTAATAGACGTATACGATTCATTGCCAGCATCAAATTTACAAATGGGGCAACTATTTAAATGTCGTAATTCATGATCGTAAATGTAATTAAAAGTTATATTAAACGTGTATTTTATTATCGCGATTAGTAAGCTTATTACAAGTATTTCAAAATAAATCAAATGGTTTATATTTAGGTATTATGACACAAGAATAAAAACAAGATTGATAACAACAACAACTACTACTACTACTACAACCGTAAAACTTACACGACGTTAATAATTTGTTAATGTATGTTTTTCAAAGATGTTTCATCCACAAATCGAACAAAAATAAGGAGAATAACTTATTGTACCAAAATCTCTACGTAGTATTATATGAAATACAAGTAATATATGAAATACAAAATATATTATACGAAGTACAAGTATTATACGAAAAACAAGTTTCAGACGAGAATCTTTTTTCAACTTTGAATAAATCAGTGATCAAGTGTATGCGATCGGGGCATTTTCCGTGGCACAGTGGCAAGAGTAGTACATCGGAAATATCCAAGTTGCTTGTTCAAATCCTGAAGGAGTCGACTCTGGGCCAATCTTCCGACGCTATGCTTATCAACCAACTACCGAACAATGATATATCATTTATTATTGTATGAGGGGGTGGGGGAGAGGAGTGTTTTTATAATACCGATACCGATTGACATCCCGACAATAGCTACGATAATGGATTGCATGTTGAAGATGCTCCAGTGTCATTATACCGCGTAATTAGAAGCTTAGAATGGTATACTGCATCATGCTAAATATAATAACAATTGGCATTAATATATTATCTTTTACTAACATCTGTTACTCACCGTGAACTACCGTTTCGTACGATGTGTAATAAACCCATTAAATCCCGAATAAATCCACCCAGAAGGACATTGCCATAGTGTAAGCTGGGTAGCAATGATAACTGCCGGAATTAAGGTATCCGGAGTAACATCGACCACCGCACCGAATGACCTTCGTGGTGGATTTCTTTAAAAATAGCGGACGCAAAACAAGTGTTGATGTTTGTGCAGTTTGATTCAATTCTGACATCAAGTTCGTCGACTTCTGGTACTTTTCGTCAAAACTCTTAATCCAAATATCTGGCAAACACATATAAACCGGATTCGAACACGCCGTCTTGGGGATTATAATGCAGTGCTTTAGCCACTGCAATGTCTTCATTCGAAGATGCTTTCATCAAATCGACTTTTAAATGAAAAACACTTTTATTAATAAAGAATACGTTGATGAAAACGTATTTTAAATTGAAAGACTAAAAAAAACATCTGCATTCTAGCAGACTATTAAAGGAGAACCCAGCCCTTTTATTGGTGAGATAGTCCACGGCGATTGTCTGAATGTTGTCTTTAAGTTATCCTTTAGTAGACCATCCCGGTAACAAAATGTTTTCCTTCTTTCGGCGATTGCAATTGAGGTTCTCAGTTCGTCAATCGCTCCATGGCCGAGTTCCTTAGATGTATGGCCGCACGTAGCCAATGTGGAATAAAACATTCCATCATTCCTACGCGACATTGAAATAATGAAACGAGCGGCTGAAGATAAGCTTCGGTTCGTGCTACCTGATGATCATCATTCGGTTACATAATAAGAGCCATCCTTTAATCGTAGGCGGCACGCGATACAATTAACCCTTTTTTCTTCATGATTGTTGATGACGGTAAATGACCTCTTTGTGCCGCTGTTTAGTGATTCACTAGTCATTCTCTACACACATGCAGATGGAAATGTTTACGAGGAGGAGACAGGCGTTTAGTAGTACAACGTAGAATCATTCTTTAGCAACCAGCAGACCTACAGGGCTGGGTTGCGTTAACCATGTTACCCGTGTCTCTCTCACTGACTTACTGACTGACTCACTGACTGACTCAATAATTGACTCAATGGTTGACTCACTGACTCACTGATTACACTGACTGACTACTGACTGACTGACTGACTGACTGACTGACTGACTCACTCACTCACTCACTCACTCACTCACTCACTCACACTTCTTACTATCATTGCAAAGTCTAACCAATACCAATCCTTAGCGCAGTATATAAAAGAAAACGTTGAAGCATCGTATAGTTAATGATATCGTATTTCAAACTAATATTTCACTTCATCATATGTTATGTTCTTACCAGTACACTACCTAGAAACACCCACTACCGCGGTAATTCCGATTTAAACTTCGACGATGAACTAGTCATTACAAGAATTAGGATAAACAAAGTTCAATTAGTGCACATCACCGATAACAGTCGACAAAATTCTATCGGGGACGCTTCAAGCGAGCCAGGAACTGTGCAGATATAGTATGGCCACATCGTATGCTCGTATACGATTTTGATACTATTCAACGCAACCGTATCCTAGATGTTCTGCTTCAAGCTTCGAGATGTCAGTTGAATTCAAGACAGTTATTGAATCATTCCAGGATGACAGCCTTGCGCAGGATCTATTCACTTGGTACCCGACTGTCTCGGTTTCAATAGTTCGTGAACACTCCATCCTGTCTAACCAATCACTTGAAACGAATTACGCAGATGATGTCGTTTTCATGGATGAAGAAAAACAACCATAGAATACGTAGCGGCTGAAATATTGAAAAGTAACGACCTAGTCATGAATGTAACAAAGACAGAGTTCATCCATATATACTTAGCATCATCTACAAAACCAATGATGATGGGCAGCCACTGCTAGCCAAGAACAAGTAGTGGCAAAACAATATTTCAATCTTTATGGAAATTCCATAACCGGAGATCCGACATTCTCCTGATGACAAGGTTCTGAATCTACAATGCATACTGCACGATATTGATGACGTACAGCTGGAACAGCTGAGCAGCATTAAAAGCAAAGTTGAATGCTACCATAAGGCAAGCCATCCCAAATATCTGTCAACTATCCGTGAAGACCGTAGGCCTAACAGCCAATTAGCCAACAAAGCCCTATACTACAAGCAAAGATGGCCAATTCTCGTCCATGTCCTACCCATGCATCCAGATACACTAGCACAAAAGTTCTTAGAGTTTGCTGCGATGTGATCCAATATATATAATGCACGACAAGGCCACCACTCAACGAGCTTACTGGAAGTCATTCGTCCAGACCTAAATCAAACAGGACAAAAGGACACCTCAAACAAATGAGGCATCTTGCACAAGACAAGGACTGATAGCCAAGCCTCCGAAGGACTAATTGTAACTGCAGGTTATCATGAGATAACTACGACTCCAATATCTAGTTAACATACATAATCCAGAGTGGACTGGAAGATAATATATTAGTGACATTATTATTTTCCTGTGCATTTGATCTTTTTATCCCAATTTTATTACCGTGTTCTCGTTTCTTCTTCTCCCTATCTCGGTATCGGTGGTTCAGTTACCACCTCTGGTCGTCATCTCTTTACTGGACTAATAATTTAGTTAAATGGCTCTTATTAGGTTATTATCGGCGAAGAAATTAGGAATTTCATACATAACAATGGTAATTATTTCTCTGTTTAATGATAACGTATCGCTATTATCAATCAGATGATGACATTTTCTGGTCCTCCTCAGATTCTCGCCAATCATGAATGCACTAACCGTCAGCTTGTTTACCGTTACCTTGGTGATGGCCGTGGTGTTGGCTTGTGTTCTCCCGGCAGATGGCAGCTCGTCACGCAACGATAACCCGGAGTTTGTTATCAGACAAGATGCTGCCACCAGGCGACTGCTGGGTTTCGGTCCCTCAAAGCAAAGGGTAAGTATTCATTTCTTTAAGAAAATGATAGAAAAATGGAGTAAATTTTGTGGATTATAAGGAAGTATACCAAAACTGATCTGATACAACTTTTCCACTTTTCCCACCATTTTCCTAAGACGTAAGATACCTTAAGACAACCATTACACTAAAACAACCACTCCCATACCACAACTAATATGCCGAGATGACTAATACTCGTATCATAATAACTACCTCAAATTAATAATTTCCCCCAAAACAACTATTTCGGAAAGAAAATCTAATCTTCCAATACAACCATCCCGCCAATACAACAGTTTTCCATCGATGGTCATTTCCCTAACACGATCATTTCCCAAACACTGTCACTACATTCAAACGGCTAGTCTGCTAAATCAGCCATTCCTATAAGATAACCGATTTCTAAGACAACCACTCCCTATAGACAGCTACTGCCTTAAGAAGGTCTTTCACCTAAGATAGTCCTTCACCATGACAGTCATTCGTCTAAGATAGTCATTCCTATTACGGCCAGTTGTTGTATTATTTCTACTATATTAGTCCGATGCGCTTTTAATATAGCACCACTAGTACATGTAGATTGTTTTATCGTTACATTAAAACCTCTTTCCACGACTACCTGCCTTAACAGACCAAGAACCTAGAAGAAACTTAAAATAATCTTCCACTTCATTGCCCGTCTTGGTTACATAACAGGGGATTTGTCTGAAACGATCGCCTATTTTATGGATTCCCCGATCTTTTAACGTACCCACACACACACACACACACACACACACACACGCACGCATTCATGCATGCATGCAATATATATATATATATATATATATATATATATATATATATATTGTGTATATTTGTGCGTGAGTGTATGTTTGTGTGTGTGTGTTTAGTATACATTTATACCTCCCGTATATACATACATACATATTTACATACATATATACATACGATAAATACTATATATATATATATATATATATATATATATATATAATATATATATATGTACACAATACATACACATATACACACACACGCACACACATAAAATACATATAGCCCCGTAACTATCCAAATCTGTCTAGAACTGATCTATAACACTACCACAGTTCCTTCATTAATTAGCCATTAGTCGCTATATCTGATGAACATTTCGTTACATTGGGAAGTCACTCGGCGCAGAACTGACCGTAAAACAGCAACATTTGTATCAACTAAATGCACCAATTCCGTTTTACTATATATATATATATATATATATATATATATATATATATATATATATATATATATATATATATATATATGCGATGTTTCGGTTGATGACCAATACCCTGTCTATCCCTTGTCTCCGCAGTGTCTCTGGCAGATGGACGAATGCAATCCGTACCTTGATATCTGTTGTAAGGGTATGAAGTGTGCCAATGCCATCGGTAGCTACTGCAGAGTGGGCGCCGAGAAATGCTATTGTGTGCCCATCTCCTACTGAGAGTCGAGTTTGAGAGTTCTAGGTCACCAGTTTGTGTTTAGACAGAAACACGTGCGTTTACGCGCACACTCACAAACACCTCCGCTCACAAACACACATATTTACACACACACACACACACACACACACACACACACACACACACACACACACACACGTACATGTATGCTGGCACACCTATACCCATGGTTTTCATCTAAAAGTGTCGGTTTCTAAAAGAAAATTTGTTCTCTGTACACAAAACCCAGGTGTTATTATATTATATAAGAAAACAAATTTCAATTGTATTTAAATGTTTTTAATTGTTTTATCGATGAATGACAATAAATACTTTGGTTTATTTAAATATAAATGCATCTACTTATCTTCGTTGTATTTTCTCTCTGAAATATCTGGTAGAAACGCCAGACTAACGCGTCAATTTAGTAATAAAAACACACCACCAGATGGAGCTACTGCTTGCAATACAACAATGTTAATTACCACTGTCTATCATAAATAATGTGAAAGTAAATGGATTATCTGAGCCGACAAAGATCAGATTCGAAATTCCAATTTGTCTCACGATTAGAAGAATCAACGGAAATTGGTGTTTTACTTCATTAGTCACAAGGTAGAATCCAAACTGTTTATAAATAGCATTGTAAATCGCACGTTCAAAGCGACTTCAGATCTATCAAATGTGGATTTTCACAACGAAAAAAAAAACCCGAGGGAATCAAACGCTCTTTAAAGAAGCATTAATTCAGATAATGATGTAGGGGTGTCTCAATGGCCAAACTTGTAGCCCGATTGGTCACAGATCTCTAGTATCTTGGTTCAAACCCAAATCTGGCTAAGTCAGAAAGGTATTTCATTTTGTGTTCAGCTAAAAAATGACCTTCAAACAGCAACTTTTTACAATAATAATAATGTTGATACTTCTGATGATAATTTCGCAATAGTTACTTGTAAAATCAGAAATACCAATCAACCAAGGAACAAACCCAGTAACCAATCAACCAACCAACATCAAAATACAATAAATCAGCATACTAACCTATCGATCAATATACCACCCAATCGATCGATCGACCGATCAGCCAACTCCGCGGCAGATGGAGAAAAACAACAAACCAACCAACTGCCAAGTAATAAACCAACCTATCTACCAATAAACCAACCATCCAACCAACATATAAACCAATCAACCAATCAACCAATAAACCTACCAACCAAACAGCCAACCAACACATCAACCGATCAACCAACCAACAAACCGATCAACCAACCACCAAATAAACCAACCAACAAGCCACC
>JAODUP010000488.1:770000-787506 GCA_025642065.1 Paralvinella palmiformis
TGAAATCACACTTATGAACATATAGCTGATTTAATTGTCTGGTTGTGAGTCGACCATGGATGTCATGATTATAACTAATAACTTTATCAGAAGAACAAGGTAGTTTGTTCTGCCTATATTGATTCATAAAAAGTGTTAATTTCATATTCAAATTTCTCCTTAATTTTTAAAATGCCGAGTGGTTCAGTGAGGCTGTTATATTGTACATTACATATGGTTCTAATAATGCATTATATCCCATAAATATCGTGCGTGTGTGTTTTATCAGTCTGGAATTAGGCACTACCAAATGCTACTTCCCTGATGAGTAGCTTGTGTGTGTATGTATGTGTGTGTGTGTGTTCATACATGTATTTCAGAATATTCGGTTTTAGCAAGGGTAGTATACATACAAAATATATACACACTTAAACATATACATACAAAACTTATACATACATAAACATATACATATATTAACCTATGTATTGATAATATGTTAGGTGACTCGTCAGTCTACGGGCTCTCCATAACAATTGCAGTTCACAATTTACGGAGCGTATACAACACATCCTATTTCACACCACAACTTGAAGTAAACACCAATTTCTTATAGTTTAATGTAAAATATGTACATATTAAAACTTGGACATAAATGATGACGTCAACTTGGTTCAGAGATTTCAACAATAATCTTACTAGTATAAATTATATCGACGAAGGTCCAATCTGTCATCTAGATGTGTCTTTTACAGGTTCTCAGTGCGACACATAATCTGGAGTTGGACTCCACTCGGCCTACATACCAATTGTCAGCGAAGCTTGTCGTATCAAAACTTCATCCCCAAACAGCGAAGAAGGTGTGTTTTATTTTACTCCGGTATGAAAATTTAAAAACTGGGCCATTTGAATATCAAAACACTGGCATTATTACGAAGTATAAAGTTATAATTCTTAAGATGCTGTTAGGAAGAGAATATCTTAGATTAGAGCGGGTATAAAAGACCTTGAAAGCAAACAATCGTAGACGGGAGCAGTTTGAGCTCGGAACACTTTGTTAGTGTAATTCAGTTAAATTTAAATTAGCTATATGTGTCGATTAGATGTTAATAGAAACTAATACAGTCCACTAAACATATAGGGCGCCTCCGTGGTCTAGCGGTAGCGTGCTGGACCACAGATCACTACCACCCGTGTTCGAATCCCGGCGTGGGCATATCTGAGGTTGTTTCGTCTTTCGCTTCGCCTCATTACCTTTGGAGGTCGCTCGGCCCATTTAGCCTACCTTGTGCACAAAAGTGGCCGTAAAACATCAATCATCATCATCATCACCATTAAACGTATAATCGAGTTCTAAGAGAGTACGATATTCGACTATAGACTCGTTCTCTGTCTGTGTGCCTCGACTAGTGGCAGAATAACCAATCAGAAGCCGGCTTAATCTAAACGGGGAATTCCAAAATGACGTCATTATTATTATTATTATTATTAGTAGTAGTACCACTTAATCTCAATAAATCGTTATTGTTTCTTGCTACATAATCAGATTTTATTGTATAATGCCGATGTTACAGGAAAAAGAGCTCACAATACAAAAAAAGAACCATGTTGGCCACTTCTATTAGTCTCTGGATCGGGAGGTTTGATGATTGATTATCAAATGAGACACTTTTCAGCCAGGAAATTCCAACTCCACTTCATAAATGATGATCAATCACGGCGATAATTAGACGAAAATCTATGATTTATGTTTAAATTTGATTTTAAATGGTCACGAAGCTTATAAAATAACGTACTAAGCCAGCACTGGGTTTAATGAAGTATTTTTTATTTTATTTTATATTTCTTTATTCGAGTATTCCGTGCTGATGACGTCAAAAAAAAAAAAACGCCCTAAGGAATGAAGAGGAAGCGATTTCGACATTTCAAAATTTTCCTCAATTAATCTTAAATATTCTCATTAATATACTTTTAAGTATAGACTCTAGGACAGTTACTAGCTGGCCAAGCTCCACCCCCTCTACGTGGAAGTCCGTGCTGTTATCGTTACCACTGATAGTATGAAGGGTGATCTTCGACGTGAAATAGCACTTGGTATGCTATCAAACCCATCTTTACTCCAGAGCCTGATGATGATAAAAGGGGGGGGGGGATCATCAAATAATCTCAAAGATTATCTAATTTTAGTCGTTGATTATTTCATAATATAACTTTTTTAAAGATTATCTTTTGTATTAATGAAGTTTTTTTTATGTCAAAGGTATTTTCAGGATATAACCTATAGGTGCGGGCTTTTGTCCATTTTCCCCATGAGGCATCAGAATTTTATCCTAAGCGGCATTTGACCTAGGGGATTCTATCGTTGAAGCTTTAATCCTTAGGCCTTTCGTCCGTATACCATATATGCATAAACCTCTAGATACATATATTTACGCATTTATAAACCTTTGTGTGTGTGTTTGTGTACATAATATCAGCTGTTAGGGAAACTGTGTATGTTGTTTATTATATCACAGAGACGGGTACAACATTATACAGTGATGCCAATGAAGAGTGCAATCAAAGGGTATTATATCGTAAATTAGTGAGCCTTCCAACGCTAGACATCTGACAACTAAGCCAACGCTAACAGATACCTGTATGTACGAGATATTTATGGCTGCTGATATATACCATTATGGTACTCCAATTAATATACTAATGCTGATAAAAAAACACCATACGTCACTTTTCCGTTCTTGGTACGTGATGTTTAGAGCAGCGTGCAAACCTCAAAGAGACAGGGGTCGAACCCGACTCATTTCTGTGTTTGTGGGATGTTATTCCATATGTGCCACATGTGACTGTACCAAGGCTATGCAAATAGCATTTATGTGTATTCCTATAACGACATATGCGCGCGCGCGCGCACACACATACATGCACACACACACACACACATGCACATTCCCACCAACGAATTCATACAATATTTGTCTTCATCAGGATATATATATATATATATATATATATATATATATATATATATATATATATATATATATATATATATCTGTTGTAAAGGCAGTGATTTGTAATCTGAATTCAAATTTTTCTTAAAATTCAACATGGAATAGGTAGATTTAGAACGGAGAACCATCTGATTATAGCCTCAAGCCATAACCACTTTTCTTTCAAGCATGGTTCGTATTACTGTTTCTGTTAACCGAAGCTCGTCTATAAGAGAGTAGTTACGTGAGTGAGTAATCGCTTCTTTAGCACGAAACATCCGACAAACACGCGGGTCGCTATAGGGATTCGTTCCGCCAGCGTGTTCAAATGAAGGACGAAGCGCTGCGAACGTCATCCCGGTACGCCCACACTCCCGAAGGACAACAGATTATGGCTGGTTTCATTCACCAGGTGATGGATGGCGGCGACAAAATGGTTTCTGGACAGAGCCAAACATTCAGATGTCTTCATTCGACGAACATATCACGAAATATCTGGAAAAATCTGCTCTTCTAGAACAAAATAAACGAGAGGGTCTAACCTTGCGTGATCCGCCTAGGTACACCTAGTTGAGGGAAGTTGGTCGTCTATTGTTGATATTGAACTACGTATTGTGGGGGCGTCATCTTAAAATATCGGCTTTTATTGTTTACATAAAATGACGTCAACACTCGCGATGTGATGACGACGAACACGCTAGCGAGCTGGCTGACTGGTTCTTCTGGAACCTGTAGCAATAGAAAATGGGATATTAAAGATGGATGTTTGACATTTTATGGCCATTTTGTGAACAAAATAGGCTAAATGGACCGAATAACCTCCAAAGGTAAAGAGTAAGATGAAGCGAAAGATGATACACCCTTCATATATGCTTGCGCCTAGATTTGAACTCAGGCGGTTGAAATCTGTGGCCATCCGCGCTACCGGTTAATAATAATAATAATAATAATATGTGCTATTTATAAAACGGCCTATTCAGCTAGCTGCTCTAAGGTGCTTTACAATATTATTTACAACATTATTATCCCTAACTCAGACCTGTTTCCACCCAGCATATATATCGGGATATAAAAGAAGCCCAGTAACCGGATTGTGCGGGATCATCATTTCGTATTGTTGTTGTTCTCCGTAGTAATTTCTGGCGACAGAGAATCGGGAAAGCAGACCACTCGTCGTAAGGTTAAGAAGGCCGACGTAAGGTTAATCAAGCAGTACCCATATCTGGCAATCCGTTAATTAACTCCAGATTCAATTAGATCGGGTCCGGGCGGATGTCGGTTAAATTCTCAACCATCGCCATTGGAATCAGGCACCGGATGTGTAAACATATTTATTGTCCTTCGGCATGCGCGTATGACGTCACTGCCATTGTCATCTGTGATATCGGATTTGCCTCTCTATCTATCTCTATCTATCTATCTATCTATCTATCTATCTATCTATCTATTGACGTGTGCCAGGTAATATACCGCCTCTGACATGCCGAGAACCGCCAAGTGTAAAATAGATTAGGCACGGGAATGTCGGCATCATACCAAGAGACACCCGTATAAGGTTGACAGATAATTGGACAGTGGCGTTACGGAAGCTCTAAAAGACATGCCTTAAGTGGCTAGCAATTTACGGAATACCGTGAACGGCAACCCGTTTTATTTAGCGGACATATTAGAATTTGCGTCTTGAGAATCGTACTACTTACTTTTGAATAAATATGAAATATTTGTATCGAAACAGAAGTATATGTTTGGTGATTATATGTTTTCCGGCATTAGTAGAACAGAGTTATTATTGCTGGCATTAATAAAACAGTGTTATTATTGCTGGTATTAATAAAACAGCGTTATTATTCCTGGTATTAATAAAATAGCGTTATTATTGTTGGTATTAATAAAAGAGCGTTATTATTACTGGTATTAATAAAAGAGCGTTATTATTGCTGGTATTAATAAAATAGCGTTATTATTATTGGTATTAATAAAAGAACGTTATTATTACTGGTATTAATAAAGAGCGTTATTATTGCTGGTATTAATAAAATAATGTTATTGTTGTTGGCATTAATAACACAGCGTTATTATTGCTGGTATTAATAAAATAACGTTATTATTGCTGGCATTAATAACACAGCGTTATTATTACTGGTATTAATAAAAGAGTCTTATTATTGCTGGTATTAATAAAATAGCGTTATTATTGCTGGCATTAATAACACAGCGTTATTATTGCTGGTATTAATAAAATAGCATTATTATTGCTGGTATTAATAAAAGAGCGTTATTATTGCTGGTATTAATAAGATAACGTTATTATTGCTGGCATTAATAACACAGCGTTATTATTGCTGGTATTAATAAAATAGCGTTATTATTGTTGGTATTAATAAAAGAGCGTTATTATTACTGGTATTAATAAAAGAGCGTTATTATTGCTGGTATTAATAAAATAGCGTTATTATTATTGGTATTAATAAAAGAACGTTATTATTACTGGTATTAATAAAGAGCGTTATTATTGCTGGTATTAATAAAATAATGTTATTGTTGCTGGCATTAATAACACAGCGTTATTATTGCTGGTATTAATAAAATAGCGTTATCATTGCTGGTATTAATAAAAGAGCATTATTATTGCTGGTATTAATAAAATAGCATTATTATTACTGGTATTAATAAAACAGCGTTATTATTGCTGGTATTAATAAAACAGCGTTATTATTGCTGGTATTAATAAAATAGCGTTATCATTGCTGGTATTAATAAAAGAGCATTATTATTGCTGGTATTAATAAAATAGCATTATTATTACTGGTATTAATAAAACAGCGTTATTATTGCTGGTATTAATAAAACAGCGTTATTATTGCTGGTATTAATAAAAGAGCGTTATTATTGCTGGTATTAATAAAAGAGCGTTATTATTGCTGGTATTGGCAGAACTTTATTCATGTTGGTGCCATTAGTGGAACAATGTTATTACTGTTGTTGTTGATAGAAGAGTGTTATTGTTGGTTGCTGTTATTGCTAAGATTTGTAGAACAGTGTTATAATTGTTGGTAATGGAATAACAGTGTTAATATTATTGGTATTGGTGGAACAAAGCTATCGCTGGAAGAGATATTACTACTAGTAATGATAGAACAGTGTTATTTTTGATGGAAAATTGTTATTTTTTTCTTCTTTCAATAGAACAATCCCTTTAACTGCTCAGATTGACTTAATTGTGCTGCTTTTCTTTTAAAATAGTTAGTATTATTAATGGTACAGGTATAACAGTATTATTCTATTAATCACTTTCATAATTCCTAATATATGTTCTAGTTCCCGAACAAAGTTATCTCAAACTTTCCTGTTTACAAAGACCAGCCGTAATAAGACAACTTATATAGAGCCTGTTTTAATTCTATAGCTAATACTCAACAGGGGAGAATTATATACAAACAGTATATCTGTGTATATCGTTTAATAATCATTTATTAATAATAAACACATAACAGACGGGATCAACACCCACGATATCAGATTACTTAACAACGTTACACTGTAAGGTATATACATATATTTTACTGTTAGCGAACTTCTGCAGATTAATTAAAAACTGTTAAACAAAGCATCGCAACAAATAAAGACACTTGTTATTGTTTCTCATTATAATGGCATGTCCCACTTTAAATACAACAATTGGGAGGCAGAAGCGATTGCAGTATTACGTCATAATAGTGGGACTATTTTATCACGTGACCTACGTCGTCGACGACGTCAGTAGTAGTTGTCATGGGGATGATCCGGTAAACAAACGCACTTCTCAATGCCGGCCATACAGTAACCTCCGACGAAGTTACGACAGCTCATACCGAGGCAGCATCTGTTGAACCATGGATGACAGTAGTCTCCCTGCCACAGGCACTGGAATAACATATAGAAAAGATATACAGATATGTATCTAAATATATTCATGTATTCTTGCACACACACACACACACACACACACACACACACACACACACACACACACACACACCATATATATATATATATATATATATATATATATATAGAGAGAGAGAGAGAGAGAGAGAGAGAGAAAGTTGGTTATAACGAAATTCAGTGGGAATGGGAATTCCTTTCGTTATAATGGTACTTCGATTTATTCCAGTTTTGATATATGGGTGCCAGGTATGTATTAGATATTAGTTACCGATGCATGAGCGATAATTGGTGAAAATAACCCTGTTTTTGAAATTTCAAA
This sequence comes from Paralvinella palmiformis, assembly GCA_025642065.1. Lineage (NCBI taxonomy): Eukaryota > Metazoa > Annelida > Polychaeta > Terebellida > Alvinellidae > Paralvinella > Paralvinella palmiformis. The sequence goes on from JAODUP010000488.1 coordinate 777,216, forward strand.
AATCGTATTTCCTTATAACCAGCACGATTTATTTTGATTTATTGCTGCTGGGACCGAAAAATCACTTCAAAAAGGCAAGTTTTTGTTGTATATTTGTTTTATGTTCCAGTTTCTTTATTACGGAAGTGAATAACGTTTGGACGGACCAGCTAACCACTTCGAATAAGCTACTATTTCGTTATATCCTAGTTATTTATAACCAACTTTTAATATATATATATATATATATATATATATATATATATATATATATATATATATATATATATATATATTAGACGCGGACCACAGACCTATCGCGAAAGACGTTCAAATCACGGCAAAGTTAAGCCTGAAGGCTTCACCTTGTTGTCAATTAATGGTTGCATCTAACTTCTTTAATAACAGTTGTATTGATATTATAAAAACACGCGCGCGCGTGTGTGTGTGTGTGCGTGCATACGTGTGTGTGTGTGTGGGGGGGCAAGTCTGGGAGTGCTAATGTGCAAGTATAAACTATTACCGTTTTCATGCCGTTCCAGATTCCACGTTTGCTAATCGCGTTTCTTAACAGAGGGTGGAAAATGTGTCGTTTTTGTGAATCCTTCAATCTTAAAACTTTCGTTACTGCTTTGAAGCCGAAACCTTCCACTTGAACTCCATTGCTCACAAAAATCACGAATAGAGCGAAACACATCAATGGAATGCTATGCTTGGACACATTGTTGAATAATTGCTGAAAAAGATTTTACAATGAAACTTAGTGAGTGCTTTCTTGTTCAGGATAGTATGTAATATTTACTGTTGTTTGTGTTCAAAATAATTAATTACGCATTACAGAATAGAGAAAAGTAACTCGAATAACTTAACTGGTTAGAAGCCCATAACATTGTGTAACAGATAGATGTACATAAGCAGGTAAATAAATACAAAATATAATTGTTAAATGGCTTCGTATTTTTTAATCAGGTCGACACAAAATGATAATAAATACGAGAAAGATTATAGTTTATGAAGTATAAGCCGTGTCATATTGATCCAGAATACCGAAATCACTCATAAATGAAATTATTGATTGATGTAAACTCGTAAATGACGACTAACCTTCACAAACCGGATACACGTCATTGTCAGATGGGAAGTATTGTCTAGGCTGCTGCTGGTGGTGCTGATACTACTACTACTACTATTACTACTACTACTAATAATAATAAAATTAATCACGTTACGGAATTTAACAGCAGACACTCGGCGAAATAATTCCAATGTTCTAATCTGATTGCCTCACCCAACACTTCTGTGTTGGCCTCTCCCTTATATAAATGGAAACGTCCACATTTATAGCACGAGCATTGTTTCAATCAGCCCACAAAGTGCCGCGGTTTAGATCTACGGAATTGGTTTTTGCTCTTTTCCCGGTCACGAGAGAGCTCTTAGCCGTGAGAATGATTCCACTCATAGGTATCAGGTGTGGAGGACGGTAGAAAGTAAGTTATCTGTCCAGACCGCCCTCCACCCACATACATTCTATACATCAGGCGGTAGGACCTACGTCATCAAATGTGTGTACGTCAGTCGGGGCCAGGTCGTGTTTTTACGTTACGCGCGACACGTTACGTTGTCTCCGCGTGTCAGGAAATTGATGGCTTAAGTGATGACATCGGTGATGTTGGTGATGGGGGGAGTCTGATATTGATGAGTCGGATCAGTTGGAAATGGAGGCATAAAACTGTTGAATGGAGTTGATGAGTTAAGTGACCGAATGAATAATGCGTTAATGCGTTGTTTTGATGGTTCATTTTAACGCTGATAGCGATATAATGGGGCCAGGTAACATCCCAGTTCTCGCACTATTCAACATCCTTATCATCATTAGCAGCAGGAGCAGCAACAACAACAGCAACAACATCATCATACGATGAAGAGTTGTACATACAGCAGCAGCAGCAACAACAACACAACATTATTAATAACAGAAAAAGAAAGACAACTACACTGAGTAGATACAAACGCACGCACGCACGCACGCACGCACGCACGCACGCACGCACGCACGCACGCACGCATATACACATACATATACACACACACGCACATACGCACATAAACATACATCCATCCATACATACATACATACATACGTACACACACACACACACACACACACACACACACACACACACACACACACACACACACAGACACACACACACACACAATATATATATATATATATATATATATATATATATATACACGCACAGAGAGAGAGAGAGAGAGCCATTTGATTTCAGGTTACCCCGTTAGTTGATTAATTCGTAGTTCTCAAGTAAAGATCACCGTTGTCTTATCTATAAGAGACATAAACCATTACTGCTCTTCCTTCATAATTACCGCGATAAATATCCAAAGCTCATTACTGCGCATTTTTCTAATCCAAACCCAATGGGATTATTATCAAGTGCGTTATGAGTAATTTTGGCAAAAACTATCAGCTCGAATTGTCTCATCAGAATCGATCCACACACCACTCATCTTATGAGTGATTCCCTCAAGTTGGTTTTCTTCCTATCTCGAAATATTTTCTTCCTTATTTCAATTATAGATAATAATAATTATAGTTATTTTGTATCTTAAGTTTATTAGAACTATAATTTTATTAACACTAAAATATCACAATACGTCGATATTGTAAATGTGCGTTCGCAGAAATTCAGATCACGAGCCGCAATCGGGTGCCATATATTCGGCTCTTTCCGTTTTAAATCGGCAATTTCTACGGATAGAGTTGTGTACTGACGTCATCAACATAAGGGTGCGCCTGTGTATTTTCGCATAGTGGTGCTCGTTATGTGTGTAACGCCATCATCGCTGTATTCGGCGCTATATTTATCTTTCAGTCGCCAAAATAATTGCTACAGCAATAAGTACTATTAGGCTTGATTACTGCAACTCTCTATTTGATTACATCGCATCTAAAGATATTCTAAAACTTCAGTGTGTTCAGAACTACTTAGCTAGGGTTGTCACACGGTCTTCTCGGTTTTCCCATTCTATCCCACTTTTGAAATCTCTTTACTGGTTCCCTGTTCAATCTCGCATCATTTTCAAATTCTGCATTATTGTCTATCAAAGTCTTTCATCTGGAGAACCTTCCTATCTATTTTCCATTCTTTCCTTAGCACTTGTTGTCTGTTCCTAGGGTTAAAACTCATACTTTTTCAGTTGCTGTCCCAATCTTTGGAATTCACTCTCTGAACATGTTAAGTTATCAAATAGCATAGTTCCTTTCCGTCACATTTGAAAACTCACCTTTTCAGACCTTCCTAAGTTGCCTTGTCATCTGATCATTGTTAATGAAGTTTGCATCGTACCCGGACTATGAGATAAAGACTCACACCGAATGACCCTTGATGGTGGAATTGTTAATACATTTGAACCACAAATAAAGTTAAGATTATCATTCTGCGATGATGAGTTGTTTGTGCCAATCACAAATTGGTTACGAAATTCTTTTCACAAAACCTTCTCATCTGCGAGAGATAGGCTGATAAATTAGTATTAATCAAAGTTGATAAACTGCCTCTGTCCATTTCTGAACATTTCTTTCGACTTAAGTACGTTCCATATTTAGGCTGATAGATGTGATGTTTTAATAACTTCATAAGAGTAGCCTTTTATGCGCGTGCGCGAATGCGCACGCGCACACCCACGCTTGCAATGCTATTTACATAGGTGCATCTAAGATGCATCTAACTTACTGCTTATGGCGGGTTGAGCTCGCAATACCAAAGCTAAATATGTAAAGTTTTTACTGTAAATAAGATAGTGTTGTTTGATTGATCTTAATAGTACAGCGGTTACGGAAAACATCGTGCAAATTTGACAAAAGCATGAAAATTGACATACAGATAGCTTAACATGTGTAGATTCATATATAGTAACTTGCTCCCTTTTTGAATTTCAAAATGGCCTCCCTTCAAACACGATATTCGTCATATCTCGACTCCTAAACAACGTAGACATATTTTTTAGGGTCAAGAAATCTATTTATGCGATAATCAATATGCTCAGATTAATATTGTGTTGATTTTCAAGATGGTCTACATGGTTAAATGAATAAATGTTTAATTATGTAATGACAACAATAAAAACATAGAAGTATATAATGTTTTAGAGCGAAATTAATTAATACGATTAGGCAACATCTAGGAAGCGAGAACCCACAGATGACTATATCTCTTGGATCTCGTATCATCCTAGCCAACTGTCATGGAATGGATGGATACATTTACAAAATAGCATTGCTACCTCATTTTGGGAGACAATTTGTATGATCTGTCACGCAATGACAAGCTATACAAATTCCGTGCATCATCTGAATCCCCAGCAAGTGTCTATAATTGCTGATGATCAACCACTTTATGCTCCTGAAGTTGGTTGATGATTGACTGTAGGAATGCTGGAAATACGGGTTTTAACACATTCTTTATTATTATTAGAACCTAGACCATTTCGCTATATGTCTATTCGAGTTATAAATGCCTACACTCTTCGACTAGTGAACCTAGTCACAGTCTTCGACTATCTTCGATCAAGGACGATGTAAAATACTGACCAATCTGACGCAGGTTAGCTTCAGACAATCTAGTGACTTACACTCCTCTATGACCTGGCTGCAGTTGACGTCTTTTATAACTTACTGTCAATAAACTGTTATTATAAAGCTTCCATAAGTATTACAATAATAAGTGTTATACAGATAAGTCATCAAACTAGTGGAATATCCTAAAGAAGTATCTGACTCATGTCGTTCAAGATATAAACGCAGATGGAGTATATTTAAAATGTTGACTACGATGACGTCACAAGACTGTTCCTACAGAATGAACGAGAACGTGTCCATAAATCTTCTGAGTTGCTCCAAAAATGTGCAAAATGATATACTTCTAAGCGACTAACCTTTACAAAAGTATGCCGTTTTAAGCTGTTTGGACAGCGATAATACCATATACAGAGTTTGTTCAGAAATAACTTTAGAAAAATATCACCCGTTACATTTAAGAATTTCCTTATGTGTGTGTGGAAATCTCACCGAGAATAGAAGACTGACAATAAATATGGAGAAATAGAGACCGCTGCTAAAAGCAAAGAAACAACTAAATATTAACTATTCCCATCCATGAAGACAAGATAATATAAAAGTTTACAGATTTATTACAAAAGAATATATGATAAAATGTGTGTGTCATAATTTGATGAGATTACCAAGTGCATGGCCTTTACAATAATGTTGATCTGATCTTATGTTAAGGTAGAATGTTATATTTAATTTACAAATACACAAGATAGTATTTACTGCGGATCTCGTTCATCCAGTAAATGTACCTTTCGATACACAGTTCTCCGTGACAGATTCACCTCCATTATATATTTTCATGCAGCAAACTCGCATTCCTTTCTCAAGCACAGTGACATTTCACTGTTTAACGGCCTTGATATTCTGATATCACAAAAAAGTTGTCAAACATCTGCGCTGGTCCAACCCAGGTCATGCAAGACACATGTGATGACCAATTAAAGCATCATATGTTTAGGATCAACCCACCTTTAAGTGATGATTTATATCATTATTGCTATTTCATGATCAATCACAAGCGTCCATTGTTCACACTGACACACCGACAAACGATTATTTCATTGCCTGTCTCATAACCAACCCAATAGTCCATGGCTAACTACTAACACCTACGTGTCAACATTCCCTTGAACTAGTGATGAGTTAATTTGATAGATAAAGTGACAGCAGCATGTGTGTAATTAACAAACATCAAATGATCGATGAGTCCAATGTCATTCTATTGTCATCATTCACGGCTATTGAACACAATGGGCTTCGGGTTATGGCATAAAGGGTAAAATAAGGAGGTAATGAGTCTATATGGGAGACAGGCAGGGATCTCTACACCAAACAAGTGTCAACGACAACCCTTTGATGATATTTAATAAAAGAAGAAACAAACTACATTTTGACTAGACATCATCATCCCACTTCTCCTGAAAGACACCACCAACAACAATAACACAACAATAACACAACAACAACACAACAATAACACAACAATAACACAATAATAACACAACAATAACACAACAATAACACAACAAAAAATCAACATCAGGTAGATGTGCCCAATAGACGACATCAAAGAATCTCTACCCGAAATTTCAACAACCATGGTCTAAATGCTAGAGCCGTTGGCCACATATCTCAACCATTTGAGTTCGAATCTCGGTGTGGTCATATCTCAAGGGTGTTTCACCTTTGACTTCGCCTCATTACGTTGGGAGATCGCTCGGCCCATTTAGCCGACTTTGTACACAAAAGTGACCGTAAAACGCCAAACAATAAAATAACAATCATATGCGACATAGATTCAAAATATTATCATATCTTGAACTTTATCGAATTAAAGTCTTTTCTATGAACAGATATATAGCGTATAACATCCACGATGAAATCAGTATATACATATTTTACAAAGGAATTAAATACATAATTAAAATTAATCATTATTCACCTACGCGTTTACAGTATACACTACATAGTATTAATTATTCGAAGATGAAAATCTACAAATCTACTGACACAATTATTTACATCGATTAGATATTTCTTACTCTAGACATTGTAGATAGGAATTCAGTTTACATTTGATGTGAACAGGCACCACAATGACAAATAATATATCCCAGAAGTTATTTTAAACTTTAAATATCTGATAAGTCCATTGTTTTCAGTTGTTGAATGACCACCACATCACTATATTATTAGAGATATTTAATAAGTAATGATACAATTTACTGATGCCAGAATCTGACAAATTAAATTTTATGTAAACCGACTTGTTTGTGTGAAAGGTTTTAAACGTACTATTGGTTATCGATGAAAGTCGAATAATTAGTTCAGAGTTGATTAAAGGAATGAAGTATAGACTAACATTGTTACTACAGAACGAACAAACGTGACAACAAATATTTGTTTACTCAACAAAAAGGCATAAATGACACGATGTGGCAGTTATTGTTTGTGTCTCTTGGCTATCTCAAATGAGGGAGATACATATGGCCTGTAATTTACTGCTTCGCCAGGAGGACTAATTCTAAACAATTTTAGAATTTACAATAGATGGCATATTCGGCGGAGAAAACCTTACCCGTTGCCTGGTTGGATGAAACATTCCTCGTACTATAGTGTCACGGCCGGGGTTCGAACCTCCAACCTTCGGCGCAGCATGACCATCGGTAAGAAAGATTCACGTTCTAACTCATCAGGTCACAGAGTCAGTATAAGTGTCAAAGATTGGAAACATAACGATAAAGAGTAACAATTCGGTAGTTAAACCTCATAACTGTTACTGTTTTATGGCCAGTTTGTGCATACGGTATGCTAATTGGGCTGTGCGACCTGAAGGATGAAACACCCTTCTGACAAGAGCGAACCTAAGAGGTTTCCAGGAAACGACATACAACTAAGATTTAACATACTCGAAGTCGCCTATGAAAAATAGCGCAAATACCATTTTAATTAACTTCAGTGTTCCTTAAAACACATCTTCTGATTCAATGTTTTATTTAATATTCGGTTTAGAATAACTTGAATGTGAATTTGTTTATTAATATAATTATTTATTAAAAAAAAAGATATTCTCCTTCTACTTCGTGAATAATTGTTCACATTTTTAATTAAACATTTGATAAACAAATTCAGATCCACAACACAAACCTGTTACATGTAGTTAAGATCATATCTGACTAGTCTTCATTTGGTGCTGTACATTAAATCCAATTCACCTTTATCGTAGTTTCAGTGGCTAATTATTGGCGTGAAGCATCTAGCCTATTCAGTAGAGTATCTTCCACTATATATATATATATATATATATATATATATATATATATATATATATATATATATATCCACAAATATATAATTATGTTGGAGAATAATACAATTAAGTTGGGATTCAGACTTTACCCCTCTCTCAACATTTTGCAAATTAACAGCTTGATATGAAATAGTATAGTTTCATAGACTCATCTGTTTACTATCTTAAGCCTTTAAAAATCTTCTGAATATATCAGAACTTTGCCAAAATTACAACAACAACAAACAACTACAACAACAACAACAGCTACAACTTCAACAGAAACTATATAAGTGTACTTTGAAATCAGGTGGTTATCATTCATCATAACGTGATCATACTATCTAGAAACGGATTCATTTTAAAAGTCGTCGAAAATATAAAAGTAGCAGCTACAAACGCCGAATGTGATACGTTATGATGACATTATATCCAAGCAAACCTCTATTCTGTATAAAACACCAAAATAACTGAGCTATGTATCAAATAACAGGGTTTTGGCAAAATAGGTTTTCTTTTATTTCCGTAAGGTTATGGAACCAGGTGATGTGAAGTAATATGCAGACTATACATTATATTGATTTGAAAGTGAACAATTACAAATATCGGAGATGACCAAGTAAATATTTTCATGTGTTCACGTCACCTCGTTAACCTTCATTACTTTACAATTCCTGCTTCTTTAGCTTCTTTGCTGTGTTTGATACCCTTATAATAAATGGAGGTTTGTCACAAAAACAAGAAAACTAAATAATATTTGGAGTAGTTGGTTTATCGAAAGTGACTACCGAAGATTTTGTGTCGAAGTGATTATGGATTAATGGATTGGATTATAAGTTTGAACTAGAAACAACACGTCGAATATTTTCTCTTTGATGACATATATTTTCATTACCTGTTCTCAAGGTACACCTTACGAGGCTTTTATCAGTTTATAAAAGGGTTTATTTTAGCTTCTTTGTTTTTATATGAATGAAATTCTATAAACAAATAACACAGACAAAGTTTAAATATTAAAATAGTTTGAAATATCCACGTACATATTTTCAAATGCTAATTATTTATTGTATATGTTCATACCACTACAATTGACACCCAAAAAGAAGGTGAATCCCATTGTAGTCAGTGGATGTTTTCTCTTATCTTCACAATAAAAAACTAAAATTGTTGCAATAATAATATTACACGGTATGTAGTATTACAAGATGCTGTTAATTAATTTTCTCACATCCGGTTATGTGACCGCTAGTCAAGGTTATGTGAGAAGGACCATTCTAGAGTTTCGTCTACATCTCAGATATGCACGGGTACGTTATGATAGTAGCATCAATTACATATCCTTATCTACAGATTGTCTATATGATGATCGATGTTTTACGGTCACTTTTGTCGACATTGTAGGCTAAATGGGCCGAGCGACTTCTATAGGTAATGAAGCGAAGTAAAAGATGAAACAACCTTCAGATATGCCAACGCCGAGATTCGAACACGGGTGAGAGTGATCTGTGTTCCAACACACTACCGCTAGACGACGGAGTGCTGACACACCATTTGTATATGTGTCAGTCGCTGTAGATACACTTGCTTATTTAAATTATGTGATCTGAGTTACAAGACCAAAACTGTATATCGCCTGGATCAGCTAATGGTGCACGATAAGTCGCCGTTCTGAATTGTCACCCGATGAATCGTCCAGAGTTTGAATTCGCCATTCGCGATTCCCCGTGCCAGTGTCTTATTCCACACTGCCCAAAATCACTTTGTTCGTTCAAGAGATTGATGTTCATTTTTATTTTTTGATGCATTCTGCTTGTAATATTTGGCACGCCATTTACATGTTTTCCTAGGAACCCAGCATTTAAATGACTGTAGTAGATACAGTACGCTTTTAAAGCATTATAAGTACTCCTAACTAACGAATATTGTGTGTGTGTGTGTTTGATTGTGTGTGTGTTAGTGGGAATTAAATGATCTTAGTAAAGTATTGCTTTGAAGAAAGATACAACAACCGAACATTAGCTATAAATAGGGCTGCTCAGACAATTAACATAGACTTTTCTGACAAACTGGCGTGATCTGACTTGGATATGTTACTTCTATGCATCACGACTGTAGGTGATTCACATTTTAGTGTTTTGTTGCTTGGCGACGCAGGGACTGGTGAGACATTACACTTGTCTCAGCATGAAAACTCGAATTCAGTCACCTGAAGAATGGTCCAGACTTTGAATTCACAATTCGGGATTCTATGTTTCAATGACTTATTCGATACTGCTAATGCGCGCCCGCGCGCGAGCGCTCATTCACACACGCACACGCACGCCCGCACACGCATGCGCGCATGTACGCACGCACACACCACGCACGCACACACACACACACAC
>JAODUP010000489.1:0-227500 GCA_025642065.1 Paralvinella palmiformis
CAGAAACCGAGACACCGTGTTAACTGAACTTCGAGAGAGTCTCGACACCGAACGGAGGAAGACTGGTTTTTTTATGCATTCTCGTTGATAGTCGCCCGTTTCCACATAACAACAACCCGCCCTCGTGTCGCCGAACGCCCGAAAGATGAACGCGCCATGTATCGGCACTTCCCGTTCACCATCTTGTTTACGGTCCACTCGGCTCTCGTGTTAATTGTACCTGTGTAACATGGTTGCGTGTTGATGGTGGCGTCGTTAATTGTCCGTAGGACATTCTGTTGTCTGGTGCCGAATTAACGTCCTTATTCGTGTTGACGTCGATTAACGTAGGACTGTGCGGGTGGAATTTTAAATAGACTTCATTAAATGACATTGAGAGAGGGGGTGATGGTGGAGTTGAGAGAGACAGAGAGAGAGAGAGAGAGAGAGAGAGAGAGAGAGAGAGAGAGAGAGATGTTTACGTTGTATTGTATGTTTACGTTGCATTTTTGTTTATTTATTAAATTATTCAAGCATTTGACACAAACGTGTTTGTTTATGTCATCCTTTGCCTCTGCCCGTTTTCTGACTGAACCGTCTCATAAATCCCTTACTTGGGTAGCATTTTTGTTTAATAAGGCGACCTACTAGCAGTAGCCATCCAAATGCGTTGTACAGCGATACCCAAAATAAACTCCATTAATATATTTGAACGAGGAATATTATTTATCGGTGAAAGCTACCTTGACCAGATGCGGTCATAGAATAGATTTAAACCTTTCAAGAAAAGACGCATTGTAATATCCATCGGCAATCTGTTACACAATGGGAAGGCGGCCTGCATCACGAAACGCACAATCGACGCTTGACTTGAGCCGAGACACAGATTTTTTATCTTTAATCATAACATTTTATTTAATTTGAGCGATACTTCTCCTCCCGTTTTTCTATTTTGTAAGCAATATATATCATATTTTGTGTCGTTCACTTGTATACTATTGTAAAATTTGTAAATGGGAAATAAATATTCATATTCGTATTCGTTTTCGACATTTACAATAGCATCTGACTTGATGACCTGAGTTTTATGGATGACTTTCTAATGCACACGACTTCGCACAGGTATTCAGGCGCCATGTCAAGTTGTTAGTAAAATCTTGTTAGCAAAGATCCTTAGATCATATTTTTTGAGTATTTGTTACTATGTGATGTACATCATTGTGAATTCGCTGAAGGCGAATAATGTTATAATGGTTTATGCCATCTCCCCTGATATAGTCTGCTACAATCATTTTCTTAATAATTATTTTACTCTGCGAAGGAGAGGGGAGAGAGGGGGAGGAGGAGAGAGAGAGAGAGAGAGAGAGAGAGAGGGAGGGAGCACAGAATATTCTGGCGAAGGAAGCGTTAAGATCATCATAACATGTCTCAATCTATAGTAGTCTAACTCGCGACATTCTACCTTTATTTATTGCATTAGACCAGCTACAACCCCAACCCACCCAGCCCCCAGTTATACATAAAATCAAATCATAAAATTTTAACACATCTTTAAATCAATTATTTATTCAAGATAACGTCAATAATACATTACCAAATTCGTCTTCATTGTTGTTGTTTTTTCTTCATCTTCGAAAGCATGACATACCCCAAAATGGTACATTGTACAAAGAATCCATGATCTCATCTAACTTATCTCATCTAAAAGCTCATCCCCATAAATCTGGAATCTTCTTGACGAATGACTTCGTAGCGCTGCTAATTGTCTCCCCAGAAACCTACGACCAAGGGTCACTCCCCATGTAAATATCACAGTCAACATTATGATTTGAACGCTGACGTGAATGTTTGCAACGCAGTACGATACCAACTGGGCTACGGACGCTCTTAAAACTTAGTAAGTTTTGGAATTCTCTTATATACATGTATATTTCCCCTAACGATTATGAGTATTCATACCACCTGACTGTTACCTTTAATATATGTGTATCCTGGCTGTTATGGGTACTAATACCATCTGACTATTAGCTACTATATATCTGTCTCCTGACTGTTATGAGTAGCAATACCATCTGACGTTTAGTACGATGTAAATATCTGCTGACTCTTATGAGTACTAATACCAGCTGACTTTTAGCTTCGATGTATGTGTCCGCTGACTGTTCTGACTGCTGATACCATATCTGACTGTTCTGACTGTTGTTGCCATATATGATTGTACTGACTGCTGATACCATATCTGAATGTTATGACTGCTGATACCTTATCTGACTGTTCTGACTGTTGATACCATATCTGACTGTTTTGACTGCCTATACAATATCTGACCGTCAGCTGACTTCCAGTGTCTTTGACATTGTGTCCACACTTTTTCTCCTTATTCAAGCCAATATTTATGCATCTCTCAGTTACAATGGTTGTTGTCGGTAACCTCAAAGCTGAATAAGGATTTGTCGGTCTATCTAACTGTTGCTTCTTCCTTCACTTTAGTTGCTGGCACGATTCGATTAAATTAAATTCAAATATCTTCGCCATAATGGCCAAAATGCCAGTTTTTAACGTGACTGGAAACCTCAAATGAGAGAGACGCATATGATCTGTAATTTATAGCTTCCACACGGAGACTAATTCTAAATAAATTTAGAATTTAGAATATATGGCATGTTCGGTGGAGAAAACCTTGCCAGCTGCCTGGATGGATGACAAACTCCTCCTACTATAGTGCCACGGCCGTGGCGCTAACCTGCGACCTCCCTCCCGCACAGAACTATATATATATATATATATATATATATATATATATATATATATATATATATATATATATATATATAAAACAGATGAAGAGATTTATTGATAGCTATTGATCCATAAAGCGAATAAAATGGATCATGTAATTAACTCGAAATATACTTATTCAGCGTAATACATTTAATACGAAGGGCACCCCAAACCTCCAGCTTGTTGGCTCGAATCCGGATCACATCCATGTTTGTGGGATTTATTTCCTTTGGGATTCGCTCCTCAGCCATATGTGACGGGTGTCGAGGATACCCAACTCAACTCAATATTTAACATAAAATGTCTTTAATGAATAACAAACAAACAAATTAATTATATTAATCCATATCAGTCTAGTCTCTACCAAATGACCGCTCTAACTTTAGTGTTCCGAACAGAACCCAAAGCTCCTGCTGGCATAGCTCTCTGGCTGACCGATACATACAAGTCCCCTCGACACATCAAGAAATTGACTATGAGAGGAGTTGTTTATTTAAATTGTACATCGGATTGTCTGATGAAACACCCTTCAGGCATAGCCCTTATGGGGCTTGAGTCCATGTGCTATAGATCTGGCGCCGACCGCGCTACCAGTTAAGCCAAGGAGGCATCCGGTTACAATTGGTGATATTAATGCTTTATGTTTCTCTAAAATTAAGCCGATGGCTATAATTCAACGAGTTGAACATTGACATCGAATCTTCTGAGCTATATTTCGCTAAGAACTTTTTTTATTAATAAATTCAAACATTAGGAAAAAAATACGTTTTAAATTTTTTACAGGTTTGATAAATTCAAACTTTTAATGTTACACAATAATACATTATGGGAAGACGGTTTTAACCGATGGTTGCCACATCAGAACACTCCCATTAATTAATTGTATATAATATATCTCAGCATATCAAATACAATTTACCTTCTACAATCTAAAATATCTACATGATATGTTTCCTGACACTTTGTATAATGTATCCCATTATATTATATTTTATTTACCTTTGCAATCGAATTCATCCGCAACATATATTTCCTCGAAATTAAGTACAATATATTCCATTAAATTAAATTTTATTGTCTTTTCCAATCTAAAATATCCGCATAATATGTTTCCTAAAAGTTCTGTATACTGTATCCCTTATATCAAATTTGTTACCTTTTATAATCTAAGGTATCCACATAATATGTTTCCTGGACATTCTGTACAGTATATCCCATTATATCAAATTTGATGTGCATCACATATTCTAAAAAATCCACATAATATGTTTCCTAGTAAGGTTGACCTTAAATTATTTGATTCGATTTCTGGCGCAAATCTTGTAACTCGTATATTATAGCAACGTAAATCCTTTGACAACGTGACCTGCACTTAGCAACCATGATTCAAGATTTGACATCTTAATTTTGTTACAATAGATATTGTGTACGTTAATTGATGACTTAACTAATTTTTATGATTCCAGCCGTCTCCGTAGGCGTTAGTGTCTTCACGCTGGTCGCTATTTCTTTTGAGCGCTACTTCGCCATATGTCAGCCACTGAGATCCAGAAGTTGGCAGACTTTGTCTCATTCTTATAAAATCATCGTCGTCGTTTGGTTGGTGTCACTGATCATCATGATCCCGATAGCCGTATATCAGGTAGGTCATCGATCTTAGCTGGGAGAGTGCAATTATGTGTGAGGCGGCGTTCCTTTGCGTGTGTGCGCGTGTGTGTGCGTGCTTGCATGTGTGCGTGCGTGAGTTAGGGAGAAAGGGTGATATTATGGTATGCTTGTGTATGTGTATGTGTTTTATATATATATATATATATATATATATATATATATATATATATAATATATATATATATATATATATATATATATATATATATATATACAAGATATGCACGCAGATTGTGTACTACTTTATTAATCTAAATAATTCAATTAATTAATTGAAACGGAATTATATATAAGAGTCTGTTCCAATCAGAACAAAAATAAAGAAAATGTGGCGCAATATTAGTTCCATTAATCCGCCGGTTATTCACGCCTCACGTTATATTCTACCAGAAGCTGAAGTTCATTCCAAATCGTGGTACCCAAAAGTGTACTGAGGAGTGGACCAACTTGACGGCTGAGAAGGCCTATACCATTTTTTTAGACTTCGTCCTACTCATAATCCCCCTGGTAATGATGTTGGTTGCTTATGGAAAAATTGCCATGACGCTATGGAACGGCATCAAGTTGGAGATGAGAAGTGTCCAAGGTATGTCTCTCTCTCACTCTCAAACACACACACACACACACACACACTCCTCTCTCTCTCTCTCTCTCTCTCTCTCTCTCTGTGTGTGTGTGTGTGTGTGTTGTGTGTGTGTGTGCATGCGTGCATGCGTTCGTGTGCATGCGTGCGTGTTCGTGTCTCTAAGTGAATATTTCCACTTTGCTAGCAGTTGGTTGCACACTACGTTGCAGACCTCTAGGCAAGGATTTCAATTCCAATGTTAACTGCGTCTGTGGGATGTTTCATTTAAGCAACTTAATTCACTCAAGCATGCCCAAAGTATTGAGTAAATAAATCACTTACTCTATAACTTACTCAGTCATTAACTCACAACGATTGGCCTAAAGTCTGTCTACTTATGTATTCCATTTCACCAGAGATGACCGAGCTGAGGAGTGCCAAAGACCGCGAGGACGATGACGACGACGTAGACACCGACGATGACGAACTACGCTATGCCGTCAACAACGCAGCGCTAGCAAACGGTCGCCGATCGGCAGGCGGCAGCACGAGCGGCGGTGGCGACGCCGCCCGCTCGACGTCGACGAAGAAGCGCCGTCTCGACTTCCGACAACATATGCGCCAGAGCAACACCGAGAAGAGCCTCGAGGCGAAGAGGCGAGTGATCCGGATGCTGTTCGTCTTAGTCGTCGAGTTCTTCGTCTGTTGGACGCCCACCTACATCCTCCAGTCGTGGTACGTCTTCGACTATAGGACGGCCACCCAGAACGTCTCGCCGATGGCCATGAACCTGCTTCATCTGCTCTCCTACGTCAGCTCGTGCTGCAACCCGATCACGTATTGCTTCATGAACCGGAAGTTCCGCCAGGGCTTCGCCACCGCCTTTCATTGCCGTCCGGCTGGCGCCCGCCGACGTGCGCGCGGTAAGGCCGTGCTCGGTGAGCACTCGTACGCCGCCTCGCAGCGAACAGGTAATGCGCATTCCGGCGGGCTGCGGGGCTTTGTTCTCAGGAACACTGCCGTTGCCGCCACCGTAGCCACCGTCGCCGCCGTGGCCACCTGTCGCTACAAAGTGAGGGCCGTCATCGCCCCGCGAGATGGTCGCAAATCGCCCGAGTTTCGGCGCAGTGGCGACGCTTAGCACGAAGTTTCGCGAGTTCCTCGGCATTTCGCTGCGCTACGTAAATCTGTCAATGAATAGGCGCAAGTGAAAACAAGCGGGTTCTTCCATTTGATTGGTGGTTATTTTTAGCCCGGAAAACCCCTTCCTAGTCTAGCCGCATACTCACTTTAATATTAAAATTTAACTAAATCAGACTGGGTTAAAAGTATACTGTTGTTTGTAGCTTTGTGCTATTTTGAGCTTCGGTGAAACTGGGCTAGGGTGGTGTCAGCGGAAGTGATGAATTTGACACTAGGACATGACATCAGGGGCGAAGTTTTTCCCAATTTAATTCAGTCTTCACCTGCGTGTATTCTCAGCCAGAGTTCAACATATGCCGGGAACTAGCGAAGCATTAACCTTGTTTGATTTCGTTTATTTTACGTCTGTTCGTGGTTCAGAAATTAAAAAGCTATGCGCCTACCTTTCAGTTCACTTGGAAACTAATAATTCCAGCTTGGCTCATACATTGTACAGGAATGAAGGGTTCATCTCAAAATTAATTTGTTCTCGGTTAGTGATAATAGAGCATGTCTCGTGTAGAACATCTCCCCCGATCTCACACACACACACACACACACACACACACACACACACATATATATATACACACACACACACACACAAAATATATATATATATATATATATATATATATACTGAAGAACATTTATATTAAAGACTTACGTCTATCTATCCGTCAATCTATCTATCTATCTATCTATGTACCTCCAGCATGTCATAAGACCCGAAACTGAGTGATATGTTTTTCATGATATAGCATTAAATCTCTAACACTCATTAGCTGTCTATTTCTAGCTTGTGTCTGATTGTTTTCAAAGATTAGTTTAGCTAAGAGACGTTGTTCCCTTTAAGTTATTGTTATACTAGCTTCACCATTCTACATTGGCTGTGATATAAATTAAACAAAGGTAGACAGCTGATATGCGTTATGAGTGCCTTATCAGCAGCCGTACTTTATAATGATTACTCTATTACGAATGTCTGCATGGCAAACCATGTTTCCTTGCGTATTCTTATCATAACGTATCGGTGTCTTTCTTTAGACACAACAACCACCGAATCCCCAACGCGTTGGACCTTGACTTGAATCAAGGCGTTATCACAAGAGGTAATGGATTCGCGAAGAATCCGTGAAAACCCATTGTAGTCTCCATCTATTAATGTGTGGGTGTGTGTGTGCATGCGTGCGTGCGTGCGTGCGTTGTTCCTCCACCAGTGCCTCTAGTTCGCATCATTCAGCACCAGATGGCGTTTGAATGATGCCCTTACTTGTCACAGTGTCTTATTTGTGTGTTACTCATGGAATCAGGGTACGCCTTGTCTGTGATCCAAGTTCTACTGGATGAAATACGACTAGATTGAGCACACATTTCCAGATATTTTCATCCAGTAGTTAATCTACGGCCTGTTATCAAGCATTTGTTATATGTATACAGTTTCTTGCCCTTTGTACATTCAAACGTTCCTTTCTTTAATAAAATTATACATCGGTTAGTTGTCGTATTTCATGACATATAAGGCGCACCTTATTCTTCCCTTCGTCAAGGTATCCTTTCAAAGGAGTCTTCCGTTTGAGTATGATGTTAATATATCTTACTCAATCTAGCTACCATAGCTCCAAATAGATGCATAAAGGTTTGCACCAACAGGTTTTTGCTGCTGCTCCTGATACTCTTGCCGATACTCCTCCTACTACTACCATTAATTCTACTACTAATACATGTGTTGCTGCTCTTGCTATGACCACCACCATTGCTATTACTAATACTATTACGAATTACTGCGGTAGTTGTCGTTAGTAGTAGTTTTACTTACAATATTACTACTACTACTACCATACTACTACTATTAATGTCAGCATCACCACTTTTATTATATAAGAGACCAAAATGGAAATATTTCAAATATAACGACTGGTTGATCTATTTTCATATTTCCCCGTTCGAGATGAAAATCAGTGGAAAGCCTCATTTAAATATAGGTTCCAATGCCAAGTATTGAGGGCTTTACTTGTTTGTATCTTGAATCCGCACTCCCGACCATATATTTGTTTGTAGGATGTTCCCTCAAGGAGTCGCCCCTAGGTCATATGTCACACCTGTGACATATGAGGCCAAGGCCAGATAAACCAAACATTACCCCCATCAAGTCCCGCCCACCGGTTGCGGTCCATAGAAATGTCACATTATTAATTATTATTATTATTACCATAATTTTCATATTGAAATAGCATAAAATACTAAAAATATTCCCTAATTATTCCATGTCCATATGGGTGGAGGCTAATGGCAAACACTCTCCATTGCATATGCCGCAAAATACGGTATTTACTTATTATTAGTAGTATTACCATAATGATTAAATCGGCGATATTCTGTTAAGGACTGAATGAAAATATCAGGAAATGGCCGCCAAAAATACATTTAATCGTTTTAATTAATGTTAGGTTTGTACCCTAGTTACGACGCGCTTACTTTTCACATTTCGAACGTCTGTGATGATTGTTTTTGTTATTTTGTCACCTGACAGCATGTACAGTTCGGTATGAAACATATCTTCTCCAATACGAAATGGGGCAAGCTAACTGCATTTATATGTGACATATAGGTGTCTGTGTAGTAGATGTTGTTTATATATATATATATATATATATATATATATATATATATTACGTGCAGTATTTTATATTATTAGGCTGTATGTATATATTTTTATGTGTAATAATTCTCGCATAAATTATCCATTCGTGACCGCGTTCGGTTTACGGGCGCAACTATTTTCTCTCATAATAATAAACCGTTTGTAGTTAGTTAAGAGTTCGTATCGAGACCAATAAACCGTTTTATCGTCACTGATGGCATTCTCGTGTCTTTCTTTCTAGCCTTTTCCTCGTTACGCCTAACTACGAATGATCCGTATAGCGAGCTGGATAAGTCGACGTATGGTTAATATCCGATGCACGGATCATCCCCCGAGGACAGTTCACCCCCCGCATATATACATACAAATTGGACTGTTCGTCGAGAACTTCCGATGGCCGAATGGCTCGAAAGGCTTTTTACTATACTAATAGTGCTTTGACTGTTCGCCAGCCCAGCATCGGTCGACAGGGGGCGCCACTGTTCCTAGAGACCCCGATCGTTGTCGTCTTGCGTTGAGAGGCTGTATGATACTCCATTGTTGCTGTTTATGATATCCGTCGTGTCTTGGATAGGTTCGCTGTCGCGGTGTAAACATTGGCCCCCGGCTTCGGGGCTAAGAGCTGTTACAACTTGTTATTGGAAGTTTGCCGTCTGTAATTACTCGTGTTTGGTCTTTAAGTCTGATGTTTGGTGTATGCCTCGTCTATCATGAAGTATTTTAGTTTAATAATCACACGATTACGTTATACGAGAAACTCCTCCAGATGACGGGAAGGACCAGAAGAATGGAGGCTTACTTAGTTGTGGGTCGATATCGATCCATAATGAATGGTGTATTATACTCAATAATTGATATTAACGTTATGCACATCCATCTCATATGTAGTCGTAAATAGCATCGAAACGAACACATCTTTGACGAAGTAGTACTTTCCAACACCATTCGATCTGTACTTTGTTACCTGTACAATTTATTCGTACAGGAACATTTGCTTGTCGAGGTACGATTTTTCTTTCGATTGTGTTCCGTTTTGTTCGCACTTTGTTCCCGATTGTGTTTTGGTCACCGTAGTGATGAAAATAAGAACATGATAGAGCACTTTATTGATTCGTCTTTATAGTGGTTCAATAATGAACGACTTGTGTACTTTGAAAAATGTCATATATCAATTAAACTTATTGTTGTTTATGTCGAATAAGATTAAAATTATGTCTTATATTTCTATGTTCGGGTTATTATTACAGCGTAACTCGTAGGGCTGACGTGGGTAACTAGTTAAAGCAAGTGTTGCCAGCATTAACATTAACAAACAAGAACAGCGTATGTGGATGTGTGTGCGTGGGTGTGTGCGTGGGTGTGTGTATTTTCGTGCGTGCATAGGTGTGTGACTAGTGAACACATACAAACGCAAACAAAATAACAGTGTTCTATCACTGGTTAAGTAAATCTATTAGAACACTAGATACTAATTTTAGAATAAAGAGGTCACTTTATGATAATAAACATACATCTTTTGGGATAACCTAATCACAAAGCTCAAACAGTATTCCGCACAAACGCATCTTAATCGTGGCAGATTTAGCAAATATAGCGAACATGTATGCAGGACGTCAAATAATCGGTGCGGTATAGGTTTAGGAAAGTGCAGATAATCTTTTAGTCACTTTATTGAACACACCCAACCTTCACTCTATGAAACTAACTTTTGCTATTCCAGAACTCAGGTATTCTGTACGTACCACATGTGTAGCTTCCTATACAGAATACCTTAAATGCCATCACATACACAGTTTGTCATGGTAGGGACGACTTGTCGAGGCGACTTCAATGGACGTCCAAAGGGCAGTATTATGCTAACCCCGAGTTGCTTGGCTATTTAAACATGTTAGACAAATATGCTTACAGCCGACTTATAATGGGTTCAGAACTTTCATTGATATCAAAATAATAATACTATAACAGATGAATGCAAATAAAGTTATACATGTTGTTAAAACAACAAATGTAAACGGATATAAAGACACGGATATTTAGCTCTATTGGTAGGACGTGGACTGTACAGTCACAGCGACTGAAACAGGATATAAAACAAGGATAATTAGCTACATTGGTAGGACGTGGACTGTACAGTCACAGTGACTGAAACAGGATATAAAACAAAGATAATTAGCTACATTGGTAGGACGTGGACTGTACAGTCACAGCGACTGAAACAGGATATAAAACAAGGATATTTAGCTACATTGGTAGGACGTGGACTGTACAGTCACTGTGACTGAAACAGGATATAAACAAGGATAATTAGCTACATTGGTAGGACGTGGACTGTACAGTTACAGTGACTGAAACAGGATATAAAACAAGGATAATTAGCTACATTGGTAGGACGTGGACTGTACAGTCAGAGTGACTGAAACAGGATATAAAACAAGGATAATTAGCTACATTGGTAGGACGTGGACTGTACAGTCACAGTGACTGAAACAGGATATAAAACAAGGATAATTAGCTACATTGGTAGGACGTGGACTGTACAGTCACAGTAACTGAAACAGGATACAAAGACAGGGATAATTAGCTCTATCGGCTTCCCATAGTATTTACCCTTAATCCGGGATTTAAAATCCCTCATTTGCCAGTGATCGATCAACAGTAGTATACGATCAGCGTGAACTAACTATAGATTGGTGTTATTGAAAACGAGGAATATCTGAGCTTCGGAACAATAATATGAATAAAACAAACAAGAAACTCTTATAGGATTATATGGCGAACATCAGTCAGCATATTGGAGGTGTGTACAATACTTTATACAACCATAGTATATAGCGCGCAGCTTAAACGCATACGTTGTGGTGATATAAAGATTCGAACATTAATCTCTCATTTTATAAAAGAACTAGCACCAGATTGAACAAACCAGTTTGGAAAACAGTCTAGCAAAACTGGAAATAAATTAGATGGCAACACTTCACCAACTGACACTGCACACACACACACGCACACATACACACATACATACATACACACTCCCAAACACGCACGCGTTTGTGTTGCTACTACTAATACATTGCTGTCTGGTATGAAATGCAAGACAGCCGCCCTGTTGAACTTGGAAATTCGGTGGAGACTTCAACCACTAGTTTGTCATCTAAGGCGCAGTAACTACTCCAGTATATAGTATGATTATTAGATAAAGTCGAACAACATATCCTGATTGTGTCTCTTCGGCGAATAGATTCCCCGAAGGTCAGCAACCATTCCTCAAAAACATCTTCTGATGATAATTATGTTGAATGAATCTCCTAAACTGAATTTTGGTGATGAAAAATTTGTATCAAGTGTATAACATCAGAAATAATCGAACGCTATTCTCTTTTACTAAGACTTTACACCAACCGACATTCATGTTTCTTACAAGCATTTCCTTTCCAAATTTGATGATATGTCAAAAGTGTAATAAGTGCCAGTTCCTGGGGGAGGCGGGTGTCTCCACATGTTTTCTAAGTACAAATGTGTTGTGTTTTGTATTATTCGATAATGACAGCTAAGTGACAGCAATAAGAATCAATAATAATAATTTTCTAGTATAACGGAGTTGTCAGTGTCTATCGATAGTAAGACTCCGACGACACCCAGGAATCACTTTCAGGAAGACAGACAGGTTCGCTATCTGCGTTCGTCTTCTTCCAGTAGAGTAGGACACTCCGATGGCACAGTTGTTAGAGCACTGCACAACAAACCTTCAGGCTGTGTGTTCCAATCCGGCTCATACTTATGTTTATGGGATGTTCCCTACGGAGTCTCCCCATCCCCATATATGTCAGGTACAGCCAACCAATCAATATACCAAAAGACCACAGAATTATATTATAGAATATCACGTACTACTGTTTTGCAGGCAGGCAGTCAGACGAAATGAAAGTTGGGACAGCCTTCGGACACAGGCCGATCTGGATTCGAACTCGAATCTTAGAGGTTTATGGCATTAGCGGTTCAGTCACCAAGAAGCTGAAGTGGATTATCACCATGACCTTGTTTACAACATTATAATACAATTGACCATGACCTTGATTACAGGTTCGAATGCGACTCATGCGTGTGTTTATGATATGTTTCGCTAGGAAGTCACCACTCGGCCATGTATCCCAGGAGTGATCAGAGGTGAGGTTAAACAAAGTGTTCACTCACGTACTCACTCCCTCATTCACCAACTCACTCAGCAATGATTATTACTTGCATGAAAGAGGACTATCTCGTTATCTATTGCCTTTTACCTTTGTGTCATCTGATCACTTTCATGTCAACAGGTTTCGCGCCCTTCTCCTCCTTGCAGTTTCCTTTAGTAGTTCCCAAACGTCTGCTTGAAGGCTTTTTGGCGTGGTCACTCAGAGAAGATACCTGCTCAACACTCAGGCTCATGATAATTATAGTAGACAGTCACGTTAATGGCGTAAACCTGCCAAACATATCTCATACTTCCAATGTAAAATGTAAATACTGCTGTTTTACGGTAATTTGTGCACACGTGGTAAGCTGATTGGGCCAAGGAGTTCCTACGGCAAAAATGCGAAGTGAAAGATGAAACACTCTCTAGTATTAGTCCGGCCGGGATTTGATCGCATGTGCTAGAAGTCTATCACGAACAACGCCTTCAATGACGATCGCGGCAAGCCACAGAATAGTCAAACCAGATTGTTCAATTTACAGAAATAAACAATTATTGAGAGGAAAAACAACAACCACTTATCTACCGTATCTAAACCATCTTCCCATACTATTAATTAGAGTCGTCTGGAAATAGAATAAATACGATAGGAATTGTACATGAGAGAGCTCGTACTTACCTACGCACACACACACAAGCACACACACACACACAGAATAATTTTGCGAATACATAGACAGACAAACAAATAAGCACGCAAACACATTCGCTATATATATATATATATATATATATATATATATATATATATATATATATATATATATATAATTTAGTTTGTATTAAGCAATTATACTATTTAGAATCAAAATAGGTGGTCACAAATCGTAATAAGAGAATATACTGTGACTAAGTGAGTGCATGTTTTCAGACTCGACACTTGTCACACCTTAGAGATATGGCTGAAGTAAATGGTAAAGCGACTTATGGCCTACACCTGGCTGTGCCCAATAGTCGATATCCAGAGGTCTTCATCACAAATTTCAACAACAAGGCCCACCCTATAGATGATTTTCTTTTCTTTATTTGATGTCGATTAAACAAAAACAAGCACTAAATAGTAAATGGAGTATTTAATTTGGTCCTATTTAATACTATACATATTGTGTATAATTCTTTTCCAGTGCCTCAGGCATGAAGTTGTTGATATTTATACTTAGTTCTGTCTGTCTGTCTGTCTGTCCGTCCGTCCGTCCGTCCGTCTTTTCAACATTTTACATGTGTTAAAATTATGTATTATGAATGTTGAAATAAACGAATTGAATTGAATTATCTATCTGTCTGTGATCTCTCTCTCTACACAAGAACAGCATTTAAGTTTTCATTTCACATTGGGACGTTACTAAAGATAATATTAGATGAGATAAGAATGTTTTAAAGGTGTAAAATATTGACTGAGATTGTTATATAATGTTTACTCATCGATAAGTAAATATTGGATAATTTGTATATGTTATGATCTAACAACAGATAAATAATTAATGTTCTCGTATCATTTATATTAAAACAGACGCCACACACATACACACACACAAACACACATGGGGAGGGGGGTATCTCGATTTTATCTAGGCTAACGTAATGGTGATTTTGATCAAGGAAATATTTGCAGTCAATAGTTGATGCAATACAAATTCTTTTTACATAAAAAGATACTCTCCTTGTCCATGTTTAACATACAGCTGGTTTTTAAATTAAAAAAAGAGGTTATATGTTTATGTATTTTGGCTTTAATAAGTTTTGTGTTTTCAACGAAACACTTTCCCAGAATTGTCTACCGTTATTTGTATTATAATTTGCGCATTTATCACGTAAATAAGCATCGGTATTCTTTCTTAAGGTGGTAATAAGATTATATTACGTTTTGTATGTCTTCCGGTTACAATTTCTATTACATTTGTCATATTCATATTTCATCATATCACTTACATCTGTAGCTTTTCCTACTTAGCCACTCTTGTAAGATCCTGTTTAAAAAATAAATGTTATAACCTCTGTCTATACTCTCACACAAGGACCACCTCCGTGATCCAATCAAATAATCAGTCACCGATCACCTTATTACTGTATCTGAGAAATATTTGAGCTTATTTAAATTGTAACAACCAGGGCAGTAACTGATCTCTGCATGAAGATTTCTCACTTTTGACTTTCACATCAAAACGATTTGGCAACATACAGGTTTCTAATAGTGTTTAATTGAAATCACCATTAATATAAACCATATATCTTTTTCATTTAAGAAACTCAAACGTGTCATAACGGCCACATTGCTTTTTTTAGTCGATATAACTTCCAATCCCAACATTATGATTGTCCATAATATTATGTTTTTTGTCGGTTTTCTTAATCTGCGACTCATTAATCTACTGACCATATTAGAATGAATTGGTAGAGCTTTTTGTTTTTCCCGATTTATAGATAAAACACGTTTTTATCATGTTAGTTCCTGTTTTTAAATTGATCTATTCAACGAATGGAAATGCCAGTATTTTAATACAAATCTGTTGTGTTTTGTATTCGTCACAATATTCTTCGTTAATTCCTTAAGATGCGGTATATAGAGGGTTGGATTTGATGGATTGGATTGTTGTTGTTGTTGTTGTATTGGGTGTGATCGTTGTTCGGAGATATCCTCGTGATCGATTATCACAATTTCGTATAATCCATGTTCATAAATTGTTCATATATTATTGGTTTGTACGACAGGGTTTTATTGAAAACCCCAGCAGTGCATCTTTTTATAAGATGCATCTTCTCAGATGAAAGACACTTATAGTTGACATTAGATAGGTTAAAGCCAATTCTATTAAAACACTTCAGCTTTATTTCCAAATCATTCGACATATTTCGCCATTTCGTCATGAAGCGAGGTCAAAGATTAAACACCATTTAAATATTGCCCGGCTGGAGTTTGCAACCAGGAACAATAAGTGTGGCCATTCGCACTATCATTTAAGCCATGGAGACAATTATAATTTTCGTGTGATACTGTGTTTAAGTCTATCGATAATTTAATGGCAATGTGACATTTATATTATTTCGATGGGAAGAAGGTCAACTTGCTCAAACACCTTAAAATATTTTGTTCCGAGCATTCAATCAGTCTGGTACTATTGCATCACGCATTAAGTGTCATTCAACCATTATATTGTATCTAGGCACAATAAAGGCTACTCGATTCCCCACGGAAATTTGGAATGCCGCCATCACATTATCAAGAATTGTGGTATTAGACTGTAATAAGGCGTTTGACATTGTGCCGCACAACAAGCTGGCCACCAAAATGTGACGCTATAAGATTTATGGCAAAACTAACCGGCGGAAGTTTTACTCTCTGAAGAACTATCACCTATAATTTGTTATACCTGGTATATCCTCACAAATTCGTAATCGTATCCAAAAAAAAAACTACGATCGTTATTTTATTTATATTTACTCGATGGGTATGTAATCCAAAGAATACAGTTCAATACTTTTTGAAAGAATCGTTTTGGCATATTGCGCAGCACAATCAATATTTCAACTAAGAGTGCATGATTGAATTTTGCATTGTACATTTACTTGTAAATTACAAAATATATTTTCACGTTTATTATTGACTGAGCTATGTAAATAGCAATCTTCTTTCTTACCAGAATAATAAAAATCTTATTTATTTCTTTCGGTTAATGTGTCCTTTCTGCATTATTGACTTACATATTTTAAGTGTCATTTATATATTGAAGGATGATTGATATTCAAGTTTCCTGTGAAAAATCTCATAAGATGGCAGACGAAGAACGATTGCTTAGCCCCATGACCGGTTAAGCCTGGGACATATGATCTATCTGTGTGGTCAATAGGGAAATGGGATGATTGGGCTGAGATACAATTAAACCTGCAACCGTCATGTGACTTATCTCGAAATGGAGATACCTGCGACAATATCTGACTATATGACTTGGGACGACTTTCTAAGGGACACTAATTCACTCAGGTATTATACCATTCGCAGCTTTACAATCTCTTAGTAAAACCTTGAAATAGATACGTTGTCTAATAGGCAGCCAAAGGTAGTTTTTTTTTAGAATCGGCATGATAGGATGATATTTTAGAGTAGTTGTCACCAACTAAAAGCAATTGATGTTATAATCAGATATGTTATATAACCTGCAGCTACAACAGTGGAAATATTGGCTAAATGTCCGTTGGCTAAGTGTCCGTTGGCTAAATGTCCGTTGGCTAAATGTCCCGGATTCTCTGGCGCCATATCATTAATAGATTTATAAGTTACTAACAAAATCTTGAAATGGTAGCCAATGTAGTATTTGAAGAATTGGAGTGATATGATATATGACCTAAAATAGTAGATCTACCACATTTTATTACATTTTCTGGCAAATGTAATGTTTCTGCAGCCATATAACATCGTGAATATTTGGTGTGCCTGTTTGCCTTTGCGGCCGCCCTGACGTTTGTGCAGAAATTATATTCTATGATTTCTAAACAGTGCATTTGACGCTGCCCACTAATTAGTCCATCAGATGATCCAGTTTCTAATATTTAGGGACCTATGTGCAGCCCAACGCGCTTGCGTATTACGCTTGGCATTGCTTTCGAACGTTCAAATAAAAGCTTGAACAGAATCTTGTTACACGAATCCGGACTTGGTCACTATTTATTTCTCATAATACGGAGCTGCCAACCATTACGATTTCTGCCGAATCATTACGATTTTCAATTCTTCATTACGCCATTAAGCCCGAACTCTAAAAACTACGGTAAATCCACCTCTTCCTGTAATAGTTATATGCCGTGTAGTCCTGTCACTGTCTCCAATGCTTAGCCACACATTGCATCACACAGCTTTAGCACTAAACCAGCAAACTGGAATGGTCCATTTTTTCAAGAGGGCCCGGAATTTTGTAGGGGTGGCAGGTTATAACTTATACCTATGCTAGAGATTCCATTTGAATCCAGATGGAAATTTTGATGATCCAGACTATATAAAGGTTGACATCAAATTAAATTGATCCATTTTCCCAGGAGGGGCCGGAAATTTGTGCGCGTGATTTGTTTTACCTATGCAGGAGATTCCATTCGAATCCAGATGGTAATTTGGATGATCCAGATATATGTTTGAGCGGGATTACGATAGCGGGTGATGAAACGACCTAGATCTAGATCGCGCACACATTAATATCGAAGGTGAATATAATAGTTAAAGGGATGGTCCGCCTTCATTTCAAATTTTCAAAACTAATACAGCTCTGCTCACAAATATAATAAATGATGTTAAAATGCGTAAACGACCACCCACACATTAAATAATCCAGTTCAAAGTGTTGATTTATCGACTTTGAATGGCCTGTGAGCGCGGCCATCTTTAAGTTAGACAGAGACCGAAAGCAGACGTCACTTGAAAGCAGCCGTTTGACAGGAAGTCTGTAGAGCCCGTACAAGAGCATGTAAACAAGTGTGAGAAAAGAATTATCCCAGAACAAAACGCAATTATATTGTTAAAATTACGTCATAAATTACATACAACCATATCATTTTGAGCCAGAAGCAACTTTAGAAGAGGAAGATGATTAAAAATGGCTGAGATATTAACGCTCAAGAGAAACTATAATCAGCATAGACAGGGCTCATATGACGTCAGAGCATTTGAGTCGTCTCGTTCCGGCCTTCGAAACTGGCTTCCGGTGCAGCCGTAATGGCGCCCCTCCAATATTTTAAAATATTTCCCTCTATCTATGATATCAGGTATATTTCGTAATTATTATTGTGGAGTTTTTGGTAACTGTTCTAAGCATTACATATTTAAGAAATATTTTCTGAGTGTTAACTGTCCCTTCAATGTACATACAGTTACTCACTCAACTTTCTACCTTTCAATGTTGTATTTATATAAGATGATAGTACACACACACACACACACACACACACACACACACACACACACACACACACACACACACACACACACACACACACACACACACACACACACACACACACATATATATATATATATATATATATATATATATATATATATATAATTACATGTCATGTTTATTGATTGTAGAAGCGAGTATCACATAACGGTGATCCAGGAACTGGTACCACCAAAAGAAGACATGTGAGAGATGGTCACAGTGTCTCTAGTGGCGACTCTAATTAAGTGTGGAATATATTCTAAACTAATTTTTGTCTGCCAGGTAGGTGGTGAGCTGGTAGAGGCCTATGACAAAGGTGTCCAAAGCATCATTACTTACCATTTTCCGTCTTGTTCGAAAATAATTGCGTTGAGATCCGAAGTTCCTTGGTACTCCGATAGGATTATATCTGCTAAGAAAATTCGCAAACTCTTTAAATAAACGAATACACCATTATTCCAGGAGAAGAAGCGTTTCTAATTTAGAAAGATAGAGGACTGTAGAAGAGATCTAAGGAAACTTCAATGTAACAAGGAATTTGATGAGCAGCAATTCAAATGTCAATCTTACACATTTTAACACTGCTGAATTCCTGGCGGACAAGTTTTGCAATTTCTTCACGACAAAAACAATAATCATCAGGAATAAGATAATTTCTGATTCCCCAAATAATACTTGCGATATCGGGATGGATACTGATTTATATATAATGGGAAAATGCTCAAGTTGACGTCATGCAAAAAAATCATAAAGTCTCCGAATAAGTCATAGTGATTTAGATGCATCGACTATTCGGATTTTGAAAAAATATGTGAATCAACTTCTGCCACTGATAACGTCATTATAAATAGGTCACTAGCCGAGTCAGTGATGGCATCGTGTTTCAAACAAGCCGCCATAAGTTCGCTGCTTAAGAGGTTTAGTCCTTGAGCCCGATAGCTTCCGCCACCCTAATGGTGCACCCCCACTCGGAACCTCTCCCAACATGAAAAATGGATGCCACCATCACCAAATTGGGATGGACTACTTGTGTGGTGTCATTTTCAAAATGGCGTCAGTGAAATTAGCGAAATTACGTTTTTGCCATATTTTGACTTTCATGATAAGTAGATAATTGCTCATAGGCTTTAGGCCTTCATTATTATATACGTAATTTAGCCTTGTGTTATTTAATACCTGTCGACCATCTTGGAATTCAGAATGGCTGCCAATATTGACAGATTTCGTATTGTTGTCAGTTATAACTACATAATAACACATTTCATTATGTGGCATTTAACATCAAAATTAACATATTTTGAAATAAAAACATTTATCCAAAGTTAAAATACGATCTTACTCCTTCAAATCATCCCACAAAACAAACGCTAAACGATTGAAGGAAAACCCAGTTTCATTAGAAGTGAAGTATAATGAAAAGAAATAATATGATGGTCATCACAAATGAAGTGAGTTATTGTCACAACTACTGCACTAAAGAATAATTGTCAGTACAAATTTTCTTAAAGGGATAGTCTGGTTAATCAGTTCACACGATAAACACAACCTGTGATATCTGTGCAAGTGTTAATTCATCTCCAGTATTATCACAGACATATATCTCCATATATTTACCTCTTAATAACAATACAGCAATCACCTGGATCCGCTCATTGTTAATAAATAGATTTCAATCAATAAAAATATGAAACTGTTTTTCAAAGGCAGCGCCTTTGTTTTGCGGTGTTCTCCAATGCTCTGTTCTTGGACCGCTACTGTTTACTCTGCATACCACACCACTAATCTCTCTCATTCACAGCCAAAAATTAGACTATCATTTATATGAAGATGACACCCAAATATACACATATTTATCCGCAGCAGATATCTAAGGATGTTCTAAAACTTCAGTGTGTTCAGAATTGCTTAGCTATGGTTGTCACACGGTCTCTTCGGTTTCCCCATTTTGTCTTACTTCCTGTCCAATCTCGCATCATTTTCGAACTCCCTACCATTGCTTATCAAACTCTTTCTTCTGGAGAACCTTCATATCTGTCCAGAGAGCTCCGTTCGTCTGGTTTTCACTTTTTGTCTGTTCCCAGAGTTAAAACCTATGCTGGGACTTGTGCTTTTTCAGTTGCTGCCCCTACTCTTTGGAATTCACTCCCTGAACATGTTAAGTCATCAAATAGCATAGTTTCTTTTCCATCACCATTTGAAAACTTACCCTTTTCAGACTTGCTTATCCTTCATAAGTTTCCACTCCATCTGATCATTTGTTGACGAACTTTGCATTGTACCTGGACTATGAGTTTGCCCAACCCCTGTACTAGGTGCGCCATTGAACTCGATTCTTTTCGAGGATATTGGCGCAATAGAAATTTTGTAATTATTAGTAATGCTTCAAAATAATAAAATACTGCAGTTGTCAGTTCGCAAACTTTCCTTGCTCATCACGAGTTACGCATGAACTGATAATAACGATCTAAGTATATATAATCTACATAATCACATCTAAATCATTCCGCAGTATTGTCACACATGTAAGGCTAAGTATCAACTTCTCACATAATTTGCAGTAGTCGAAATATAATAAATAAACTGTAATATTCAAACGCACAATAATTTGGATTGAAGAATCATTGTCCTATATCTGGCCTTCCCTTCATCTCCAAACTTACTGAAAAGGCAGTAGCAAGTAATAGCGCTCAGTGGACTCTGCGGCCATTATCAGTCTGCTTATCGTAGAAACTAATCTTTTGAAAGTACACAGTGACATCGCTGAGGCTCTTGATGAATGATCCATGATCTATTCGGTTTTTTATTTATTCGATAACCCGACAACGGAACTCTGTATGTTTCAGCCTTATTCGTCATCATTTTGGTATAGCACACAGATCCGTTTTAGAACCAAAGAATTGTTAATCGGCATAAGTTCATTGTTTAAGCCATGTGATAAATGGGATGATGTATTTTCCTCATATAAACTGAGCAGCTTCGCATTAAGTTAAGATCCAGTTATATATAATGGTGCCTGTCTGTGAGAAATATACGGCTTGTATTAGATAATAGTCTAGGAAAGGAAGAGCAGGTGGTGACTTCTCTATTTAAATCTTGTTATTATCAAATAATAAACACGCGGCTTACATAAACAATGAGACATGCAAGACTTGTCCAAGCCCTTATCTTTTCTCGACTTAACAAAGGCAATCCATTGTTATATAATATTCATTTCTCTGACAAAGCGCTTACAATCAGTGCAAAACTGTGATCCATTTCTGGACAATGCTGTAAATTATAGATTTTTATATACAAACAAATAAATTATAGATTTTTATATACAAACAAACAAATTATAGATTTTTATATACAAACAAATAAATTATAGATTGTTTCAAAAGAAACGAATTAAATGTGACTAAACTAGCCTATACGTAGTTTAGGAAAAATTAATATTGAATAATAACGGAATACAATTTTCGATAATCATTGTATTAATGAGACACAGTAGACTCTCGTGTGGCAAATATGCGCTAAACAGCCACAATTATTCGAAAACACTACATCTTACTTTAGCTCGAATATTTCACCAGAGAACTTATATATATATATATATATATATATATATATTCTCTTGTTTCAAGAAACGCGACGCGCCGCTCTAGTTATGTTGCTTTTCAGCTACCGTAGTTTATAGCACGAGCAGGCTAAGTAAGATGCGATGCGATCCAGAGGTTTATACGAACGACAGCGCACCCTGGTGGCGTGTTCCGTAAGAAGCTGGAACGCCCCCTAAACAAAGCTGTGTCAGCCAGTGTACGCAGAGACAGCTACGAGATAGGAGCAGTTCGAGCTGACATTGACTGATATAGTACTAGAGATAAAGGTCGCGTTCGCGTACTCGAGAATCGGTAAGTAGCGTCCTAGATGGGCGCATCGGGAAGATAAAAGCAACAATGGGATATATATTCTAAACGTCGCGATATTTACGACTGCGTGTGAGTTTGTTTCGCGGTCTGCATATGTGTATACTGCGTCTCAATATATATGCGTTGTGTACGTTTGTCCAGTGGCTGTACGTTGTACTTATTAAACAAACTGCGGCAAAGGAAGGAAATATCGGACCAGCTCCCGGGTGACTGGGTACGGTCAGTCCACTTCTCCGTGGCGTGACTACTCTTAGCCTTTTTTTATCATTTCCGTGTTTAATAGAGCCATCAATATATGATCCGATAGTGACAGTTCTGTTGTACGTATAGTCTAGTACTCGTAGGCGCTGTTTAGAAACAGAAATGCGGTTATCTCGTAACATCTCGGGGCTAAGATAAAACTACTGCATTAGTTTTGTGTATTTCCAATCAAGCGAGCTAGCCTACACATGACAGCATTGTCCGCTTGTTGTTCTGTGACCGACATATACGAAAGATGTGGCGAATATATGTGATAACACACACACACACGCACACACACAGTATTAACTAGCACGTTTAGGGGTGACTACCTGGCCCGACCTATAGATTTCTATAGGCATCTGAGTTCAAATCCTAGCTGGGGCTGTCTGAGGGATGTTTGATCTTCATTATTTTCGTATTATTACTTTTGGAGGTCGCTAGATCTATTTAGGGATTTTTCCGTGTGTGTGTGTGTGTGTGTGTATGTTGATCCCTAAATAAACACACACACACACACATGATGGAACTGGCTAAGTGCAACAAGACCCAAACATATATATAGACCTGTCTTTATATAAGATGTTTTCCTATTGTAGATAACTTCGAGAAGACCGATAGGAGGAAATCGGCATCATCTGTCTGGAAATGGCAGAAAACTACCAAAGATTTGTCGATGCTGACACAGAGATAATTCTGAATGAAAATGACGACTGTCAAAATGACCTCGAAATGTCCAGCCCAGACGGCATTAATAGGAAGGGAGTCACTTCTCGACTTGGTAACTCACGGAATGACGACATAGGACCGGCGAATAATAAACCGGAAGATGACGCCACGCATAGTACGAAATATAGACAGCTAGCTAACGAAAATGAAACAGAATCACAGGTTATTATCCCATCTGAACACCAGGAACTTGACATAGCGGAAAAAACTGAAGCAGTTTCTGGAATTCGGTATGACAAATTATTCCTACATACATACGTAAATATATATATATATATATATATATATATATATATATATGCGCGAGAATACAATATTTGCACTATTCATCAGGGTACTAAATTCAGGATAACCAACTTTTCATACTGACATGCGTTATCTTATAACATACATGCGTAACGGATGGGTGGATATTATTGTTCCACTTTCAGCCTTCTCCGCTGTGAATTACGCCGCTTTGTGGATCATTTGGCGTTCCGGATTTTTACCGTTCTTCTCGTTCTTCTGGATCTTATTGCCGTCATAGTAGATCTGTCAAAAAATGATACTAACCGACCGTTGGAGATCCTGTCGTTGACCATAATAACATACTTCGTGCTGGAATTCTCCCTTCGTCTTATAGCACATGGGTAACGGTTTCTATTTATACATTGTACTTGATTATTAACAAACATAAACACACACACACTGATATATATATATATATATATATATATATATTAATTATAAAGCATCTTTGATAATGTATTCAGCTCGTTTTATAAGCCCCTTTAGCCATACAGGTCGGTTACTCGTTTAGCCTATCATATGTACCACTTGGATGTGTATAACTGAACTATGATCTGTACAACCTGGGACTATCATGTGTACACCTGGAGCTACCACGTGTACAACTGGGGGGCTATGATGTATACAACTGGGGCTATGATGTGTACAACTAGGGCTATGATATGTACAACTGGGGCTATGATGTGTACAACTGGGGCTATGATGTGTACCACTGGGGCTATGATGTGTACAACTGGGGCTGATGATGTGTACAACTGGGGCTATGATGTGTACAACTGGGGCTATGATGTGTACAACTGGGGCTATGATGTGTACAACTGGGGCTATGATGTGTACAACTGGGGCTATGATGTGTACAACTGGGGCTATGATGTGTACAACTGGGGCTATGATGTGTACAACTAGGGCTGTAAAACGGCAACGTTTCCTGTATCATTACAGACCAGAACACTTCGTTAAGGAATGGTTGGAGATCTTTGATGCGATCGTCATATTTATATCATTCATATTCACCATATTACCAATTGCTTTGAATCATCTTAACACAAATGTAGCTTTTATCAGGTAAGTTGTTGAGAGAATACGTTAGTGAAGAGATGTTATAATAATAATAATAATAATAATAATATAGACTAATTTTATAACAGCTCAGAGCCGTTATCTTATTCCTAATTCTAATCTCATTTACTGCGTACGGGCTTTATCTCAGATTATTTGTGGCGGCGCGCTTGATCCGGATTATTCTCATAATCCGTCTGGTCACCGAAAAGAAGAACTTAGAGAGGGCCACCAGGAAGGTGGTGTCTCAGAACAAACGTCGTTATCAGAAGGACGGATTTGATCTGGATCTCTGCTACATAACCCGTAGGATTGTCTCCCGAATCGCGATAATTAGCAAATTTTTGTTGTTATCGATATTGTTGTTATTGTTGTTGTTAGCTCGATTTGTCAATCTGAAATTATATTTACTGAGTACGGTGTTTATAATCATTTAAATTTTTGTTACCCACAGATCGCGTTATTGCGATGTCTTTTCCCTCCGCTGGATTTATGGCATTATACCGCAATCCAATTAAGGTGGGTAATGATTTTGATTCTCTCTACCTTTCGACGATTGTGTGATGCCTTAGTAACTGATGGTGAACAGTGAATTAATTATCTCTCTCTCTCTCTCTCTCCCCCCCCCCCCTCTCTCTCTCTCTCTATGTGTGTGTGTGTGTGTGTGTGTGTGTCATCCTTAAGCGTTAATGTAGTGTTTTGTTATTGCAGGAGGTAGCTCGGTTTTTGGATTTAAAGCATCAAGATAATTACATGATTTTCAATTTATGCAGTAAGTGTCCCAATTACTGGACGACCTTGACATTAAAAATTACAAGTCAAATAATGCCACATTAGAGAGTAGTCTATCCGGAAATACGTGTCGCGCTAACTTAGTAACTATAAACATCGAACCACTATTAATAATGGTGGTTGTTGGTCTATTAACAAAAAGGCTTCTATATCCAGGTGAAAGGATGTATGATGAATCTATTTTTCAAAATCGTGTAGCAAGATACAGAGTTGATGATCACAATGTTCCGAAACTCAGGTAAGACGAAACTAATGTCACAGCCGGCATAAATCTACCTTTACATTAGTTCCTACGAGTCTCGACGATGCCTTTTATTTTTTACAAAAGTTGTTTATTTTTACAAAAGTTGTTCTCCCATTAAGAACCATAACCATGACTAGATTGGTTTTAGCGCTTTATTTTGTGTTCTGATTGGTTCCATGATGCCACTGTCGTGCAGAGATTTGGTGGATTTTGTGCAAACAGCCAAAGGCTGGTTGGGAAAGGATCCGAAGAACGTAATAGCGGTTCACTGTAAAGGCGGGAAGGGCAGGACCGGGACGTTTATATGTACGTGGCTCGTGGAGAATGGAACATTTGAGGAAGCAAAGGTATTCTAGTTCTACAGCATTTATATTTGTCATTTACCAACATATTTTAGTGTACTCGATTTCACCTATGTTATGTTATTACTGCTACTGCTGCCGTTCCTTCTGCTGCTGTTGCTGCTACTACTACTACTACTACTACTACTATACCTGCTAATGAAAACTCAGATAACACAGTGGTTAGATCACTCGCGCGCACACGCATATAATCACACATTAGTTTTTATTGCCCCTGCCCTGTGTTTAGAGTACTGTGCTTTCAACCTCCGGATAAGGGTTCGAATCCGAATCGTAGCTGTGTTGGTGGAACGTTTCGCCATCTCCCCCATGTCGTATGTTTCGCGTGTGACCGGCGCACTGGCTAAATAACCCGTTCGTTCATCGTTCATTATTTCCCCTACCACTGCTAACATGGTGTAAATATCGGGCATAGGTAATTATTAGTTTGTTCGTAATTTTAGCAAAGTCTTGATTACTTTGGAGACAGAAGAACTGACCTGAGCGTGGGCAGTAAATATCAGGGAGTTGAAACCCCGAGTCAGGTAAGTTGTTCTGGTGGAAAAGGGTTGGGTTTTTTTAAGAAAAAGAAGAAGAAAACCGTTCGCAAATAAAGCCAATAAGAACAAAGAGTAAAATATCGCTTAACAATAGATATTACGGTAATAGCAATTTTACTGTTTAATATTATCTTCTGTAAATTGATGCAACGATTTAAGTTTGTATTTGACATTTCCTTTGGTTACAGGGTCGCTATGTTGGCTATTATGAGAAAATAAAAAGGCTACATTTTGGCAATATGCCACCCGAACAAACTCTCAAACTGACATCCATGTACATAAAG
Source organism: Paralvinella palmiformis (assembly GCA_025642065.1). NCBI lineage: Eukaryota > Metazoa > Annelida > Polychaeta > Terebellida > Alvinellidae > Paralvinella > Paralvinella palmiformis. The sequence continues at coordinate 27,420 of JAODUP010000489.1, forward strand.
TCACTATCAGGTGAGCTTCTTTACGAGATTTGATCAGTCCTAAATGACCACAACTGATCTCGTAGCTGATAATTATTACCTGTTCTATAAACAAAATATATAATTTACTTGTCTCTCTTAACAGGTATTGGTTGTGGTGATGGACGAGATCTTACATGTAAAGTTATTACCGACAGTAGAATATGGGTTTATGAACTTGGCAGACAAGATAACTGTAAGGTAACTCTAATTATATATATATATATATATATATATATAGCAAGATGTCTCGATCTATTGAAAGGTCTACTGATAAAAAGATTGTGCAAATAACATATACTATCATCATCATATTATTATTATAAGTAGTTGTAGTAGTAGTAGTAGTAGTAGTAGCAAAAGTAGAAGTAGTATTAGTAGAAGTAGTAGTAAATAAATAGTAATTATCTGTAGGAGTACAATTAGAGGAAACTTAGTATAACATTAGACAGTGTCACTTAACCAGTAACATCATCATTACTACATCACTCTAAACAAGGATGTTGATACAACATCGATCTATGTCTTCCTAAGGTTACACATGACCTTGGCGCTGACAGTATTGCTGTGACATTTTCTGACACACCGCTTCTTACTGGTGACATCAAAGTAATGTTCTTCTGTTCAGACAAGGTTAGCAGTGTCTGTTTGCTTCAACACGCACACACGCGCGCACGCGCACACACACACACACACAGAGAGAGAGAGAGAGAGAGATGCACACACATACTCGTACCAGTTTGAACGTGTTAAATTAATGTCATTTTTATGTTGACAGTCTATACCTCGCGGCTGTGACGATTGTCTGTTTTATTTTTGGTTCCACACCGCGTTCGTCGAAGATGGAAAGTAAGTAGGCGACTGATAGAAAGAACCGTTAAACGTCACCACAGCGTCATAATTTAGGGTTATAAAGGAGGGCCTTCGTATGTAATAACTTCTCTTTATAACACCTGCCATGTCGTTTCTCTTTTTCTGTCCTAGACTGTTTCTTCCACGAGAAGAACTGGATAACCCGCACAAAAAGAGAACGTGGACCGTCTTTATGGATGATTTAAGTGTAACATTATTATTTAAGAAGATACCAACACTTTTGACTTGATGTCTGTGATTCGTTGAATGTTTCCGCCTCGTATTGGCGTTCATTTGAGCCAGTGCATTATGCCCCCCCCCCTTCTTCCATTCTGTCTGTGTAGTCATCACTGGTTCCGAGATATGTTAAGCGTCAGGCGGCATTTTTTTAAAGATAATGTCTTAATTTATTTCTAACAATTTCTGTCGGTAATTGTAACAACTTCAAAAATGACAACAATCTCCGTGTAACTCATATATTTTGTAATTCATAATTCTATCAGCTGATTACGAAATTAACTATATGAAATCTGTACTGTTAAATAATATGTATTTACATTAGTTTCAATTGTAATATATAGCCATACTTGTTTAATAAATAAGAAAGGAAAGACCGTTTTCAATGGTATATTATTTCAATCCGTGTATTTAGCAGTTCTAAGTATCTACAAAAATCACACTAGGTCTATTTATGAAACAATAACAGCGACCACTAACACAGATCAATCGTATTCCAGATGTCTGTGTTCGACCTTAATTTCCCTTACTTCCGATGTGTGTCTTCCATTAGGACAATTCAAACAAGTGTTCAACAGGTGTTATGCGCTAGAATCGGAAAGATTCCAAAGATCCAGCAGTTTGCATACCTGGATCTGGTGTTACTTTTCCTAAAGAAGCATAAAGATCTGAGTTAATACGATTTTCGATAAGACGGTTTCACACTCGCTTCTTGCCATGAAAGCAGTGAATGAAAATTAACATTATTCATATAAACGCTGTATGAACACAGATTAAATTGAATTTCCATATATCTTTCCTGCTAGCAGTGCACAGAACACGATGTTCCCGGGCATCTCCGTGGTCAAGTTGGTAGCGCGTTGGACCACATATAACAATCACCTGAGTTCGAATCTCGGAGTGGTCATATCTGAATGGTGTTTCATCTTTGATTACGCTTCATTACCTTTGAAGATCGCTCGGCCTATGTAGCCTACCACGTGCACAAAAGTGGCCGTAAAACATCAATCATCATTCAATCAATCTTGAACACGAGGTTCCGGTTGGTGTCATCCCAACAACACGAATCACAAATGGACAAATCAGGAAAATATCCCCAAAAGACGAACCCAATACGACGAATCCTAACAGTGCTCATAATTTTAGGGTTGGTGTTAGGATAAGGATTAGGGTAAGGGTTAGGGTAAAACGATAGGATATTGTGGGATTCCTCTTGTTGGGACTAAATCATGCAGGTTATGGGTCAAGAACCTTCTATGACTGATTATAACTGGGACTTATTCGGAAAACTGATGGCTAGCAAATCTATTATGACTGTTATGTTAACTTGTTAGTCAAAAAAGGATCAATATGAAAGGAATGTCTGGAACAAACGTTTCTCGATCACATCACAATCAAGTTGTCGTTTATTCAAAATGATAACCGACCGAAATGTAAATGAAGATTCGTTTATTAAATGTATATTATCGTTACGTTGGCAGATCATATAAAACACACACACGCACAAAGAATGAGTTAAAGATGTAACACATTTATAGAGATTGTCATATAATATTTATTCATCGATAGGTATATACTGGATAACTTGTTTATATTATAATCTAACAACAGATAAATAATTACTCTTCTGGTATCATTTATAATAGAACGGACACACACATCCCGATATATGTTATTTATTAGAACAATACCACGAAGACGTTTGTTACAGAATTAATTAAATTATAAAAATCCTTCACTGACGCTTTCACTTAGCAAAAATACACTAATGTTGTCATCTGCGTACATGCTCTATTTACAGGAAATACGTGATGATATTTTGTTTAGAGATTTAAACAGTTTATCAATTAAAGTCTATAAGATCTGAACAATAGAGAGTACAAATATCATCAAGCCTATTATTTCTCACATAGTTGATAAACTTCTAAATAATCCAGCTGGTTTTGGATGTATAATCTGATAATACTGTTGTTTTCACCAAATAAAATTATCTCTCTGCTGTGAGAGTGATTTCCGTGAGTCGGTCTTTATGTCTCTCAGCTTCAAGTTTCTCTTGATGGTATCCTTGAATCGGAGACGAGGGCGCCCTCTCTTTATTTGACCAAAAGACAGTTGAGAGTAGATAACCCGGTTTGGTAGCTTGTCTGGTGACATCCTCATGAGGTGTCCGTTCCACCAGAGATTCTTTCTGATCAGAAGATCTTCTATAGATGGCTGCCCTGGCCGTTTGAGTATTTCCTTGTTTGTCACTTTGTCCATCCAGGTTATCCTCATGGTCGAAGGCAGTTGTCGCATCATGAAGGCATGCAGCTTTTCGCCTGTCGTCTGTACACTGTCCAGGCCTCGGATCAGTAGAGGAGGGTGGACATCACAATTGCACGGTATATCTTGCTTTTAACCCGCATGGACACATGGTTGTTCCAGAGTCTCTGGCGTAGTCGGCCGAAAGATGCACTAGCCTTGGCCATCCTCCTCTGTATTTCATCATCAATGCATCCATTACTTGATATACTGCTTCCGAGGTAGGTGAATTCCAGAACAAAGTTCGGTTTGTTTCCATCACCCATGATATCCTCCTCTCTGGTTCTTGTAGAGTTGGGTTGGTACAGCACCTCGGTCTTCTTGGTGTTAATCTTCACGCCGAACTTCTTTGACACATCGGAGAAAGCATCCACTATATTCCTCATCTCTTCAACAGAATGTGCAACCAGTGCACTGTCCTCTCCGAATAGCAGCTCTGTCATCGGTATCCGAGTAGTCTTGATCTGAGCTCTGAAGTGTCCGACGTTCAATAGGTCAGCGTTCTGTCTGGACCCCATTTGTGACAGTGAACGATTCCGAGACATCTCCTCCAACATTCGCCATCATTCCGGTATGTAGTGAACTTCTCTGGGCAGCCATACTTCCTCAGTAGCTGCCATGCCAGGTCCTCCCAACTGTATCGAACGCCTTAATGAAGTCGACAAATACTATGTACAGTGATCGGTCCTACACAATGCTCTTTTCGTGTAGCTGTTGGGGACAAAATATCATATCCACGGTGCTCCGGTTTCCTCTGAAGCCACATTGTGTCTCCAGAACTACTTCTGGTGTTATGTGTGTAGATAGTCTGTTGAGAAGGATCCTAGCGAAGATCTTGCCTGATGGGGAAAAAGAGAGATTCCTCTATTGTTCCCACAGTGTGTTCAATCACCTTTCTTGTAGATGGTTACAACGCTGGCATTATTCCATGCTTATAATAATAATAATATGTGATTTAGCGCTGCTCTAATGTGCTTTACAATATTATTTACAATATTATTATCCCTGACTCAGACCTGTTTCCACCCAGAACATATCTCAACTCCCAAAGGAGTATACAACTCATGCTGCCAGTATAGGCGCAAAGCGTTACGCACACATAGCCATAGCGTCCTATCAGGTATTCATTTGTTTATGGATGAGTGAACCAGTCGCCACATGACAACATTGCAGCTCACGGAGTCTCGAACCCGCGACCGTTCGGCTACGAGTCCTACGTTCTAACTAAATGCGCTATCACGACTCGACTGCTTGTTGTACAGATCCCACCTCCCAGGCATTGGTGATTAGTTTGTGCAGTCTGCTGAACAGATTGTCTCCTCCTCCGTGCTTCCATACTTCTACAGGAATTCCATCTCCTCCATGGCGATTGCTCTAGCCAGCTCACCCATGGTTGGAATTTCATCGAAGCTTGTCTTGGTAATGTCCTTCGGGATGTTGTATAGAGTTTCGTGATCTACGTCACCAGGAACGTTGAGTAGCTTTTGGAAGTGTTCAGTCCATCTTCCCACAACTCTCTTGCTGTTAGATTTGAATACCGGTATTTGAAATACTTTTGAAGTGAAACCAGTCTGCATACTATTGCATTGTTGATACAAATTCAATTCGTTTATAAAGATTTTTTAAATAGTTGTAGTCAACTTATTCGTGCATAACAGTTGATGTAAAGTTGTTTATTTATACATAAAACAGGATGTTTTGCCCTTCTATTTCAGTTAGACAAATGCTTCGTTTCATAGATCATAACGTTCCAGATAACCAAGCCAAAACTATGTCAAATAAATGACTGTATGTAGGTTTGAGGACCTCATTGTTATCTGAGATTGACATTATTATCTGATGCACTAATAAAAACCAAAACAAAATGTAAATTGACATTCACTTAAATCAACTGAAATAAATGAATGGGCAAAATAGTTTCACATTATATATATATATATATGAAACATTGCATCTAGGGATATTCTAAAACTTCAGTGTGTTCAGAACTGCTTAGCTAGGGTTGTCACACGGTCTCCTCAGTTTTCCCAATCTGTCCCACTCCTGAAATCTCTTCACTGGCTTGTTAGACAATCTCACATCATTTACGAACTCTCCACCACTGCCTATTAAACTCTTTCTTCTGGAGAACATTCGTATCTATTTTCCATGCTTCCTCTAGCCTCCAATCCCAGAGTGCTTCGTTCATCTGGTTTTCACTTGTTGTCTGTTCCCAGGGTTAAAACTTATGCTGGGACTTGTGCTTTTTCAGTTGCTGCCCCATCTCTTTGGAATTCACTCCCTGAACATGTTAAGTCATCAAATAGCATAGTTTCTTTACGTCACCATTTGACAACTCACCTTTTCAGACTTGCCTATCCTTCTTAAGTTTCCACTTCATCTGATCATTTGTTGATGAACTTTGCATTGTACCTGGACTATGAGTTTGCCTAACTCCTGTACCAGGTGCACCACTGAGCTCGATTCTTATCGAGGAAGTTTTGTAATTATTTTACGATATATGATATACTTATTTTCCAAATGCCACAAGTTATGCATCGTACAATAACTTATATCAAGCATATAATTACCTGTGAAATTTGGGGACCGATGTAGCGTGAGCTGTATTCCCATCGGCCCCAAGGTAAAGTAAATATTGAAATTACATGTTTTAGTTATTTTCAATATATATATATATATATATATATATATATATATATATATATATATCACTAGTTCCTGACATGATGTTCAGTGGTAAGCAAACATGAGGAAAATATACTGGAACATCATTTATATTAAATTGAATCTTCTACTCACTCGTCTGGTTTCTGAAGAAGAAATGACTCGACTGCGACACACTCTCTGGAACTCTTTACGTATGAAGTTGGAGGTTTCTAATGAACTTCCGTTCTAGTTACCCGCTTCGTTTGAAAACAACATTTTGTTTTCATAGTATTTTGTATAATTATTTTACAGTTCTTCAAATATCGATGCTTGTGAAATACGTGTAGGTTTGTGTTTTATATATCGCCCAAGTTTGAAACAATTATTTGTTCTTTTTTGTCAAAATCATCATACATATTCTTGTCTTTTTAACTGTTTATCTTTGACATGTTTTGACTTGTTTTCGACGGCCGACGTATGTCTTAGACTTAGTCTAATAATGATAATTTGATATATAAAAAGAGAGCTATATATATGTGTGTGTTAGTTGGTGTTCACTGTATGGTTCGATTATTATGACGTACAAATCTGTACTGATTTGAGCTGAAATAAATAAACATGCACAAAGTCAAAGCAATGAATCAGTTGAATCACACTCTTATTGACTTAATTAATACTTATTCTATTTATTTCAATATCGTCAAAGCTCAAATCCTGAACTGGAGTTCCAGATATTGAGTGAGAGAGTTATAAAATTTAGTCACAGACATACTACATAGTGATTCAAATAAGGAAACGAGTTATTGATGTTAGTTATTTTATAAATATAGTAGATCTATAATCTAGTAGACTCTAGATCTAATGTGTTTAGTCAGGGTGTTTCCATTGGTAACAGATGAATTTGACTGACTGTCCATGGTATAGTTTCACATTTTAGGACTAATACAGCTATACTCACAAATATCAGAATTAAATAAAACAGTTTAAAGCGCTGATTAATCGACTTTTAATGGCCTGTGGGCACCGCCGTTTTGAAGCTAGACAGAGACCAGAAGTTCCTGAATGCTGATGTCACTTGAACACATCCAGTTGACCTGAAGTCTGTAGAGCCCATACAAAAGCATGTAAACAAGTGTAACTGTGAGCAAAGAATTATTCCAGAGCATAACACAATTATCTTGTTAAAATTACGTCATGAATGATATAGAACCATATCAGTTTGAGCCAGAAGGAACCTTACAAGAGGAAGATGATTCAAAATGGCTCAGATATTAATGCTCAAGAGAAACTATAATCTGCGTCAGTCTAGAGAGCGCTTATGTGATGTCAGAGTATTTTTTTTTTTATTCCTGCCTTTGAATCTGGCTTCCGGTTCAGCTGTCATGGCAGCCTTCCAGTAATGTGGATTATTTACCTATATCTATGATATCAGGTTCATTTCGTAATTATTATTGTGGTTACTGTTCTAAGCATTACATATTTATATATATTTTCTGAGGGTGGACTGTCCCTTTAAGTCCTCTACACAAAAGTTTTCAGCAGATTCAGTTTTAAATCCCCGACCAGTTATGATTGCCAGGGAGAAACGATCCAGATTCCATTCTTGATCACCGCCATGCAAACAACATAATATAGAGAGATACAGGATGATATTGACAGCCATGTGGTAAGACGTCTGCTACTTTCAAGTCAGTATTCTGCTACAGGATTCTCAGAGAAAGTACAGAGAACATCTGTTATTGTGAACCTCATTGATCCAGCAAACTCACATTCTGACTCCAACACATCCTTTCTGAGACACAATGTTGCATTTCAGTGTAAAAAGGCCTCACTAATCTGACATCCCAAAAATATTTCACTGGTTTAACTCAATCCAGGTCAAGTAAGACACTGACATTTTACCAATGATGTTCAATCCACATTTCATGATTTCTTGTTTATTGCTATCTTATGTTCAATCAGAATCATTCACTGGTCATACACACCAAAACATGATTATTTATTTACTTGTGGCTATCTCATAACCAATTACAGTATTCCATGACTAATTATTGAAACTTCTGTAATTAACAAACATCAAATAATCAACAGCTTCAATGCCTTTTTATGTCATTACACACAATTATTGAACACTGAGGATCACCATCTAATCTCTCAACCATGACACCAGAAGTACATGTTAATGTGTATGAAATTACAGGGACTGGAGAATCATTGTGGCTCCATCACCCCCCAGCTGAATCTGATGATGATGTGGTAGCCAGGGTTGAAAAATGTAGATTTTTGTTTTTAATTTAAATCAGGGTTTTTTATTTTTTACTTTAATTTGAAGCTTATCAGTTATGAATTAATTACTTGCTCTCTATTAAAGCTTCACTGCATTGTGAGAGGAAATACCTTGAACATCTAGAAATGAGGCAACAAAATAGTAGTTTAATACTTTTATTGAACAAAAACAATGTGTTCTCATTGTCACAAATAGTATATACTCATGTGTTTACTTGCCAATGTCCAAAACAATATGCCAAGTTTGACAGGTAAGCTAGCTGCATATCATGTCACAGGTGTCTACAAAATTTTGGTGGATTATTGAGTTAATGTTTATTTACTTGGTGTTTAGCCAGGATGTTTATGTAAGGTGATTTGACATGTGAAGTCTATGACACCCTCAAATCACAGGGATCATCCTAACCATAGATTTGGGGTAATTGTTATTGATCAGTATGACTCGTTAGACTACATGTGTTGTATAATAATTTTACTTTTAATATTAACATATTAATAATTTAAGCCATTCTAAAAACTACTTTTTATGTATATCTTGGAAATTATGTCACAAATATGTTGGCTATACCAATATTTATAATGCTATCATGTCATAAACTGCCATAAACTTGTTTATTACATGACGTCATAAACTCTGAATTAATCCATGGTTTTTGACATTGTGTCATAAACTTGCCAATGATGCTGCAAGTTAATTGATAAAACACATGTTTACAAATACTCAGTAAAATTAAATGCAATAATCATAAAAATCAAATGAAACATAATTTAAAAAATTGAAACGCATGATTTTAAAAACAATTGCAGTGATTTAAACAAACAAACCTAGCTGTAACATATGCACATACAAAATATTACAGTTATTAGTGTACTCTTAACATTTCTGTTCTGTCCTTACAGAATAATGGTTCTGATTGAAGTGTAGCTGGTATAGTGACTAGAACAATGAGTGCAGCATCTTCTGTCGCTGCCCAGCAGAAATTCACTAATCTGCGTAAGAGGTTAGATCAGCTGGGATATAGACAGCCTCTTGGAATAGAGTCATTACCACTTGTGGAAAGACTATTTGCAGATCTAATCCATACAACAGAGAGTTTGAAGAAATCTAAGCTACAAGTTTGTTGAATTTTTAATATTACTTTAGTATCACAAAGTAGTATTGAATGACGTGTTATATTTACAAATAAAACTTTTAGCGTTTTCTTCGTTGTGTATTTTTTGTTATATTAATAATTTTCAGTTTCAATCAATTTTAATATCACAAAGTAGTGAATGCTATGTTATATTTGCAAATAAAACTGCTGTATTTGCCTCAAGGTTGATAAATTATTAAGTTAATAATATTAGTAATGCAATAATTATAAACACGGAAGAACGTATTGGCTATAATTGGTGATACTCAAGGCAGGTATTTATTTGCAATGAGATTGTATTATATATTTTGTTTAGCTGAATTGTATGGAAGGTATTTAGCTTTTTATGTGATTCTAGTTCATTTGTAACTGGTATGCCATGATTTCAAAACTTATAAATCTAATGTAAATAAAGCAGTCAAATTCTTTTGTGCAGTTGTATAAATTATTATAGTTATGTATTGTGCTTGACATTATTGATCTTTTGCAGACATCCAAAGGCAGTAAAGAGCAGACTGTTATTGAAGCTCATATTGAGCCCTACAAGAGTGATAATGCCAAACTCGTGAAAGAAAACACTGAATTACACCATGAGTATATAAAACTAAAGGAGGAGAGTGAAGCAACCATTAGAGGTCAGTTGTGGTCAGCTGAAATAACTGAGTTAGTGTTTTTTGCCTGGACTGTTTAGTACTTGGGAGTCTCTGGAATGTCAAATTGAATCTGGAATTGGAAATGATGATCGGTTCCAATTTTAATAACATGGAATTGTAACTGATAGCTTGAAATTTATAACTCTATTGTTTATGTTAATTTCAGATTTGAAGGCAAGTCTTCGTAAACTAGAACATGAGAATGCCGATCTCAAGTTCCTCAATAACCAGTATGTACACAAAATACGACAGTTAGAGAAGGAGTCGAAGCAGAAAAGCGACAAGATTTTACAGCTGCAAGAAAAGAATCTACATGCGGTGGTGCAGACCCCAGGTTTGTATACTATTATGTTGTTGCATTCCGTCGTCAAATTTGTTATCTGAAGGTTTTTAAACAGTTGAAAATGAGCATCTTGTCTGAGATGTACAGGCACATATAAAGATAACCGGACTAAAATTAAGGATGAGTTTTTCATGTATTTTAGGTTGTATATGTTATATTTGATGATGAATTTTACGTATTCTGATACATGTATTGTATGCCCAAACATTCACAAACTGGAAAGTACCACCAAAATATTCAGAAAACAGGGTTTTTATGGTGAAATGTATTGATGATAACCTAATTTATCTTAAGGTGATGAGTTTTCCTTGGTGTACTTTTGTCATCTGCTGATGGCTAGATATCTAACACTTAACACATGCTATTAGAAGTGACAGTCATTTAAAAGAAATAGTTCCTTACAGAACTTTGGGATCTACTCATTAAACATTTTACGTTCTGATGCTTGACGATATCATCCAGCAAACAGTTGACAATGAAATCAGATTAATTTAAAAATTTAGCCACAATTTTTATTGTTGACTTCATAGAAAAATTTGAGATGTGGACCATCTCAAGTTGATCTTGACTATTTCCATTCAATTAGAGCAACCAAAAGACTATTGAATTTCAATAGTCTTTTGGTTGCTCTGTTTAGATAGCTTTTTCATTTAAAAGCGATTTTCACTGTTATTAGATGTAGTTTTAGTATCACATATATTATCCCTAGCAATGTTTTGTCACTCCAAATGCCTCTCTTTCGTTATACAGTCAATAAATAGGGGCCAGAACACATGGTGGCCTGGAAATTTCCTGAAAAATAATATTTCCTTGACCGTGAGAACTATGATGGTTACAGAAAAAGTATTTTGAGGGCTTACCTCATTTCAAAAATAATTTGGACAGTGTTTCCCATCAACCTTATTTTCTTAGATATTTTGACCATGTCCAGAAGGTATTTTGCCATAACCTAAAATATTTAAAGAGGCAATAAACATTGCCTGCACCCAAAACATGCCTACCTTGATAAACAAGATGCTTTGCTTTTATTCATTATGCAGGTGGCCGAAAGAAGACAATACCTTTTCGGCGCCAACGTATGGAGTTAGATTCTACAGTACCTGAGCCGACAAGTACTGTATCAGCCAGTCTAAGCACTCTGCTCCCAGATGATCCGTACATAGCTGACTTACTGAAAATAGCAGATGATAACTTAGCCAAGTTGAAGGCAGAGGTTCAGTTGGTTAATGAAGAAAAGGAAGCTCTCCAAGGCAAGATACACAACTTGAGGAAACAGGTAAATAAATCCATATAAACATCTGTGGTCAGCTCAAACTACTTGGCTAATAGTACCTGCACAAATAAATGGCATCATTTCTATGACAATAATCTTTCATGCAGGGAATATCACTTTGGATGCCATTCAGATTATTAGATATTGGTCAGAACATCTAACTGCACATCTAACGACTTGCTGTGACTCAAATTGGATTTAAGTTTCCCATCTTGTGGCAGTGTTCAAGACTTCAAGTTCTCTTTGGTAGCATCTTCTGTTCAGGTACACAGCAGTGTCATAATTACAGGGTTTCCACATGCCCTAGGGAAAAACCTTGAAAATAACAAATTCATTTTCCATGTCCTTGGATTTTACAAAATCAGGAATTGTCCTGGAAAAGATTTTGCCTGTGAAAAGGTCTACCTAAAACAAAACAAAAAACATGTGAATAAATATTATGCCAGTAGAAGAAAACTTGGATTATAGAAAAGAGTACTGGTACATAGTCTTGATATCCCATGCTAGTTCAATTTTAAATAAAGGTGGGTGGATCAGACAACTAGAAGGGATGAGGAGGAGGTCGTAGAATAAAAATGTCAATAATAGATCATCTATTGAGTAAATATTATATGCTTTTTTGCACATATCCTCATTTATTGCCTTTAAATCTTGTATACTTTTTCCTGGAAAATGGTAATTTTGTTCTGGAAAATACCATGAATTAGCAATCTTTACAGGTATATTACAAAATGAATCAGGTGCTAACTTTTAGGTGATTCTATTGTACCCATTTCGTAGCAATGTTTTGGTATACACCCATGGAACTTTTAGTTTAAGGAGATTTTTAACCATTCAGAATGATCTGTTTCCAAAAGGATTTTTCTTACAAAAATCACATACACTAGCAATTATTCCAGCTAGAATGTAGTCATTGTATTAGTTATAAAAAATTGAGAACAAAACTCAGCATTCAGTATTTTTCTAACTTTAGCTGAACACATAGGAATGTTTTAAATAAAACTTGGTTAACTTTGCAGCCATTAGTTGTTTAAATATGAAAATCAGATAGTTTGTGATACAACAATAATACTGCTATTGTACAGCTTTAACCATAGCTTGGTAGTGCAGGTTATGTAGCAACTGAACTGGATATACATTCATTATAAAAAAATATTATTAAGAGTACATTTTGAGTCATGTGCTGAAAACCTAGTTACTCAAAAGAATTTACTGGGCAATACAAAGAGACTATGACTTCTGTGGTAAACCCACATTATCATTATATTTAACAGTTTTGTGTGCAACAAAGTAGTGTGCTGGTAAACGTTTTTGTCATAATATTTCTTATAGCTAATTATGTAATAGTATGATTTTAAAATTAAGGTGAGTAATCTGTTAGATATACTACAATTTGGTATTTGTAGGTTATTATAAAATTTTTGTTATGTATAGGAATATATATATATATATATACTTTTATTTGCTCACTGATGAAACAACTTTACTTTCTGTTTTCCAAGGAGTTTGTAAAAAAGGTCTGTTTAGAAATGAATGTCAGCTATGAGAGTGTTTAATATAATAATTTATGTAACATTTAATGTTTTCTTTTAAAGGTATTGAGATTTAGATGATAAAATTTGCAATTTGTAGAAATAGTCCAACAGTGCACTAATTTTAGTTGAATGCATTTATGGTACTGGAGAAGAGATCCACAGTTTTCACTTTACAATATTCTACAAGTATACTTGCACAGTGCTACAGTTATAAAAAGAATTTTGCCATGAATATAGATCTTTAAAAAAATAACATTACATAAGTTCTTTGAAGATAGGATAGATATGTAACAGACTCTTTAAAATGGATGAATTATTTAAGTATATGTTTTTCTCTTGATTTCAATTGTATACAACTATCTATACACAAGTAATCCATATGCTTTGTGCTATAAATAATGCCTATGGCTTGTGGCCAATCAAAAAGAGTCAGTGGGCTGACTTCATTTGTGGACAAAACTAGACACGATTATATTCGTGAAAAACTTATGCAGATAAATCTTGAATAATAATACTTATTGATGGAGAAGATATTCACTTATCAACATATCACAATGCAAATACCATGTGATAAAAAAATTAGTGAGATCATGCCATCAAAGCATGGACCTATTCAGAGCTCTGAACTACGGAGATTTCCAGTGTAGTGTTTTAGTCTGAAATGGTATATATGCAGGTGATGTTTCAACAGTCCCATAATGCCTTGGATAATACACATATACTTACAGCATGTCTGTAGTCTGTAGAAATGTTCTTGGCATCCTCTAAATCAGAAGGCCTCAGCATGAATTGCATCTCTTTGTTTAGCATAGAAAGGACATGGACATCTGTAGGTATTTTAGCCAACTTAATGCATCTTCATTCAGCTGATGTTTTGAGGAGTGATCGAATGTTAATTTCATATTTCTGATCTGCTGTTAGCCATGATACTAAGTGAGCTTCAAATTAATATTATACAGTTTTTTGTGGGTAAATGGCATGCACATACACTACTCTTCAAATAACACATAGCTTTAAGAAGACTGTAAACAAATAAATATTCTAAGCAAAACTATTATTTCATCATGTAAAATCAACCTCAAATGGCTTAAATAATTTACCTCACTCTTAAAATGCAGCTCATTGTCGTATTCCCAGCTAATAACAACTACTGATGGGAAATGACGCATAAATAGTACACAATATTCCCTTTACTCTGCGCACACATTCAGTGGTGGTTCATCTATGAGGTATAAAAAATATATCAGCAAAAAAATCTGTAACCCAAAAGTCAATAAACTGACATTGTTCTCTCAGTGATGTCAAGCATACATGTTAATATTGCATTATGTATTTTTATGCGTCATGTTTTTAAGCTGAATGACACATTAACCAAAGGCATTCAGTTTATGTATAAAATTGGATGCATTGGGCTAAATAAAATATATATGCAGAATGAAGACACTGTGTGATCCATTATGAGAACATTATGATTCCATCAGACAGTGATTCCATTAGGCCTTCCCTTGGAAATAGCTGATACATGTAATGGTACTGCTCCGCTAATTTGATCCCAAGCTGTTTGGTGAACACACTCATGACAACATCCGTTCTCACACCACCTTACCATCCAGTGACAATATAGATGTCTTTGAGATGGGTAAACAATTGACCGCTTTCTATGTTTCTTTTTATTTCCTAACACAGGATGTGTATTTTGTTTGTTTGTTTGTTTTACTTGATCCATGCGTTCTCTAAGTCAATGCAATATATTTGTGTTTATGTCACTATAACTTTGCCTACTATTTGCTTACTAGATTAATCCGTATTCTGCTCCAGTGTAGGGGTGACTCAGCTACTTTTATTTTGTACTTGAGTGGAAGTAATAGTAAACCTGTAAAGATCTATTTGAATAAAAAGTAAAACTACTTTCTAAAAGTTATTGAAGTAAAAGTAGAAATTAGCCTTTGTATTTTATTTTAGTTTTCTTAGCATTCTCTTATCAATGGAAATACATTACAAATGCAGTATACTTTTGGTACATTGTAAGACTGTTAATATAATTTATATTACAGAATTGATCTTTAGTGTAAGTTGTGAGATAAATAATGAACTGAATTGATTAGATGTAATATTGGTTACACCCAGAATTCACGAAGATGCGATGAAAAATAGAAAATTTTACAAGAAACTATCTCTCTCTCTGTGTGTGTGTGTGTGTTACAAATCTGTATAATCAGATAATATGTATATTACTTGAAATTTGTAGGTAATGTGTAATTAAATCTCAGTTAGCAATAGACATATTACCTGAATATTTCAGGTAATATACATATTACCTGATTATACAGATTAACTGTAAGAGAGTTCTTAGCGCATACATTTATCCCCCAACAATGAGTGGCGAATAGATCCTCCTGCCATCTTCATCGATGAGCGACCCATTTGTGCCTGACTAGCATTAGAGAGAAAAAGCAGCACACTGAATGGGTAAAACAACTATGTTGTTCTTTTAGGCGCGTCTCGGCGGGCTGAACCCCCACACAGAAGGGGGTCTGCTTTATGACGAGTTTCGTCTCTGGCGGGCACACAGAAGGGGGTCTGCTTTATGACGAGTTTCGTCTTGGCGGGCGCACAGAAGGGGGTCTGCTTTATGACGAGTTTCGTCTGGGCGGGCTGGCGGGCACACAGAAGGGGGTCTGCTTTATGACGAGTTTCGTCTTGGCGGGCGCACAGAAGGGGGTCTGCTTTATGACGAGTTTCGTCTCGGCGGGCTGAACCCCCACACAGAAGGGGGTCTGCTTTATGACGAGTTTCGTCTGGGCGGGCTGGCGGGCACACAGAAGGGGGTCTGCTTTATGACGAGTTTCGTCTTGGCGGGCGCACAGAAGGGGGTCTGCTTTATGACGAGTTTCGTCTTGGCGGGCTGAACCCCCACACAGAAGGGGGTCTGCTTTATGACGAGTTTCGTCTGGGCGGGCTGGCGGGCACACAGAAGGGGGTCTGCTTTATGACGAGTTTCGTCTCGGCGGGCTGAACCCCCACACAGAAGGGGGTCTGCTTTATGACGAGTTTCGTCTCTGGCGGGCACACAGAAGGGGGTCTGCTTTATGACGAGTTTCGTCTTGGCGGGCTGAACCCCCACACAGAAGGGGGTCTGCTTTATGACGAGTTTCGTCTTCGGGCTGGCGGGCACACAGAAGGGGGTCTGCTTTATGACGAGTTTCGTCTCGGCGGGCTGAACCCCCACACAGAAGGGGGTCTGCTTTATGACGAGTTTCGTCTTGGGGGCACACAGAAGGGGGTCTGCTTTATGACGAGTTTCGTCTTGGCGGGCGCACAGAAGGGGGTCTGCTTTATGACGAGTTTCGTCTCGGCGGGCTGAACCCCCACACAGAAGGGGGTCTGCTTTATGACGAGTTTCGTCTCGGCGGGCTGAACCCCCACACAGAAGGGGGTCTGCTTTATGACGAGTTTCGTCTCGGCGGGCTGGCGGGCACACAGAAGGGGGTCTGCTTTATGACGAGTTTCATTGCCTCAGATGTCAGAGCTCCAATTACTCCAGCTACATTAAGTTAGTGCCAGTTGCAGTTAATTAATTGGTCCAAATCGGATGGTTAATTAAATCGCCGCATCTTGATATATAATCCAATCAGACCCGTTGTTATCCTGGGTTGAGTTGTATCACACTGTCATTAAGGAGTCATTAATTACAAATATCAGTTAGTTATGGATCTTGTCGGGTGTTTTCGATCACTTGTACGTAATTTTTTTATGATGATCATCTGGCTCCGTTATAAGTTAAATTTAATGCAAAGCAGGTTTTGTTGTGGGCCTGAGTTTTGGCTGGTCCAACGATCCAATGACCAGCCACCAGCTTGGTTATACAGGGACGTCAAGCTAACATGGATCACAGATCGCTACCACCTGAGTTCGAATCTCGGCGTGGGCATATCTGAAGGGTGATTCATCTTTGACTTCGCTTCATTACCTTTGGAGGTCCCTCAGCCCATTTAGTCTACCATGTGCGCAAAGGTGGCCGTAAAACAATCAATCAATCATCAGATCTAATTGATATAGTTGATTATCTGTATGAAATTGTATACTGATTAATTTACGTTTTATATAACTAATGTTATGCAGGAATACATTCAGTTCGCCGTGTTCCTTCAATGCACTGATATTGCTGAACATCTCAATGGTTTTTCACATAATCATATTTGTTTCGAAGTGATCTTTTGCCTATTATCTGTTGTCTTTACTTTCTTGGCGAGAGCCTGAAAATCTCCGACGGTCGGTGAGTTTGCAGGTTGTCACAGCTGTCCATCACTCATTTAGACTGGTTACTCGGGCGTAGGCCTTTCATGCGATTAGTCTTTTTGGCGTTATTAGCCTTAGGCTGTCCTCGTCGATGTTTGTCCTTTGCTAAACAACGTTTTGAGGCTACTACCTTGCCGTAAGGTGTGAAGTGTATTATTTTATTTATTATTAATTTTTTTATAGATCAGGTTTATGATATTCTTTTACTTCAAGGCCACGGCTGTCGTGTTTAATTTCCATCTGTTTGGTACCCGGGACAGGGTCACTGGGGGGTGGCTCTTCGAACTTTCTGCGGACATCCAAAATCCATACACGAAATTAGACTCGTGTAAAATTCGTTATTATCAACAAAAAAGATTTGCCATTGAACAGCTCATGGGAGTTGTGAAATGCTGCGTCTTGAGCGACTGTTAGAGTGTGAATCTGACTCGAGCAAGTAATATGTTCTTAATCGGCATTGTCTAAACCGGGCAACAATATCGAATTAACGTATAGACGTTCTCTGGAATGCCTTGTCGGTCAGTGCTCTTAGCGCACTATAGGTTACCAATAAAGGACAGGACCTGACGCAAACAGAGAGAGAATTTGTTCCAGATTAATACCCAGAGGTATATTTGTATAGCTCGAAGGTAAGGCTGTGTTTAGCCCGCCATAATCCGGGCCACTTTAAGCTGTTCGAACTCCGGTCGACGTGTCTCTCGAGGCACAAGTTTAAGCGGGAATCCACGATACCTGCGGCGACAAGTTATTAAGGCGTGGAACTTAGTAGTAGCGCTCTCTCTCTCTCTCTCTCTGTGTGTGTGTGTGTGTGTGGGGGGGGTCCCCGGTACGGCAATCGCGCAGTCCACCAGTCATCGGCCAGACCTGAAGTACTTATTTAGGCGTACACAGCCAACCGTTCATGGATCACTGATGGGGGCGATCGATGCTCTGGTATTGGCCTAAACAACAAGTGGATAACTGAAATATTTTCTCCGAACTTAGGTTGTCCTTTGCAGCGGTCTGGTATGCAGGTGTATGTGCGCGAATGTGAGTTGAGGGGGGACATGTATACCACCTAGCCCCTGAGTGGTTTAGCCGAGAATATATATATATATATATATATATATATATAAATCCACCCCCACATCTTTACGCACCTACCTTCGGGAGTTGTTTATTTCAGGTGTGCCTGAGGCGTACACCTTCATCTAGCGGTTAGTGTTTGTTATGTCCCGTCAGTGGGTGGAAAGTACATAAGTCTGTTGGCTTCTTGACCTCGGCTGCTAGAACTGAACAAACAACGCGTGCAAAAAAACCCACATACACACACATGTACACGCACGTGCATACGCCTAGGGCCGTGTCACCGTCATTTGATGGCCGTTTTCATTGACCGAACTGTCATCGTCGCGGACTTGGTGGTGGTACTTCGCCGATCAGACATAAAAGAGAGGATTCCCTGATCCGCTCGCTGGCTGGTTGTTGTTTCACTGCCATTCCGGACACGGTGGCGTCTCTCGGGCGGTAATCCTGAAGGAGTCGTCGTCGCCGATAGTAGTGCCTCTGGACGTATAGCTGTCTCTGGTAATCGGATCCATATTGATCCACATCGATTGGGAGTTGGACTAGAATGACACTACTCAGCGAAGCCGCCTATCATTCAGCGAGGTGAAGACGAACTCCGGACAGGTTTGTCTTATCTTGGCCGCCATACGGCCTGCTAGGTCCCTGCGGCGACGCACTAACTAGTGGCTGATTACTCAGTGGGGCTGGTGCTTAGTCCAGGTGGTGCTGGTTGGGGTGCTGGATAGCGCTGTGTAGGACTGGTGATTGGATTAGCTAGTTCGGGCGCGATCCGGAATGTCGTTCCAGACGACGAGCAGGTCGCATTTTCGCTCTTCCGGAAACAAAAGGAGGAGCAAGACGAAGGTGGGTCGTGTTCTGTCTTGGTACCACACACACACACACACACAAAGAGAGAAATAATTGGTGAAATCACCTTACCATTGAAGAGATCAGTGCAACAATACGTCTCGCCATCTTTAGAAGTTAACCTGATGAATTATCCAGAGATTGTATTCGCGATATCTTTGCATACACGGTAACCCCCCCCCACACACACACACATTTGCGTATGCTACAAGTATGCCTTAACTTCTGTGTTCGGGGACACTGAGAAGTAACAAGCCTCATCTTGGCACGAAAAGTTACTCTTCTTGATTCAGTACTGACCGGAACTATATTCGCAATTGATGATTTGATATTCCCGTGTTTTTCACCCGTTCATATTACGCATGCATGGGCGCGCGCACACACCAATCCGACCAGACATTTATTTAAGATTCAATTCTATTGGCCTATGGATGTTTGGATTTATGGATGTAAAAGTGAATAGATTATATATGTTAGTGGAGGTTTATGTTTTAGCAGTGTCCAATAAGGCACTGACACAGAGAATTTCGACTCGTCAATTCGCACTCTGAGCAGGGAACGAATCGAGAATAGCGGGCTTTCATGCTGAAACGTGTAGATCTAATGTCTCACCAGTCCCAGTGTGCGCTCGTGTGTGTGAGAGAGAGAGAGAGAACCATTGATTATAATGTAAGAGTAGTTTTATCCATGGTGCTTATCTATGACTTGTACCAAAACAATAAACCAATAATAAAGCCCGGCAGGTATCAGACATAACGTGTCCCAGACTTGTATTAGATGATATGTGTTATAATAGATATTTAATAATAAATGATTAACTGTCTGCGGTATAAGTGCGCGCGTGTGTGTGTGTGTCAGGATCAACTGTTAATACTTGTATTGCGTACAATATATACTTAAGCATGCACTCTGGTCATTAATGTTACTGTTAATGGACCATTAGACAGTTTTTGAAGGTTAAAATACTCCATCTTATCAGGATCAGTGTTTATACATTAATCTGGATGTTACTATCAGGTGTGTGTGTGTTGAAAACTGTATTTCACCAATTAGTGTGTGAGCCGACATGCCCGCGCGCGCGTGTGTGTGAACCATTTTAGATGTTGATGGGACGCATTTACACACACACACACACATGCGGAGGGAACCTGACTACAATGGAGCATTTGTGAGAAACCACTCATTTGTATTGATCCACCCGGCGATCAACATGACATGTTTCTTAGCAGTTTAGCCATGCATGTTGACGTATGTATGGCACCAAACAAAGCAAACCACATTACAAACCTGCAGCAGAAAAGATCTAGCCTCAAATGGTTGGGACATCATCACTGCAGCTGTTATAGTGAGACATTACACGTATCATGCCAGTTGTACAAATTGCTATGGCTCCATGCCCATTGCTAACAATAATCCAGCGCGTGCCCGATGTGTGTGTGTATGTGTGTAATAAAGTTTCAGAGTAAACATTTCAAAGAAAACAACTGTTGTATCTAGTCATCGGATTACATTCTACTTTTCCTCGTATTTTAATGTTTTCAAGAGCCGAGCCCTTTCTTCGCTGTTTCCAATGGAAGTGTATTTGGGCCACGGCTATGAGACAGATGAGGTTCTGTAGGCAAGCCAGTCAATGCAGGTCCTCTCTCTCTCTGTATATGTATGTGTAATATGATTAACAAATGTGCTATCTTGAACCATTGCTAACTACATGCCCATTGCAATCACCCAGTATCCGAACACGTGATTTGTATTATATTTAAATTTCAATCACCTTCAAGTTTCAATCTAGTTTATTATTGATGTGTATATGTCACTTGCTCATCAGGCATTAAGATATTTGACATTTTTATTTTTATAGTATTCTGAAGTTAAATCTGCTGGCCAATAATATATTATAAACATGAAGCCTTGTATGTAATATGGTTTTTGGACAACAATTGCATTGTTTGGTTTTTGTTACCGGCTTTCTACTCACAGCTAAATAACACAGTGGATTGAGCACTGCACTTCAGGCTTCCAGGTCACAAGGTTTGAATTCCAGTGATACCTGTCTTTAACTTTAAGGCATAGTTCAAGAGAGGGTGTATCCCAGATTTGATCAGTGCCAAGGCTGCTTGTGATTTTCTTTTAACTATATATAGGCCCTAAATAACTTACCAAGTATAGCACCAGTAAGAAGTATCTCCTATGGATCACTTTGCAGTGTGTCCTTGCGGCATTGAGGCTAATAAAAGTCACCCAACCCAAACCGGTGATATTTCCAGTTAAAAGGGTGCACAAACCTCTCTAGTTAGTTTCTCGTCATCACATTTGGAAGACGTCTGCAGAAATTGGGTTACATGAGTATCATTGGCTGAAAATCAACTACAATATACTATTGTACGATGATTGGCTGGTTCCCTCACTAATACACCAATCAGATCTTGAATTTTGGTCGCTATAACGTTTAATTAATAACTGGTCAACAGCAACAACGACCACAAGACAACAGTT
This sequence comes from Paralvinella palmiformis, assembly GCA_025642065.1. Lineage (NCBI taxonomy): Eukaryota > Metazoa > Annelida > Polychaeta > Terebellida > Alvinellidae > Paralvinella > Paralvinella palmiformis. The sequence goes on from JAODUP010000489.1 coordinate 49,403, forward strand.
ATCTATTTCTTCATGTTACATATTATTAGCAGAATACTGTAGAAAGAAAGATTGGGGCGCAGCAAAACGACAAAGGCACACTTTCACCAGGCTCTAATGTGTCCAAAGGTGCACAATTGTTTAAGGGGAACAATGTCGGTCTCAGTGGCCTAACTGGTAGCGTGGTGTTGTTGGCTACAAACCCGTAGCACATGCGTTCAAACCTCAGCCGGACTATGTCCGAAAGGTGTTGTCTCTTCTTTCACTTTATTAACTTTGGAGCTTCCTTGGCCCATTTAGCACTACCGTGGACACAAAAGTGGACACAAAATAGCAATATTTTTCTCAGCACCAATGGAACAACGTTTAACTATTTTCTTACCCTTACAAGTTGTAAGTTACGGCTAAGATTATTTCCAGTTAATGGTTTCTAATCAATTAAGTCTAATCATAATCCGGGGGGGGGGGTGTTCTTGCCAGTCCCGAAATGCTTATTTACTTTGAGCTCATGATCATTATTTCCTTAAGCCGGATCGTTTAGGCATGCTGTGAGGGAATTATCAACAAATCTATGCGTTTTCAGCCATTTACCATTAATATTGATCGCCTGCTGTTCCGCCTTTGGGTCTCACGACCCGGCGGCTTAGTGCAACAGGTCTGATTGTGTTTCTAGTTCGACGCCATATTGGCCACCGAGTCTCACCTCTGTGTGACCTCTTCAGTAATACATCGATAGCGTTAACGTGAGTGACAGACCGTGTGGCATAAGCCAGATGCCGTACTGGCATTTGTCGTAACGGCCAGGTAATTAGACACCCATTGCTCCGGATCACTATTGACGGCTACGTGGCTATCCGCTTGCACAATCTGAAGGGTTTTCAATGAAGACTTGGCCAGCGAATTTCAATAACATCGGCATAGCTCCCGAGACGGACTGAGTCTGAGGACCAACCAAGGCTTCCTGTTCATAATCCGTGATTATGAGCCGTCCAGTGTGTCAACTGTTTATTTAAGCGGCTAATGTGTCAACTGTTTATTTAACCGAATGCCTTTTGTACTCATTTGTATTTCTCCCTATTGTAGAATTCCTCCATCTGCCAATCATGCCATTGTGAGGCTTTCTTTGCAGCTTTCGTATGTCTCCATCAGTTTGTTTGTGTGTTTGTTTGTTTGTTTTTGCAGGCCAATGTGTTAGGATTGATTGCTAGATTGATTGCTAAACTGATGAGGCCTCGGTGTCCCACTAATAGGTTTACAAGACGAACCAAACACCCATAAGCCACTCCTAGTTTGAAGAGCATTACAGTGGCTCATTGGTTAGAACGTTGCACTGTAAACAACCCCATTGTAGGCTTGATTGCAGCTCATACTTGCGTTTGTCGGATGTGTGTTCCCTAGACAGTCACCCCTCAGGCATGTGTCCCAGCTGTGATCAGAGCTCTTCAGCCAAATGCCTTTGCTGTGTTGTACCATTTGTTGTTCCTTAATTTTGTGTTGCCGCCACCTTCCAGGGAATATTGGTTTCTTTATAAACGTTCACTGCCATCGTCCACATGGGAAAAACCGGAAATGATTTCCCTCATGAAAACCAACGTGCATGTCGGTTTGTGGCTCACGTGTTTTATAAAGTTCGAAACGTTTCACAGTAACTGGCTCTGTGCCCCAACTACAGCATAGCAGCAGTTAATATGGAGAAATGTGAATCTTGGAATAACAATTATCATATCTGAGTATCTGACGTTGCTGCATTTCTTTCAGTAACTATTAATATGAGGCGCTAATTGCATCTCGTTTTTTCCGGTTAGTTCCTGGAATTGCGCTTGCCGATCATGATGATGTAATGAAAATATGAGTCTTTCTATTATTTAGCCGATGTAACTCATCAGATAGTTAAAGAGCCTCTCGACAGCTCTAAACGAATAGCACCTGGCTTGATATCACTAAAGATCACACCGCCGTTCAAGGTCTCCTTTTGAAACATATCCATGGTGCGCTCAGAACTTTTCGGTTCAGTTTGTGCCAAAAATTCACGTTTGATCCTTGAACATTGCAAATGAAGAGACAACAGAACAAGTAATTTTGATGCCATTCAGCATTGTACTAGTACAGTATATCTGTTTCTAAACCGATGTTTGACGTGCGCATTTCATCAGCTCCAGAATGGGTGTGCTTAGACCCAATGCCACTCTGTGATCTTTGTATTTGATTTTCAATCCAGCTACCAGGCCGGGCAATTTTGTATAAAACTTGCATTGATCGTCAGAAAAGAAATGGCGATTGGTCTTCAAATAGCAAGCTATGTCACAGATAATATTATACTTGACATTTGATTAGCCACATCAATGAGAGTGGTGCAAAAATACTATGTATTATATGTCTGTGTGTAGGGGGTGTTGGGGGGGGGGTGTTGGTTTGGTTAGATTAAAAAGGAAAACCTGATATTGTGCTATGTGCTTTATCAACACTCATAGATATCATTTTATTTGTTGTTTGGGCAATTCGTATTTGCTTCTATTGCAGTCATGGGCAGGAATCGTGACTGGTTAAATGATACATTTATAATATAAACTAACACACACACACATACACATGAGAGCAGGCAAGGCTGCAGCGGCCGTGCACCTCACAAGCGTTTTTCAGACAGCTTTAGTCTTTGATATTAATCAATCAGAAGATCCTCACTAAAGGATCACCGGTCCATCCCATCATCGTCTATAACTAAATACACAGAGCCAATGCTTGCCGCTGTCTTAAGTAAACAAGTCGCGTCCCATTCCTCTGTTGACTGCGGCGTGGTCAGGCTTTATTCATCAGGACATTGTCTTCCATTGCCAACCAGATATGTTGTTGTCTCCGTATGCAAATATGGCCACTCATGATTAAATAATTCTTTGTAATGTAATGTACGAAGTTATAGAATGAACACAGAAGAAAAATATTGACTATCACATGTTTTGTTTGATGATTCTCCTGATCACCGGCAAGGAATATTACAGAGTACATGACATTTGATATTGAAAATTAATACTCGAATCATCAGAGTACCCATAGAATCGCAATGTAAATGACGTTTTTGGTAAGTGTGTATGCGCGCGCGCGTGTGTGTACGAAAGTGAACAATTGCACACCAAGAATTGCGGTTTTTATTTATTTATTCATATAGATAATAATTTCTTGCAGTTAGAACACACTCTACTTAATACCATGTGGCATCAATCATGCATTGCCATTTATTAATGGTAATATCAGATATTACTATTGATATTGATGAGCTTAGACAATCACAAGATTGACAGAATTCACTTCAGGTTCAACAACAAAGAACTAACCTGGTAATGTAAAATCAATGATAAGGATTTTTTTAATCAGCAGAAGGTTTTAGCAAAAATGTGTTGGGTTCATTTGGTAGCTAGGTGACAAAATTAATAGTTGTATTTAAAAAAAAAAACTATTATTGAAAACATAATAATTAGAAATTAGCTTCAAGAATATATCACTTGTATTTTTAAGAAAAGGTACAGCAGTCATTTCTGTGTGTGTGTGTGTGTGTGTGTGTGTGTGTGAATTTCATGTTTATCACATTTGATAAGCAGATACTATTGCTGTCTCAGCTGTTGCTACAGCTCATGCAGCTTACTTCACGTTTGCCTGGAGTCGTCATAAACCTGTTCATGTATGGTGGGTGGACACGATATTGGTCATGTTTGGTGTTTGTCTTCATGCAGGATGTTGAATTTTTTTCCTGCTGTTCATCTAAAAGTGTTATAGATTTTGTGGTTTTACACTTACAGGTTGTGTGTGAGTGTCAGTGTGTGAGTGTGAGTGTCAGTGTGTGAGTGTCAGTGTGTGAGTGTCAGTCATGGATTACTGTGCTGGGTGAAATGTATCCATGCATAGATAATGTTAATTGTGCCTAAGTCTGTAACATTTTATGTGTTTACAGGTCGAGAACAGGGATGGAGAGATCGATCGCTTGACGCAGATGTTAGAAGGTGGACGGCCATATGATGTGGTTGCCCTCGAGTCACGTAACCGTAGTAATGAACGACTCATTTCTCACCTCAACATACAGGTAGGTAGAGCAGCTGAATTGTGATATGGAATTTGAGCATGCCGTGGTTTCACACTACATGTCGGGGTTCAGTCAGTAGCAAGGGTTCAGGTGCCCTGACGTAAACATTTGTTATCACTAGTATCAGGCACCCAAAAATTCAAATTCCGTGTGAAGAACTAGGATGTAATATTTTGACCAAATTTTCCAATGAAAATATTATGATTTTGTTGCATGACAAACATAAAATAAAACACAAACAACAAACTATCTTACCACCCCACTTATAATAAGCAAGAACTGGCATTTCGATCTATATGTTGTCTATTTTACAGTCTCTTGCCTATTTTATTGGCAGAAAATTGGTCGGCTACTTTGGTTTTGGCGAAAAAAGTGGCCTAGAATACACCAAATACTCCATTTTCCCCCAACCTTTTCAGGGGATAGCCCCTTTTTCTTCCTAAGTTCTTCTCTTTATCAGATTCCCTAATCTACAATATGATCAGCTGACCTGTTTTTCATCCTGACCAGAATCTGATCTTCTGAGTTTGTAACTGATCCAGAACTGTGTGGACATTGAAACATCAAATTGTTTCATCTCTGTGACAGACACATGTGGAGTCACCGAGTCATTAGTGTTTACTGCTGTCAGGAATCACATGTCACTGTTCATGGCTCAATTGGTATTAATCGTGTAGTTAATAGTCTAACAGAATTTTACCTGCTTCAGGAGCTATATGGCTGCTAATTCCAGAACATAGTACATTTCATTATGTTATGTCAAAGTGTTCTTAAAGTCTTGTGATTGCTGACAGATGAAAATAACACAAGCTGGTGGAATAAAGTATTAAAAAAATAAATTGTTTAACAGATGCCACCTTTAGTTTTAACACATTTATTGTATTCTACAGATTGACTACCTCCAACAGAAGAATCAGGATCTTCAACACAATCTAGACAAAGCCTTGGCGACCATTAATTTGACGACAAGTGAGAAGACTCATTGTGATTCACGAAACAAGGAACTGTCATCAGAGTTGCAAGATGTTGACTATCTGGCAAAACAGTTACAGGCCGAGAAGGATACAGCAATCAGAGCAGCTGATAGAGAGATTGCTGAGGCTAAGGTTTGTTGACAATCTTGACTCAGATGGTTTTACTGTGTAATACTGTTTTACTGCCATATCCAGAGTCAGTTCTTTGCCCTGAGTTCCCTGATGAATCCTACAAGTATTATATTCATGTTTTTGTGCTTACATTTCTGTGCAAGTGTATAATGACACTGTTCTTTCACATGCATGTGTGCATACACACACACACACACAATATTTAAAGCATAATCTGTAATGTAACCTAAATTTTGTATTGCATGAAAATGTATTTGTTTCCTTCAAAGAACAGTTTAAGTTTCTGGAGTCAAAGTTGGATGTCGTGAATATATTCATCTAACACGAAGCTGGTTCAAGGTCATCCCCTGAGATATATAACCTTGTTTAAACATTCCCTTTAATAACCCAATGTTGGATGTATTATTGGTTTAATTTGAAATCAACAATCTTGAAAAATTATGAATTACACATTTTGTTTCAAAATGTTACTGTTGCATTTCGTCAAACACCGAATATTTTAATCAAATTAAATACATAAATAATAATTATTATTATGTAGTTACTAGTGTTTCATGTTAGACACCAGGGTAAAATTAAAATTGATCATGCCCATTTGTCAGATAATTAAGTAAATCCTTTAAATACTTAATATTCTTAGAAGAGTGATTAAGGGGTTCTTTTATAATGAATCACTGAAACATTGTTGAAACTAGCATTTTAAATGTGAAAATATTCAATGGCCCATACTAAATCTTGGGGTTCTGTTCAGCAAAGTGTGTATATATTTTATTTATTTGTTTAAAAAATTTCTGTTCATTTATTTGTTGTTGAGACCATCACCAAAAAACTAAACAAAATTATATATATAAGGTAAAATAAAAGGAATTGTATCACTTGCCCAGTGTATTTTGCCCAAGCTATTATTATATTGTAGTCAGCTGAGCAGATTGTAGCTCATGAACCGCGGGTGTTTTGGCGTTTTTCTTCTAAATTTCTCCTGCTTCAACACAGTAAAAAGTATTTAGTTTTCTTACGATTTTAATGGCTGTTGTCTTGTTTTGCACACATTGTTAAACTTACAAGTGGTCACTGCTTTCGAGAAGTAGAATGCTTATTTCAGTGTAAACTTGACCTAGAGGCTAGATACATCATAGATCATACTGTTGTACCAATGAAAGCACCAGTATACAGACATTGTTCTTTACTATATAAGCACTCGGGAACACAGAAACAAGAGTGAGGCAGTGTTGATTCTAGGATGCGTTTTTGTGGTATTTCCATTAAATTTAGATGAGGGATGCCAAAAATAAAGGAACTGCACCCAAAGTGCCACAGAAAATTTCCATCCGCTGCAATTTACCATCAAACCTCCATCCATTATTATGATACACCTACTAAATATTCCAAGTAATGAATTACTTACTGAAAGTACTTAGTTTTGTCGTGCATTGTCATGTGCTGTTTGATTGGCCAAGAATTTGAAAATGCATGAAATTTGGCAATGATAAGTATCGTCATAACAACCACCAATAATCATGGCAAAATGAATGAGGCTCACCCAGGCTACTTTGGGGCCTGCTCCCGGGTTCAGTTCATAAGAATCCTAGAATCAACACTTCGAGGGTGAAGTAACTCTGAGTAACAGCTATTACCACATGAGGGCAATATTACTATATATTTTAATTGTTTTACATAATTTTTGTTATTCCATAATATAGATTATTTGTTTACAACCTACACAAACATTGATAAATTTATTGTGTTGTGTGTGTGTGTGTGTGTGTGTGTGTGTGTGTGTGTGTGTGTGTGTCTGTGTATTCACAAAAATATATTTGCCCAATGGCAGCACTTTATGGTGGCTAACATGTTTCCCTATGTTATTTGAGTTCTTATAGTGCTCAGTAAAATTTCTTATTAATGGACACACAAACACTAATGTATGTGTGTTTGCCTGGTTTTGTGTTTACCAAAAATTCTTACAAAGGTCTTAAATGGTGATGTGAATTTTAATGAGTAAACATCATAGTCCCAACCAATGTCATATTGGTTGGGATTATGATGTTTACTGATTAAAATTCATATTTTATTATTCTAAACCCTTAGTTATATGGGCTGAAGCATGTGTGTGTGTGTGTGTGTATTTTGCTTCACATTCACTTAATATGATCAATATGATAATGTACACTCATCGTCACCATGACTGCTACACTAAACTGACAATTTCACTATGGTCATCACACAGCTTGGGCTGGAAAAATCTCGCAGGGAGCTGGAGACCATGGACTTGGACGTTGCTCAGCTCAGAGCGGTATGGTAGTAATGTCGTCTAGCAGGCGTGTAGTCACTCCCTTCCTCCTTTTATGCTGCACCCTTTTCTATCACCTCACTCCTTACTGTTACCTGCCTGATCTGCCTTTTTCTATGAATTGTTGTGATTATATCTTTAATTGTGTATCATGCCTGCATTTATTCCAGATAACAAAAATTCCTGAAGTGTATTTCATCCTCTTTGAAAATGTCATGCAGTATTCATTCAATTATTGCATGTGTATGTCTCTGTTTACAAGAATGCATACTTTTAAGTTCAGTGAAAGCCCATTCATTCAGTATCAGTTTAATGAGAGACCTCTTGTTTTAGGCTACAGTTAGTTGTATGCCAAAGGCTAATGGGTTCTTTGCCAAATACTCCATTTAATTTGCCAGATAGCAGATATCTCTTATCTAAGTAGTACAGATAACTTAAGGGTGCCAGCAGGATTGAAAATTGCAGCCAAATCGCTTGCACAGACTCCAGTAAACAAGGGAATTGCAGGGTTCTCATGTGTCCTGGAAAATAACAAATTCATTTTCCATGTTCTGGAAATGTCTCTGAATTTTACAAAATGATCTGGTAATGCTGTATTTAATCTCCTGGACCATCCCAAATATCAAGTGACAAGTGTAATAATTCGTGTAATTCATAGCATCAGACCTTGTCAAAATATGGATAATCGTTTATTTTTTCATCATTGTCTTAATCATTAGATTGTGAGCCACTCTCATGGGTTCTCGATGCAGCCAGTCTCTTAAAAAATATTCATTGACAGTCAGGTACATAAAATATATTTTACTGGGAAATAATGATATATCAGGCATAATAATTTGTTCAACACATTCTGCCGATTGTCTACTCATAGGTACAGTGTCGAACTGATTCATATGAGAAAAACAGAGGTTTTGCCTTTGTCTAGTTTCCCCGTATTGTCAGCTTATGGGTGAATATCAGTGGCTGGTTACTTGTACATCCCAGATATCATGAAATAGCGGTACCGCCTGTTCACAAAATGGTGAAACGCTAAATCTGGATAGGAAGCCATTCAAACTACTGATTAATCAGCCAGTTTTCATTGATCTCTTGACATTTGATTTAATGGGCTTTCGTTGTATATGATAATCCTAACCTTTATAGTGATTTTTCATTTTGAGTAGTAACTTGATGTAAATATAAGCAATCACTGTGATGTGTGATTAGATTAGTAGTTTTTAGCACATCAGTACTTGGAATCGAGAATTGATTTTATTAACAATATAATTAAAATTTATCATGTACTGCACATATTTATTTTTCACTCGTATACATTACCAGCTTGGGCATTATTACGTAAATGCATTCAAAATCGCATAAATGTTTTATTTATTTACAGTAATTTTTATTTATTAAATGAATGACTATATAACAGCTATGCACTGTAGGGAATCATCCCCTTTTTGGAGAATTAAAAAAAACTTAAATGTGGGTGACAGTTGATTGACTTCCTCGATACATTTTGTCTTTAATTACAATGTTCATTTTGTCTTTGCCCCAATACTTTGCTATTTTTTATTATATCTGATATGTGTATTCCAGGAAAAGGAGCAATTAGCAGCTGACTCCACAGACTTGAAGATGAAGCTTGAATCAGAGAAAGTTGATCGACAGCGTCTAGAGGAGCTTGTCCTCAAGGTTCAAGAAGACAAGAAACGATTAGGACATCGAATAAATAAACTGATTGCAAATGGTCAGTAGCTAATTGCTTCGGGCAGATTTTCATAATATGGTGTTCTTTTTTGTGCGTCTGAAGAAAAAGACCTCTATAGGGATTCAAGGTATTTGTCTGGTTGGCATTTTTCAGGAGCCAGAGGTTTTCCTTTTATAGTCTCCTCTGTACCCAACTCCAACGGCACAGTGGTTAGAATGCTGTGCTGTAAACCTCCAAGTTGTGGATTGATTCTAGCTCATACTTGTGTGTTTGTGGGATTACATCCCTTCGGCAGATGTCCCTCGCCCAAATGTCTCCGGTGTGACATCAGATCAAACAAGCAGTTATATTTTTAACAATGAATGAATAAAGTCTAACAGCACACCAGTAAAAAATATTATTTGCTGTCACCCTTTACAACATGTGGGAGGACACAGTGTGTGTTTGGGCTCCATAGGATTTAGGTCCCATTATACATGTGCAGTGTTGCTTCTTGTTGCAGTATTCCCATGATATTTTAACGTATGGCGCAGAAATCCATGGACGCAGAATAAAACCCAATCACAAAATATTGCAGCTGTTTTGCACATTAACAATCTTCCCAGCACCATCATTTTCAGTTAAAACATTGCTATGGGTATGTGCCAATACCCCCTAATGGTTTATGTGCCAACGGTGCTTGGCAAGCGCCCATGTTAAATTACAATCCCCACCTTTTTGAAACCTAATGGGGAGCTCCCCACACATTGGCTAAATCCTAGAAGTAATGCTGTAAGTGGGCCACGGCATGCAATGGTCTTTGTGCACCATTGGTAGAGGGTTGGAATGTTTCGCCAGACGATTTCCTCATTTAATTTTTTCAATTTGAGAAAATAGTAACAAATAACAATATTTGATCGTTTAGATTTAGAAAGGTGATGACATAATAGACCATTTCCATGACAACTGCACCATCGAGTGAATGTCCGTTTGTGGGTTACGTTTCGCCGGGCTCGCTGAACCATGTGATAAAAATATTTTTTTTACCAATCGAGAGATCACGGAGATCGCAGTATGTTTCATGTATTGATAACATGTCTATTACAGTTCCCAACTTGATGATTTATTTTCAATAACATGTAATTTTTTCAGGCCAAAATAAACTGTCAACTTTCCCCATACAGATAAACTGACCTATTAATAAAAATAATTCTACATTAATAAAACTGCTACAGGAATTTGTAGATCGATTTAGTTCTGTGAATTCCCCAGAACGTAAATTTACAAGCAATTAGTGAATTACACTTCTTGTTCCATGCTACTACATGGCTTCACTGACCCGCAAATCACACAGTAGATGTGGACTGCACATGCGTCGTGGAAATTGTCTATACAATTATTTTAATCCAGTTAGACTGATGAATTATGGAAATATAGCTAACACTGATGCTGCAGTTTTGCCAAACTAAATGCAGTGTCACATTTATTCATACACTGATAGCTCCTATATTGGTCATTAAATGGATGTTTGTTCCAGTGTTAGATTTTGCTACCTGTGAATAGTAGATAGACTCTGGCACAGCATTACCATGACACACTCTGGCTTGTCATTCACCTTATTGTACTCTTGTGATCACCTTTGAATGGTATGGTGCCTCTAGTCATCAGTAAAGGATGCCACCGTGGCCAATCACCCTTTACTGATGGTTAGCTATATTTAGACTAAATATTATATTGTGATGTTTACTTTTGAAATGCAGAAAAAGATATGGTGCTTGAGATCGATTGCCTAAAACACAGGAATGGGGTAGTAAGGAAACATGGGAAAGCAACAAATCGCATGGACCAGCTGATTAGAAGTCTGGAGGAGGAGCGAGACTACTGGAAGAGCGAGGTCGAGGTCCTGCAGAGATTGATGAAGAGCCGTCCGTCCAGTCGTCAGTCCAGTCGCGCATCTAGTCCAACACGATCCAAATCACGCACTGGCACTCCAACCAAAACAAAATCCAGGTCTTCCAGTCCTTCAAATACATCCAAGTCAGACCTCATGGTAAAGTACTCCGCGTTTATATTCTTACATCATGTCAGTGCCGCAGAAATATGTTATCGACTCAGCTATGTCCTAAACAGTAGATTTTTTTAGCATCCATTTGTTTATTGAAATAAGCCTTCCTCCCCCAAAAGTACCTCTTTTTCTTAAATAAAAAGTTGTATTTTTGCTCAGAGTTGTGATATAAACTGCCATATTTACATAAATATATTTTTAATTTGTTCAGCTAAAGAACCTCATATATATATATATATATATATATATATATATATATATATATATATACACTCATACACCTGATGTTGTGTAGATAATCAAAACAACTAACAGCTTAACTTCATAGATAAGATTGTTATTGCTAGTTTTAGGGATATTGAATTTTGCATTTATTTGAAAAAGAACAAATTCATGATATTGTTTTTGGATAGTATGTGTGTGTGTGTGTCTGCATGGGGATGATGGCCAAAACCTATTTTGTTAATACTAAAAGCCAATGCTATGCATCTCAATTTTAGTTTTTTAAAGATATACATTTGTCACAAACTAGTTTTGTATGGCATAAATTGATTTTGATTATGTATCTTCTTTATGCATTTGTAGAATTCTGGACAGTTTGAATCAATTTTGCATTTGTTGGAAGAAGAACGTGACCATTATAAACGTGAATGTGAAATACTTAAAGCTATCAAGTCACGACCTTCAAGTCCCACACGTTCTGCATCAAGGTCTTCTGTAAGTACATATTATATGGCTGCAGGTGGTTTTTGTGTGCTTGTTATTTAGTCTTAATTTACGAAATGACAATGGTGTGTGTGTGTGTGTGTGTGTGTGTGTGTGTGTGTGTGTGTGTGTGTGTGTGTGTAAATACCACAATCATACAATTATCATAATCTCCTTTTTGGGTAGATATCACCTTGTGTCAAGTTATTGTTACTTTTCATTCATATACTACATAAACTATTTTTTTTTGCAACAATCTGGCGTTAATCTGTTGTGATATATGTCTTATTATTTTATATATATATATATATATATATATATATATATATATATATATATATATATATATATATAATATCTGTTACAGAGACTTGTAGAGGATGAATCTGAGCTTATGAAAGTATGCAGAGAGAGGGATGAACTCCAGTCACTGCTAGATAAATTTGAACGTCACATGTCAGAGATACAGGCCAATGTGAAAGTGTTAACATCTGAGAGAGATAAGCTTAGCATGATGTATGAAGAGGTAGGCAGGCATAAGTAGGCTTTGGTATTATTTTGGTGAAATTAATTGATGTAGAATATTGTATACAAGTATGTTGGTTGTTGACTGATTTGTGCAGTATACAGCACTTTATCACTAACATAATTAAATTGAAATTAGGATCGTCACAGCAACCCTAGTCAGAGATGGGTGAATGGGTGTTATAGTAGCACAATGGTTAGAACACTGCCCTGCTAACCTTCAGGTCATGATTCAAATCCAACTCATGTCCGTGTTCATGAGATGTTTTCCTGGTGAGGTGCTTCTGGCCATAACTCTCTGACCAGCAGTTGAGCAAAACAAAGTACTCACTTACTCATCTAGTGAGTGAGCCAATCAGTCAGTTGCCTACTCCATGAGTGAATCAAGTATATAGTGATTCAGTGACTGAATCAATAGGTGCTCTGAAGGGTGGATTTGTGAATGAGTGAGGTTTAATGATAAATCAGTACGAGAAGGCCATTTAGTGTTGCCTGCTTTCTGTTAGTCACATCTTATGATATTCTAGAATCTCTTTAGCAAATCATAAACCCTTAGATTCTTGTGTAACGTGAAAAGTTTTGTTTGTTTATGTTCATGGAAGCTCTCTATTTTAAAACAAGACATATGTGCACAATAGTTGTTTTTATCTGTGAATTTTATTTTTATCTTCTTCCTTATTCCTCACTTATCATTAGAAAGAATTCTCTCAGTTCAAAAGCCCTAGTTGGCACAGTAATGATCAGAATGGCCCTAGTCCAAAATGTCTATTTACTGCATGCTTGCATACACACACACATACACATACACACACTCTAACATCAGTATTACTGAGTGTGACATTATTTTCATGACTTTGTTTTAGACAAAGGATGAGCTGACCCGATTAAGACGTGAAGTGGTCCGATCTCCAAAGTCTCCAAAAACATCTCTTGCTGCCCAGGCAGTATTACGAAGGGTTGAGAATGAGAGGGATGATGCCATCGCAGATCTGAGAAGGCTCACCACAGAAAGAGACACTCTGAGAGAGAGGCTTAAAGTACATTGATATTTTATTGTCGTGTTGTTCTGATTTCTCAAAAAGAAAAAAAAGTGGTGTATGGATTAAACTGATGTGCACACATCAGTGTTGATCACTTCCTATGTAGAGCTTCTGAGGAATTCCAGGAATATTTTATTTACGCTGGTTGCATTTAGGCGACAGTTTATGTGGATTGTTTTATACTCTCCTGAATGCTTGAAATCTGGTGGTAAACTGAGATACAAGTACAGCGTGCACTCAATTTTGTGCTACTCTTTATCGTGCCACATTCATTTATCTCTAAGAGAATACAGATTATATCTCCACCCATTATGACACCTTATTTACAACGCCCCTCATTATTCAGTCATCGCAACTCCCAATATATCGGTTCCCTCTTTATTTCACCCACCACATGGGGGGCAGAAGTATTCCATACAGGTAATTACTAAACTGAATACCGAAAGCTATTTCCACGTAGACTACCCAAAGCCTGATATCGGCAGTATTTTTCAACAAATTTCGTTGTCACCTACAATTATAGGTATCACTCAATGTCTTTCAGGTATCCCTGAAAGTAAATAAAGGCTTGGCTGAAGCCATGCAATGGATAAAGGGGTGATGTGATCGATGAATAGATTTATTGATTTGCTGAAGTCATGTGATGGATAAAGGGATCATGATCAGTGAATAGATTTGTTGAATTGCAGTCTTTACCTGATTTGTATTGTTTGTAAAACGTTAAATACCACAAGTTTATTCGCATCATTACTCATTAATCAAATTGTTCTATCAATAAATGCACTATCGTACCGTTAACAAATAAGTGTCTAACATTACAACGGACTCTCATAAATGTAGAAGAGCAGATTTCTCTATATCTCAGAAGCTAGAAGTGCTACTTTATCAGGATTTTTACCTCAAAGCCAGTCACCATGCAATAGCTGATCAGTTTGCTGTTCTGTGGGGGTATGTTGTTCTGTGGGGATGCTAAACATAGAACCAGTTGATGAAAAGTAATTTTTTTTAGACATGTGTAGTATAAGCATTGACCTTGACATTCAGATGCATCTAAGCAACTTAGATAAACAAAATATGTTTTTTATGAATTGATAATTGTTTTTCTAAGTCTGGCCTCTTTAAAACACCACCCTCTTTTTAATGCCACATTCTTCTGATCCCAAATGTGATATTATAAAGAGGGTGTACTGTATCCAGAATAATGTTTTGGAAGGAACCATGTGTGATTGGGTTATCAATTGCCACATGAACAGATGAAATGTTCCACACGAAAACACGTTTATTCTAATATGATGAGAAGCTCAATTGGATGTTCACTACTCTAGCTTTCATCAGTTACTTGACAAACTCAGTAATTTGTAGCCATTGGTAATGTTTTAGGTTCTGGTAAATACAAAATGTTAAAATTTTGTTTAAATTTTGCTGATTAGTGAAGGAAGGATATGCATGGATACTAGGTGCTATGATAGAGGCAGACTGTATTTCAACATGACATAAATCATTATATTCTAACTTCAGATTGCCACAGACACCCAGCTTGCTGATCGTGGACGACTTGAACAAAGAATAGAAGACTTAGAAGTAGCTCTGAGGACAGTAAGTACTGTATATCATTAGATGTAGGCTCTCCTTATGTATAAAATAAATGGGATGTTAGGAAACCTCTTATAAAATATAGGTTAAAAATTATTTGTCAAATTGTTTGAAAATTCCATTACCGTGGCTTAATTTTTAAAGCTACGTTTAAATACTTTGAATGGTGCTTATAAGGTGTGCAATGAATGTATGCTTGTGGCTATTGTTACTTAAGCTACCCTATGTATATAAAATGGGATAATTCGACATACATTAAGTCAGCACATGTGCATTTTGGTTATAATAAAGAACTGTTATTGATCACAGATGTGAATCATATTCATAACAGATTTTCCACTCATGTGCCGGAAAATATATTGCAGATATCTAGGATATTAACGCATATTTTTATTTACACCTTTTAAAGCAGAACATACATATATACTGGCATGTGAAGAAGGAAAGAAAACAATGTTGTCCATTGGGAGATAATAAGCTGACTTTCATAATTAATTCTTACTTCTTAGCCATCAAACCTTGGCCTTTACTAGATGAAATACGATATCTATTATTGAATTTTGTCTTAGCTTATCTATGAAATATAAATGATTTCATTTTAATTCTAGAATCATAGTTGAAAGTTGTGGCAATGTGTTGTTTGGATATTATATTATTGCTAAGTTAATTTCCATACATAAATTAAAACAACTAAAATTTGCCATCAATCTGAGAACCATTATGGATGTTGGTCGCACAATTCTCCAAGAAGTGACATCTCAATCACATCTCTCAGATGTGACCAGTGCTTGTCTTATTTTTATATATTTTGACTGGTGTTTATGTATATGCATGCATGCGTACTCATGTTTGTGCAACAAAAGGTACAGACATCACATGAGAGTTCAATATGTTTTTGAGCCTTTTATAAACATGGATCATAATTGCCCCAATTGAAGTGGAATATGAAGTAATCCATGTTATAAACAAATACTAGCTGATGTTGGATGACAGATCAGTGAATAGAAGTATATTAGTGAAAAATGGGTCTCTGTCATTTAGTCTGTGTGTGATATATATGCAAGAAAAGGCTGATACTACGAGGTTTCCATTCTTCGCAGGTTGAATCGGAGCGTGATGCTCTGAGTGATCATGTTCAGGGGCTGCAGAGATTCATTGAGAGCCTAGAGCACCAGCTGAAGGATGAAGCTCACCAACTTAGTGAAGCCAGAGATGAGGCAGCACAGAACAAGGCAACTGCCACTCAAATGAGGTATCAATTGAGCTTACTATTTATATAATGACTTGGGCTGTATGAATTGCTTGCCAATAGTTATGGTGACTAATAATCAGTGTTTGATCCAGAATCTTAAATATTGATGTATGGTGCTCTGATAGCGCAGTAGATAGAGAACTGTGCTGCAGTGCAGACCTGAAGGTAATGGTTCAAATCTGAGTTGTACCAGCATTTGTAGAATGTTTTCTCAAGCAAGTCACCTCTTTTATGTGTGACTGTATCAAGAAAATAGGTTATTCTAAGTCACTTTTGTGCTTCATCATTAATAAAGGATTACTAATAAGATTTTGTACTTTCTTGCCCAGACATTTAACTGAACAGGCAGAGAGGTCACTGCAGGATGCACAAAAGCATCTCAGTCGTAGAGAGTCTGATCTCGAGATCTCCAGTGATCACATACACCAGCTAGAGGTAAGGATTGCCGACCTCCAGCACACCTCACTGGCAGATCAGGATGAGATCCGGAGACTTCGTAATACCATTGCTTCACTCGATCAGGAGAAGGACAATCTCGCGATGGGAGTGGATGAAAAGACGGAGAGGATTGTCACACTAGAACAAGATCTGTCTGTTAAGGTGCTTCATGAATCAATGACTGTTTCTCTTGGATAGTAACTGCCTTTATTGTCATAATTTATTTGTAAATTATCTATTTATTGAGTTGTGCCTGATTCTGTGTTAACCGATAAATTTAATGTATATAAATTTGTGTTTTTGCTGTGATACAGCTGTGAATGGATCCGGCTAGAATTAATGCTTTATTAAACCTGTTTTATTATTTAGTGTTTAAATCTCGCATGAAGGTGTTGATCTAAGAGAGTCATAAAGACACAGATATTGATGATAGATTTATGCACGTGTTTACACACACACACACACACACACAACAGAAACGTTGACATTTATTTTAGCTGTTTTTCTGCAGGAACGAATGATCAGTGACCTCCGTGTTGCACTTAATGAGATAGAGCAGTCCCTAGAGTAAGTAATAGAACAATTGTTATGGCTATCTTTGTGTTATTTCTTGATAATTATCATAATTAAATGTTTTGAATGTCTCTCGTAGTGAGCCGACAACTAAAATGTATTAATTTATCAATGGTATTGATAATCTTTGGTGAACTTTGAACAGGAAATACATTAAGCTGTTATTAACAACTGGTACACAATCTGATAGAAGTGTCAATTTATTTGTTTTAATTAATTTTTAGCTTTTGCTTTCAATAATTGTACAGAAGTGATTGGGCCATAGCCATCCATGTTCTCTATCCATCATCGTAGCACAATTGACAAACGGTTAATCTTACTAAATGTTATTTATAGTCGATCACGTGAAACGGTAAATGCCAAGGACAGAGAGATAGCTAGTTTACGTCGTCAGATAGACAGCACGAGCGAGGAACTAACTGAGGTGGGAAGAGGTAGGGAAGTGGCTTTACGTGAGAACAGACGACTTCAGGATGATTTGAATACAATGACCAGAGAAAACCAGGTGTGTGTGTGTGTGTGTGTGTGTGTGTGTGTGTGTGTGTGTGTGTGTAGAAAAATGATATTTGTGGTATCTTAATATTATGACTATATTGTCAAGCAACTCTTGTTTAACCAAATGATGAAGCTATGCCGCCAAGTATTACTTCAACTACACAAAAAATCAGTTATGGAAACTCAATCCACCAATTTATTAACTCGTCCTTTGAGCAGTTCATACATGTAAATGTTCCCTGCGTTAAGCCGATGATTCATTATCTTTCTAACCTGGGCTATGTTATCTTTTGCTCTCTCAAATGAATGCATTGGTTGCATGTTAATTTAAAGTGATTCACACCAGTTGCAGCATAATTGGTCTCTTGTATGTGAGTAAATAATGCGTGTAATTTCTTTTTTCTAACAGAGACTAAATCAAGAGTTGACGGATGCTATGGAAGAAAAAGAAACATTTAGAGCACAAGTACAAGATTATATTGTTGAAGTAAAGAGAGTTGAAGAGCTTCTTTCTGCCAAGGTATTTTTTTATCGACTAATTGTTGATTATTATTAGTACTGTTTGAATAAATAAATAAAAATATTTTGGCTTATTTATGTGTAAAAGAGATATATTGAATGTTTGTTTACACAATACTACCTCATTGTAATAATTAGTTGGTGTTTGTATGTGTTTGTGTGTGTGTGTATGCTCATTTAGCAGTGTGAGATAAAGCACTGAACACATAATTCCTCAGAACGAAGGAGATTTAATATGTTCTATTGCTGTTCCGTTTTAGGAACAAGAACGTACAGACCTTCTCGACCAGTATCGTAGCTTGACCTTGGAGGCAGAGCGCTACGAAACTCAAACCCATCAACTGGAGAGCGAGGGTTCCAACATGAGATTGGAACTCATGACAAGAGACAGTGAGATCAGGCGACTCCGAGAAAAAATTGACAGCATGGATAGACAAATTCAGCAGGTAGCGTAAGAAATAAATCTTCTAATTGTTGCAGTTTGATGTTTTGTTGCATGAATGGTTGAATTATCGTACAATCCATCCTTTGCATAAATTATCTAAATAGAAAGTATATTTACTGATGCACATACTAACACTGGCCTTTTATCCAGGATTCATGCTTTAGCTAGAAAATCTTCTAAAACAGATGAATGGCTAGAAATATATTGTAAGTGGGTAAATGATTGATGATGAAGGTTGGTTTTGGATGTTTTAATTCTAGGTGAACCTAATATGTACCAGACCTAGTTCCTTGATCAAACCACCAGCTCAGTTCAATTATACAACCAAACATCTGCTGAAAATTCCATTTAGACATCCGGTTTTCAAATATTTCCCAGAATAAAAGCCTCAACCTTCGCCTATAGGTTGCCATGTCAGGTGTTATGCTTTGTATACATTAGGTTGCTACATTTTCAGTTCTGCCAAAAGCCCTGCTGAGATATCTCGCTGCTTTATGAAAACATGGCCTGTCCATTGATTAGGATTTTTATAGCAGACTTAAATTAAGCCAGTTGGTTCAGTATTATTATGAGGGTTTGTATCAGTATATGGGAATGTAGGAAGCAAGCGAGTGAGTGCCTGGCTAACATAAGTAATGTTTAATGTATGAGTGGAAGGGCATCCACTCGTAACTGTTAAAATGGTTGGTGAAGGGTAGTGTTCCTGTGATGGAAAGCTAGAAATAACTTCCTTGGATTTGGATCCCGTTGTTGTGTGTCTTTGTTGGATGTTATGCTAGGAGATCAGCCCTCAGTCATAATACTAGGTATGACCAGTGCTGAGGGTAAATGGGCTGTTCACCAACTCAAACTATTTGTTGAACAATTCAGATTTAATGTGTTTTTTGTTGTTCAAATTTAGCACCTACACACAGAATCAGCCTATGAAAATCAAGTGGCAGGATTGACGAGATCTGTCGCTACACTTGAAGAGTCGTTTAAGGCTGCAGAGAACGAGAAGCATTCCATTATGCAGGACTTACAGGCTGTTCGAGATCTCTGTGCCAGACTTGAGGCAACCAAAGATAACCTACAGCGACAGCTTACTGTCAAAACTCTCGAACTCGAGAAGGTAACGTTCATGGCTCTGCTTAGCCAGATGATTTGGCATTATTTGGTTAACTTGTTCAGGTTATGTCATGACAGAGCATTTCAGGTTTTGAAATATTTCCAGTTTCTAGCCTCCATTGGTGTAATAACTGTAGTTAAACATAATTAATAATAAAATATAATTAATAATAATCTAATTGGGATGGCATCCAATTTAAGTATGTTCCAGATGAAACTCATTTTAATTTAGAGTTTTTATCCTGAAAAGGTGTAATGATCACTGTACTGTCAGAATAGTATATTATTCTTTGCTAGAAAACTGATTGGCCCCCAGTTCAGATATTCATGTTTTAAATGGATTTAATTAACCTTGAATACAATACATCTGAACTTTGGTTCAGAACCTGAATCCGGCCTTCTATTTTATTTATTTTATGCGTTTTCTGTCTAGTTACATATTTATTATGGCTCGATGTCGGATGGTCTTTCATAACCATTTTACATTCGGTATTCACTTATTGGTCTAAACGTGTCATTCTGCCCAACAGCTGCAGACCAGAATAGATGACCTCAAGTATGAGTTAGAGACGCTGCACGCACAGGTGAGCACGGAGAGGACATCGGTTAAGAATTTAGAGGGCCTGTTGCAGACAACCCGCGAGAAGGACTTCGTTAACCAGATGACCACGCAAGAGAGAGAAACCGAACTTCAGCTGCTCAGAGACAGACTAGCTCTGCACGAGAGTAAAATGTACGGGAACTATGCGATTGCTTTCTTCTCATTATTAACAGTCTGGCTTGATGTCTCTAAATATATTGGATATTTGTGTTATTTTATTTTGAATGTAGTTTTGAATTAAGTACTGTTTGTTGGTGACATGCTAGAGACAAAACACTTATCAACGGCATTATTATTAACGTTGTTGTTATCATCATCGTTATTTTGTATCTATTCAGTGACAGCCAAAACAGAGAGATAACTACGATGAGAGGACGCACCATTGAACTAGAATCAGAATTAGAGCGTCTCAGAAGGCAATTGACCAGTGAAAGATTTGACAAGTAGGTGACGACTACAGTAAACCTCTGGCAGTTATTTTGTAGCATCTAGTTAGAAAACAATGTGCTGGTAATGATCGGGTATTAATAGGTAATATGGATATTAATATGGATATTAATAGATAATATAGTTATTAGTAGAAATGAATCCCAAAGATAATCTGATATCAGTATATCTGTTAAAGTTTTAACTTGAGAGTGATCATCTTATGTAATGTGAATCTTATCTGTTCTCTAATTCTCTAGACATTTTCCTGTCCAGCAATAAGATGGTACATTCCAACAATAAAATCATTTGTAGATGTCAGTTTCAGATCTGAAATAATTATGACAGTCACACTTGTTAGAGATGTAGAATTATGAGGGTTGATCATGTTATATCAGCATTATTGCACTGAAGCTAAACAATTAACTTTTAAACTGAGCTCATTCTTATGCTTTGTCCTTACTGTGTGGGTGCCATTCTATAATTGGCAGAGAACGAGCCATTCAGGAATTAAGAAGACATGGTATAACTGCACCAGGTGACTCTAGTTTGCCACTTTCTGGAACAGTTAGCCCCATCAACAGGTATACAATATCACCTGACAATTTATATTAAGAACATTTATATTAACACATATTTATAAGATATGGCAGCAGGAACATTTATTAAATTAGTTAGCTAATGTTGATATATTAACAGCCGTAGTCAAATGAACAACTTTCGCTTTTGAATCGGAATCTTGGTTTATATTCGCATTAAGGTCCAGGTCACCCGGTAGACAATCACCTTTTTCCAAGTCGGCCAATGATGATCCCTTGACCTCAAATAAAACTGTAAGTATTTGATGGAAACTGTTTTATTTCGAAGTGTTGGTTGTCATCGTAGCCTGTGAAATAACTGTGACCTCATCCAATCAACTAATACCACTCAGTTGTGCTATGAGAAATTTTATATTATCACAAGCTTTCCTTTTTTTATCAGAAGTTGTTTGTTTATGATTTTCTGTGCATTGATGCACTTGTTTTTCCTGCGGTTGTTAATTAGCATCTTTTGACCTCTCCTTGCCCAGGTGTAAAGCCTTCACTGCATCATGTATTTGTTTGCTATGTTTCTGGTAAGTTTGGAAAACTTATATATATATATATATATATATATATATATATATATATATATATATATATCTGACTTTTAATTATTTCGTAGCTCTGCCATATTTGTTAACTTTGCTCTATAGAATTAAATGCTTTGCAAATGTTGCTTCATGATTCCCTTTTGCTTGATTAATACCAGACTAAAGTCAATGCATTTACTGGACATTACACTGCAAGTGTCCCGGTTCTGGTTTCAAATCTTACTCACACCTGGGATTCTGGGATGTTTCCCTTCTGGCAGTCATCCAGCCATATGTCTGAAGTGTGACTAGTTGTGAGGCTAAGCAACTCAAATTCACTTGGCTCAACTCTGTACATTTTCTACATCAATGGTAGCTGTTCAGAATGTTGGGAGAAGTTGACTTAATTGCATATATTTGTTATTAGCTGTATAGTGAAAGCTCATTGATTTGAAAGCAACATATGTAATTGAGGCAACCGAATAAAACGGTCCTATTCATTCCAGTCACAATAAAAAGTAGACAAATTGATTTAGCTGATTATAATTCACTGTTTTATTTAAATGCACCATTTCTGGTCATCTGACTTCAAATGCACTGACAGATCCAAGTGATGTAGATGAAGCAACAATGTTTTTGTGCTGAGTGGCATCTGAAGAGAACATCCTCAGCTGAGACCCAATCATGATGTAATGGTATTCCAGCATGGAAATGTTTAGCTCTCTTTTGGGCATTGGCCTGATTACTCTTTGTTGTTGAAAGGCCACACTTTTAAATATGCCTCTCCTATATCAGTCTCTCCGAACTAATCATGACAAAACTTCGGTTTCCTTTCAAACAAGAAAATGCATTCATTACTAAAAGTTTAATAGTATATAATAATAAAAATATTATTATGATTCTTACTATTATCAGGCATTCTGCTAGCGCTATATTTAAAGCCTCGGGTTTTGTACTTGGCTTTATACAACAACCGCTAAGCGTCACATGTATGTTGTTGATTTATTGTACAGGATAATACAAGATTCGTGTGTGCCGATCTTTACTGAAAAGATTACGATTTTAATAAACCTGTATTTCACATTAGATGAGAATATTGAAAAGCTGTTAGTTTGTGTTTACATCGGGTTTTGGTCCAAAAGGCCATCTGTTACACGGAAAGCTCGCTTTTTCATCAAAATCGGAATCCCTCATGACCATGTGTGTGCCAAATATTGCAATCCTGTAATTGGACAGTGGGTGAGACTGGTTGGTTGAATGTAAAATTTCCCTTGCATAAGACTTGTTTTATTGCCACTAAAGTAGTCTCACGTCATCCTAAAATGGCTCTATAACCTTTCATTTTCCTTCAGTGGATTTCAGTTGTTTTCCTTCAATACCCACTCTCATGCCTGCTTCGCATATAATATTTAGCAAACCCTGTTGTTTAATATTACTCAGTTGATTGTTGACATCAGTTAAATTTTTCCAGTACATGGTGCAAAAACATATATGCTTCTTGTGTCGAATTTGCCAACATTTCAGCTGAACCTAATATTAACAGCATTGTTAATTTGTCTTGTTAACAGGAAAAAAGGCCCTACAGTCGACAGTACGACAGATGGTGATGCCCATCAGCTGAACGCTGGATGTTAACATTGTAGAATTGTTACCAGTAACAGTGTACGTAAATGTGCAGCCAAAGTTTACCCTAGTGGAGCCCGGCTTCAGCGTAATCAATCAGATAGCTGGCATATCATACAAGCTTACTGTTATGTCACATTGTGCCTTTAATATGAGTTGGATGTTGATTGTGATGCGTGGCTGTTATTATTAATGGAGCAGTAGTTAGCACATTGTTGTGCTATAGATGTGTCTCTCTTTTAACAGACTTATTTTTTATTGATTTCTAGCCAATATGTTAATAGTTTATGTCTCATGTGTGTGTGTGTGTGTGTGTGTGTGTGTGTTTTGTGTTTGTTTGTCAAATATATATATATATATATATATATATATATATATATATATATATATATATGCCATTTTTGGTAATGTATTATTAAAATGCTGACTTTGTGATGATTGTGTGTGTTTGTTTGTGTGTGTGCGTGTGTGTGATTAGCATTTATATAAATGTAGAGTGGTCGGTGTGTGTGTGTCTACATTTCTATAAGTGTTGTTTGTTCTTATACATTATGTAATGTGTAGCATGAAAATAGCTGGTCAAATGTTTTGGCAACGTCATAACGATATCATATTCCCACATTATGATATCATTATGATGTTGTCGTGTTTTTGCTGTAGATTAGCCAAAACATTTGACCAGCTATTTCCACGTCGAACACCAGACACCTTGTAAAAAGATGGGTTTGTTTGTTTGTTTGTTTGTCGTAACTATGTCACTGTTTAGTCTTAGATTCCGTCCCTTTGTTTCCACTGAATCATGTTCAGTGACTTGGCAAACTTGGAAGATTTGTTTGTTTCTTAGGATTTGTTAGGTAATGTTTGCTCCAGCGATCATAACAGTGATTTTTTTTATACTAATAAATTTGTACAGATTCCTTGTGGACTTAAACAATTCAAAACTGATCAATTGGCTACTCTATGACACTCGCATGTATATCTATGGTGGATGAACATGTTACTGGAAAAAAACTCTGTGTGTGTGTGTGTGTGTGTTGCCTGTATTGATTTTAAACGACTGTTAGTGTACCTAGATAATGGAAAATCATATATTGAAATCATAAGGATGCTGTATTGCGTCTGTGGGATAAAAATGTTTAATCCCCAAACTTGAGGAGAATTTTATGCAGCGTAACGTGATAGTATACTTCGTGGCAGCAGTCTTAACAGACACCTGGAGATTGTGCAGTAGATTATATGTGTGTGTGTGTGTGTGTGTGACTATCCGTATGTCTTTGGATAGGTATATACTCCATTTAGCTTGAACATCGTATAACATCGTGTAAACTTTGATAAAGAATGATTTTCATAATCGTCAACTGGGTGCTGAGTGTGTGCATGCGTGTGTATTAGATTACATGTATATGGTGGCACTGATGTGTGATAAATAGGTGCCTAGATAAATAAATCATTTAATAAGCTTGGTAGCCATAAGCCGAGGTAGTAAGTTTATCATATCGCTGTGATAATGTTCGTCATCAACAATTAATGGTGGATAGAGGGATGATTTAATTTTTTTTATTGTGACCACGCGTGTGTGTATGTGTTGGGATGTACTTCCAGACACGTAGATTGTTATTATGCTTGGGCTTGCGCCCCTGGATGGAAGTTCATGCTAAGATACGCCAACAAATTCACCCACTGATTCATGCAGTGTGTGGCAAGTGTCACCACAACCATTAGCTATCGAAGCCAGTTTGACCATGATAAGAAAACTGCTAAAG
Organism: Paralvinella palmiformis; assembly: GCA_025642065.1. Taxonomy (NCBI): domain Eukaryota; kingdom Metazoa; phylum Annelida; class Polychaeta; order Terebellida; family Alvinellidae; genus Paralvinella; species Paralvinella palmiformis. The sequence continues at coordinate 74,800 of JAODUP010000489.1, forward strand.
GTAACGACGAATGGCTTTGGAAATATATCGTGATGGGTGAAAATTTGTAGAAATCTGTAGTTGTACAAGTATGGTGCCTGAAATGTCACCTTATGATTGAACCTTTTTATTCGATTATTTCTTTCTACCTGTCTACTTATTTATTTATTTATTTGTGTAGCTATTATTTTGTATTCGAATAATTATTGACATGTTTATTTATCCCATACTGATATGTCTGCGAGAACCTAGCGAACTGCACTAGATCTCTGTCTACCTAGGTCAGTCAGGACATCAGTATATAGCCAAGAATTACAATTATATATCTACGTAATCATTGGCGAGAGAAAATGTTCAGTGTAGAGCAGTATTAGCTGGGAGCTTGTTACTGCTGTGGATGATGTCGTTGTGTGGTATTACATGAAATTGTTTACAGTGTCCAGCGTAAAAGACGTTTATGTTTTACAACATGTTGGGTTGTTGTTTTTATGTAATATTTAACTTAATCTGGTTTCAGCGTATAATTACTCTGCCCTCGGGAAGCAGTCGTGCTATCAAACTAAATTATTTCAGTAATGTATAGATTTGTTGTTTTATTATTATTATCGGATTTACAATAAATAAAGTTATTACTTTGTGTACCTAATATTTCTGTTGTTGATTGTTTTGATATGTTTGTGAGTATCTGTGATGAACAAAGATACAAGAAGAGATTTGTATACAAATGATACACACGTTCACTTTGTACTTACTTTCCAGCTTTTTCAACAGCCTATGCCTCATACTAATAACAATGCTTCATTATTTCTACCTTAATATTGTTTTATATATATATATATATATATATATACTGAACTGAAATTTATTTTACATGTGCATGAATACAATAGATATAATGCAATAATACAAAATAATATTGTCAATGGATATTGAAGGGCCAGTGTAGCCGAAGTTGTCTTCCCAATATGTATAGTTTTTTTTAAATATACATGTATAAAAAGAACGGTGAAAGAGGCTGAATGAAAACGGGGCGCACCAAAGGAAGAACAATAGGGTGATGGGACAATACTTTTCATTGTTTGGCCAGGTCAGTTAATGTTATGAAAATAAAATACAGTGTGTGTATATATATATATATATATATATATATATATCGAAGGTATATGAGCGTGCATCACAATTATATATTTGTTATACAATTATACTTTTTCTTATTGTTCTCTTTCTTGACCACAAAACCATCAAAGGGATTGAGCATTTGTTCACTTCGGATTTTCACAAAAGCTCAGCTACGCTTCAGGGATCTTTGTTCCAGCTTTACCTTACATTACATTAATAAGATACAGGTTATCTTTTAGTTGATACGAAGGGCTAATCTGCATGTTGTTGTCTGTGCACCGTTCAGAGGTTCGTGTAATTTCTTCACACCCGTCGGTCTCGTGTTTGATCGATGGTGTACCATACGATTAATTGTTTTCGTAATGTGCACACGTCTTCTTCGGATTTAGTGTACAGCGATATGACGTCAAATATCACGCGTCCTGGAAAATAACAGCTTCATTTTCCAGTTCCTGGAAATGTCCTTAGAATTTTGCAAAATTAGTAAATATCCTGGAAAAAGTATTGCCTGTGAAAAAAATATTATGTATTAAGATGACTGAATATCTCACATCAATATACGTAGCTACCTATTACCATCTTCAGAAAAATCACTATCTAAAATAATCTATGATATAAAAAAGCACTCGTTACATTAGTCTATGGCTTTGTTACATCTGTAAGACACAGACAGGTAATGAACAGGTGATCATATGGATGGTCACGAAGGGAAGTTTTTTTTACGCTCCAGATTATGTTATGAAGTTGTCCCTCCACCTAGGTATTCATTCAATCAATGGAACCCCAGTATATTAACAGCAGGAAAGAATTCTCAACAACAACGCAACTCCGAGAAAGCTTAGCTGCCTCAATCCTTCAAAATTACTAGAAAAGAAGCACACAGTTTAACCATAGTATTTCTTTCCGAGTTCCAAACTTAACTAAGCATTCCATCACTTTTGCACATATGTAAACTTTTCAAATGAATAGCGCTATGTCAGCATTGAACGTAATCCCATTACACGAATGGTGCTGATGGAAGCAGCCACTATGTATTGCTTCATCCATTAATAAAGGTCTTAATTATATAGACCGATGTCCAATATATCATCGCTAAAGTAATTATCAAAAGCAAGTGGGCTTTAAAATAAATAAATGTTGTTGTTGCATGTATAGTGAAGGGAAGCATCACATTTAGTTTAGTATATTTTAGTACATCGTGAACACTAGGAATCCCAGTAAAAAAAAATAAACATGAAGTTGCTACTTATAAAAAAGCGTTAGAAGATGAAATATCATGATAATGGCTACAACAGGAAGCAGATTCCATTTTGTCAATTCCACCTCAAATTTATCAATCCAATTCCAAATTTTCGACTCTTTTTTGCCTAATATTTTTTACCATGAGTAGATACTCCGAGTACCTACTTGGAATACAAAGTAGTTTATATTCCAAGTAGGAATGTAATCGAAGAAATATTTCTGAATTAAAAAATTAAATGGTAAATTAATTTGTGGATTTAATTTAATTTTGCCTGTTCTAAACATTGAAGGGGAGTACATTCCTAAATAGCAACATCTCTATATAGATTACAGGCATGCTATGTGGTGGTGTCATCGTGTTGTGGGTGGAGCCCAAGGTATCCAGACCATTTTAATTGGTTAAATGCACATGTACGATGTCACAGTCAGTGTGCATATTTGTATATATATATATATATATAAGGAACCAAAGTTCTGGATCAATTTGGTTCCAGTATATTAGTAACAGCACATGTAAGTGTTAATATGGTCAAATTAGCGCAAGCCTAACCACAAGGCGCTTTTAGCTAAAGAGGTATTATATCACGTGGTGGATCATAGTCTTGGGTGCATCCCCATGTAAGAGTATATTTTCTAATCATCAAAGGGGTGTTTATATTCCACTGCTCAGTAGGAGCCTTGAAACGAATGTATTTGTTTAGCTCCGCCCAGAAGGGGTCAGTCCCTGTATTTACTTTCACAACCCTACTGGGTACTAAACCAATGACATATGGTAAGTTTAATAAATCTCTCAAATGGTTATTAAACAGTTAGGTCTGGGGACAGGCTATAGTAGTCACAGTTTGAGGAGAGGAGGGGCAATCTTTGGCTCCAGATTGACATTCCCGGTGAGATGATAAAATTAACTAATTCCTAAATAGCAATATCTCTATATAGATTACAGGTATGCTATGTGGTGGTGTTACAGTGGAACCAAAGCTCTGGGTCATTATGGTTCCAGTATAATGGTAAGTGTAAGTGTAACATGTAAGTGTTAACATTGTTAAAATGGTATATTAATATTTGGATTAAACATTTTTGTAGGAAACTTCAAATTCAAAATTTTTCAATTCCAATTCAAAATTTCTCAATTCCAATTCAAAACTTCTCAATTCCAATAATTTTTTTAAAATAATCAATTCCAATTTTGGAATTGATTATTGATTAATGTGAAATCGACCCCATGTCTGACGGGAAGATACATTTACGAAGAGAAAGAGACTAGGCAATATTAAGAGGCAAATATAGCCTAAACGAAGTGAACCAGTCTCCAAGAAGGATGTCATACAACCAGGGAAATTTGGAAATCAGAGCTTCTGTCGATTCCACAACTAACCAATTTGTATATCAGACACCACACTCAAATCAGCATTTTATCTTTCTATCCATCCATCCATCCATCTATCTGTCATTTTGTTTATGTTTGTATCCATATTAAGATCACAAGAGGAATATCCAACCGAACACATCATCTTCGTATGTCTTTGAGGATTAAACCTATGAAGCTGAACTCCACAACATTTCATCGTGGATAGGAAATATTCTTTATCGGAAGAAAACCTAGCGTTAGCCGGCAAATAAAGCCCTGACTCGGTGACAGGTTGGTTGAAAGGAAAATACCTGAGAAATTGATGGCAATTCTGCTTAAATGCTCTTTAGTCCAATCTTGAAAATATGGCTACTTGTTCCTACCGCGAATCTCGTACATTCAAGTGATATGCAGAACTTTATAGAATCTTCTAGTATCTATCAAAAGTATTCTTGCACAATTTATATCTTAAGTACCAGTAACGCAAGTTTGGACAGCGTGGCTGTAGGGGCAAGTTTATTTTAAACTGCTGCAGGGGGAATGCAACCAGGGAAAAGAGAGTTCATATCCACAATATTGTTTACGTGTTATGTTCGAGACAGTTATTGAACCGAGATTAATTAGTAGACATAATGTTATGATTCCGGGCACGGCATCTAGTATTGTTCGTTAGTCATTTGCTTGTCAACAAGTCGATTGTTATATAAGTCTGTTGTTAATTGGAGTCACACACGTCACAGCTTATCATTATTATAACTAGACTTAGGAGACTTACCGATAGGATGGATGAAGAAGGATGAATGTTGTTTAACGACACATCCGCACAATTTAGGCCATTCAGTGTCATAGACTTATCGATAGGAGATTTTTCACGTATATATATACACAACATATATATATATATATATATATATGTGTGTGTGTGTGTGTGTGTGTGTGTGTGTGTGTGTGTGTGTTTTAGGGTACATAGTAAGAGGCAACAGGCACAGAGCATCAACATATCTAAACATCCTTCGAAACCTACCTCCATAAATCTAAATACAACTATACATACATTAATCTAAAAATAAAATGTTCCATACCTCCACATATTGATAAATGTGTGCGTATACCTAAGCATGTGTCTGGTCTACTCATCAGCCTGTGGGAACCAGCTAATTCGCTTTTCGTACGCGACAAATATGTCACGCCCACAGGAAAGCGGCTACATGCAGGCTACGTACAAAAAGCGGAAGCACGTAAAAACATACATTTAAAACCACAGCTCGGAGCAAACAACATGTGCGTGTGGTTCAATGGTGACTTGCTACATACAAAATCATAAACTATTTTGGCCCCCCCGTTTACATTCTACAGTAATTTTCTGTGGTCCAAAAGAAACCTGTATATAAAGCATTTCGATGCTGACCTCAGCTTTATTCTGGGTTCGAATAACTAAATACATCCTACCTATATGAACCATATATATCGGTACACGTCCGATTAGTCTGATAGGAGATTTTTTACGTATATATATATATATATATATATATATATATATATATATATATAAACACAACACACACACACAATAAATATATATATATATATATATATATATATTGTGTGTGTGTGTGTGTGTGTGTGTGTGTGTAAAAAAAAGGGAAAAGAGAGGGGGGAGCGGGGGAGATATAGAGAGACCCGTTCAGTTCGTGAGATGGGTCTGTGATTAATAGTATGTAACGCTAAGAATTATTAGTGTCAAGAGTAATTATGTCAGGTATAAAATATAATAATACTAACTTCAAGTGGAGGATTTCTATATATCACGCATCAGTGTTTGAGGAAAACTTTCCTAAATTATACACAGGATGACGATCTCTCAGTCATTTCAGGGGATTTCTTCAGTGCTAAGTTTTGAAGCGCACGATGTTGTAAGAGATGGTGAACTAATCAGCTACGTAATGAATCAAAATTATGCATCACTGACTAACGTGGTTATGGAACGTGGTTATGGATCATATCTTCCTAATATAAGTGATTCGTTTATATTAAGTTGTATTAAGACAGAAATTTAGATTGATTTTTTTAAAGAACTCTGAGCACAAGACGATTATACGATGTATCAGGCCAACGGTAATGGAAGGAAGCAGAATAGATTAAACCTCATGAGAAAACATCCTTATATATCATTTATGGCCTGCGACGCTTCACATGTCATAATTCTCTTCAGGTGCGAGTTACCTGATATAAAACGCGTTTAATTAGTAATCGTACTTTAGCCACAACACGCTGACAGCAGTTTTCCTTTGTCTACATAATCACCACCACTTAATTAACGTGGGAGGTTGATTAACGTCGAAGGTTGAGTCAGGTCGAAGGTTAATAAACGCTGACGTTTATTCCAAGCTTGGCCTTTTAGTTTAGCCTCGCCCTCGGGTCTCGCGCGGCCTAGATTTAGGGCCGAGTGTCATTATCTTGTCGGGTGAAGCTTATTTACTGTAAGGTGGTAAGCTGTCACCTGGCGTGTATGTCATTCTGAACACAGGAGACGGACCGCAGAGAAGGTCAAGCACTGAACTGGATTGCGTCTATGGTTCTGGATACAAACCAGATGTTTACGGAATGATAGAATAATGAACATATGAACAGCCTGTCAATGAGTCACTTAGTTGGTCACTTACTCAGTCAGTCAGTCGATCAGTCACTCAGGTAAGCGGACAGTTAATCAGTCAGTTAATCAGTAAGTGAACGAACGAATGAATGATTTATTCAGCATGTAGAAATGAGTTGATTAGGTCGAGGCGTCTTATTGAAGGATGGAATATCACCCACGAATCAGATAACAATAGGATATGATTCCACGACCTGATGGTCTGTAGCGCAGTAGGTTACTGAAGCACCTCAGAGTCTAACCACAGGTATATGGGCATAATAAGTCAATCGATTGAGAACTAGGCACGCTACACCAATATAACGACATAGGTTACATGAAGAAGAAAACTAAGCTTGCAAATCTTCGTTTATTTGGTTGTTTGCTTGCCTGTACTTGACTATATGTGGCTTTTAGATGCAATTATTGCGTTTACTCTTTACATGCTATAACTAACCCTTAATGGCGCGATATCCAAATCTTTATTTCTTTGAGTAGTGTTTGTTAATGTGATAAACGGTTCATCCAAGAGTGAATGAAATTAGTTTGAGGGTGAATGAAACATGAATGGTGGATGAATGATGAACGGTAAATGAATGATGAACGGTTAATCAAACATAATCGATTCGTTCGTGCATTCATTCAAGCATCCATTCATTCATTCAAAAGGCCTCGGATGCGTTTCAAAGTTTCGCCTTTGTTCGTGTTATAGACGAGAACGAAATGGATGGCGAGAACATTGTCGAGAAAGAAGTGATCCTAGTCCGTCTGTCCAGGGACGAGAAAGAAGGATTTGGCTTGGATATCTTCATACCTAACCGGGATCTTTCCACTTATCCGCAGGTGACTAAGATATGGAAGGGCAGCGTGGCCGAGACGGCCGGCCGTATCTTGGTTGGGGACTCACTGCTCTCACTGAATGGTGTCAGTCTGGCGCATAAGGGAGTCGAAGAAATCCAGAACATATTCAGACTAGTTCATCCCAACGGCATAGCGGCGCTGGTGGTTCGCCGGGGACACGTTTCGGCTTCTCAGCTGGTAGATGGCGCCATCGGCGTACCGTCAGCAGAAGTCGCCACTAACGGCGTGCGACTAAAAACGCGCCCGTGGAAAGACCTGTTCAAAATTCCGGTGGCTGATGCCTTTTGTTGTTGTTATAACGCGGATGCTCACCATGAAAACAAGACACGAGATGACGGTCTTAAACTCTGCGTAGGCGTAAACATCGGCAAGACCGAACTCGATGATCTTAACTGCGGGATATCCGGATTGGTCGAGCCAAGGCGTTCGCCATGCGAGTCGTACGCCGCACAGCTCCATTCCAGGTCGGCTATCGGCGAGCAGAATAAAGAATTCCGTTCAGATACATTGGTTGAGAGGCGATGGAGTCGTTGCGATAATTTGGCCAGAGGATGCGCGACGTCCGAAATGTCCTTTTCGGAGTGGCCGAACCCTTCGGGAGTCATGCCATTTCAGGCAGGAGCTCAAGTAATCACATATGAAGTAAAAGTAGGTATTGCAAACCGTATTTTTTTATTTGCTGCCAGCTTCTAATGTCCACTTTTAAAGAACCGCCGATGCTTCTTTTAATGTATTTTTCGCAGGAAGAAATCTCGCTCAAACCGACAACCACACAGCGAGAAGGAATTCCGCTCACGAACCATACACGAAGATAAAGATTACAACGCGTACGGGTGGTGGAGCAGGAAGTGAACACGGCGAATTGCAGTAAGGGGACGAAGAAGGGGCTAGGAACGACCCCAAGGAAAAGAAAGCCATTTTTAGGGAAGACTTTCTGTCGGGTGGGGCTTTGATCATTGAGCCACAAACTCTTAGATGCCTCGTTAACGGCGTCGTCGAAGTGGACACCCTCCACATTCCACATCCAGCATCATCGTACGTATATCCACTCCTGTGACAATCGTAACTTCTATTAGTTTGGTTCTATCTCCAGTTCGGAGGGCTAGAAGTGGATCCGTGAATGGAATATGTTTCAGCTATAACCAGCGCCGAGGTTCCAGAACTGAACTCCACGCCTCAATGACGACTAAAACCCACCTTATCCGGATTGAGGACACCTCCGTGGCTGGTCCAACGATCCAATGACCAGCCACCAGCTTGGTTATACAGGGACGTCAAGCTAACATGGATCACAGATCGCTACCACCTGAGTTCAAACCTCGGTGTGGGGATATCTGAAGGGTGTTTCATCTTTGACTTCGCTTTATAACCTTTGGAGGTCGATCGGTCCATTTAGCCTATCATGTGCACGATGGCATGATGTCGATGATATATACAGATGCGAGAAGATCAATATGATACAAGCCGGCATACTTCAAAACATACCCAAGGCTCTGTCCAGAGAACCTGCCGTTCCTAAAGTAAGCCGTTTGTGAAAATACATTATTTCTTAAAATATCATTACAGTGTTATATTAGTATGAATAATTCATCGTGGGTGGCTGACCACGTTAAATGGCGCTGCCGTCTCCACTGAATTATTTAAAATAAGGGGGACGTTAAAAAACCCTGAGGACGTAAAACACTCTGGCAGTGACCACCCTCAGGGTATTTCGGCTCCATCTTTCCGTACTGCTCCCTGTGAGTGGTGGAGGAGGAGGTTTCTCAACCACTCCAACATAGAGGCTGTGCTGATTAAGCGACAGCCTGGGGATTCTCCCCGAACAACAAAACAAACAAACATGAATAATACTTCGTATTACAAACTCACACACACACACACACACACATTCACAGTGTTATTATTCGTTAACTGTAACAAGCGCCTCGATTCTATTTTCTATTTTCATTTTCCTTCAGGAGCAGAACCGTTTCCAAGAAGACATATTTGGTTTAACGCTTAATACTTCAGCTGTCCAGCTTCAAGCGACTAAAAGGGCGACGACCCACAAATAACAGAAAATAGTATGACCAAGAAAACTGGCAGAAAAATGGTCGAACATTATAATTGTTATCTATTTTCCCCCCCAAAGTGGCCTATTCTGTCTCACGTCTAGTATGAATAATGTATTAGCCAAATTAAAACATTAATTTACAAAATAGTACAAAAGTCGGCATACACACACACACACACGAAAAAATAGTGGATTCCATCAACTACAATTTTTACCATTTTAGAAACATTTCAGGTTTAGGAATAAATGGTTTGAGTTTCTACAATAATATAATTTATAATATTATTTTTTGGGAAAGGAATCTGTTGGCTTCATCAATTATTAATTTATTGTTAGACTCTATCATATGACATTATACGATGTCGTAGATTCGTCAAAGACTATTTAGAACAGGACGTGTTACTTCGCGTTTTAACATGGGACGCCATTTTGAATTCATGGAGCGCCAGGGCCCTAGCGACGGGAGGTAGATTGTCACGGACAACTCACTTCGTTAACATGGCGCCTAATGGCACTGGTTCATTCTGCGCCGCTTTCGGCTGCAGTAATAGAAAAAGTATGCACAAATAAAGACATCCCCGAAAGGAAATGAAAGCTAGTGTAAAAATTTGATATGATCTAGCTTTTTTAAATAAAGGATATTTAAAAAATAAGCATAACAATTTGAAGTAGACACGCCCCTACTTGACATGACCCAAGCGGTAGGCCCAAGCAGGATCTGTCTAGATCTATATTTGTTTCAGACAAAATCTGATTAAATTGAACAATATCAACCTATTAATCACAAAATGGGTATGTAAGATATACATCAGCTTACAGTTACATGTTCTGGAGCAACTGAAGATGTTATGGGCGGGAGGTATATTTTACTTTATTATTGTTAATAATATAATTGGACTTCTAAAATTACATTACTATAATCAGATAATGTTTCCTAATTACAATAATTATAAGTAGCTGAGTATTTACATGATCACATGCATCCATATTTATTTTTAAACGTAAGCAATTGTTACTTATTGATATATATGGACTTCTATTTATAATTTAAATGCAATGAAATTAATTATTAAATACCTCAACTAGTGGTAGAAACATTAATTTTGTAATTTTTTCTATTGACAGAAGTAAAAGATTGGTTATTAATTGTAGTCGTTCAGATATATGATGAGGAAAGATTTAAATTACTTGAATACTAATTGTAGAATGTATGCATGATATGCATTTCACTGAAACGGAATTCATGAACCAGACAACTTATCTAGAATGCTATTCCAACTATTTTTTATGTACCAAATCCACCGCATGCATCCACTGAAATCAAAGAGGAAGGTATTAACAGATAGGAGACCTATATAGGAGGACAGGGCCAGCTGTAATGGTAATTAATATTTATAAATATTAATGGTGAAAATTTGTATTATAAAATTAATTAAATAAGAAACAAGGCATCAAACCCATTAAATTTTGTCAGCCCATTTCATATCTTAATACAAAAAAGGATTAGTACTTGAATGTTCAACTCATGTGCTTTAATTTGTATAATTCTCTTAATTCATAACTTAAATGCATATCAAATCAAATTCTTTAACCAACTTGAAAAAAAAGGAAAACATGTGTTTACACATTGTGTATGCACTTGGTTCAAGTCATTATTTTACAAGGTATTGTTCTGTTTCAGTCCTTGAAGTTCTATGATGATGAGATACCATGTAAACAGACCAATCTTTTGGTTACAGATTTACTGGTGTTATCTGTTACAGTAGTCAATGCATGTGTCTATTTCATCTCTGGGTATATTCTATCTAACTTTAAACAGTTCACTGATCTGGACTAAATATCATATTTTTGTAGCAGTGGTTGTTTAGAGCTGGAAGCAATTTGGGTTATTCTGTCCATTTGATAGCAAATGATTGATTGTAACTGTAGATGAACCCGTGACACAAGAGATTTGATGCCGCTTATTGTATGAAAGTACTAATTTCTCTATCTCTAACATGTTAACGCAAACATAAAGATTGTTAATATTCCATGTATATTCTTTGTTGGCATGGTCTATATTATTGAGGTGTAGACTTTAAATTAATGAACTTATAATTTTTTATTTAATATATGATAAACGGACATGATGAATATATGGTGAACTGTGTTATGGGAGCGTTATAATAGCTGTATATATCATTATATGTATATATGCAAATAAAAAAAAATTATGGACTATGATAAACTGACATGATAAAAGTATGTTTGTATGCATTTACCATATATACCTAATTGTTTTCATTAAAAAAAACTTGTGAAAATTACGCCTTCCACACACAAAGCTGTGAAATAACCTAAACCACGTTCAATTATTTTCTGATCAGCTGTCAAGTGATCGCAAATTGTAGGTTATGAATAAATGAAGTGACTGAGCTTTGAAATCACTTAATTGTTTATTTACTGTTTCAGAGCTTCGTTTCCTTCGTATCATGTGTGCACAATTAAAGTGTTAATTAATAAAAGAGTATGTGATCATGTAGCATATTGTACTAGTATTGGCAATTCATTTAAAACATGCGCACACATGTACACGATCACATGTGGACAACCAGAGAACTTTTGTTTATCTGAGAAATACCTCCGGTCGCTGGAGGCGCCACTGGTTCATAATTCAACATGGCGCGGCAAGAGTAACGCCTCTATATTTAAGCTCTCTGGATTCGTTATGGCTATGGCTTGTTATTAAAATTGTCAAACACCACGGTACACTTGAATTAAGTTGGATTCGTATTTCGTGTAGTAGCTTCGGTATTAAAGCCATCAACGTCGCATTACCTCGTTTCTTTGATGCAACACCGTACAATGTCCTAAGCAATTGTGTATGCGTTTTGGGGAGTGTTTTTTTTTTTTTTTGGTCCGTTTGTCTGTCTATCTGGCTTTCAAATACCAAGATCCACGACGGTTTAGCTGTTTCGTTACTTAGCCGTGATGACATTATGTCCATTAAGTCGTTTAGATCTAACAAAACTGTGACACACAGCGCTACAGACCATCATGGCGTTGTTCGAAATCTCGATATAATCTGCGTCTTTGGGGATATTTAATTTAGTCTTCGTTTCCTATATGTTCCTGAGTGACTATCAATAAGGCTAAACGAACCATTCCCCCCAACGTCCGCTGAACTAGTAGCCTCAGGAAAGCTGTTCACGTTATGACGATGGAAATTAATTTGGCGATCATGGTGCAACCGAACTATAACCGTTTGAATGTATAACGGCCCGGCTGAAGATACGAGGATGACGTAGAACGTCCCAACGGTGACCGGGATTCTCTCGTCAGGGGCAAGGAAAAGGTAGATTCGGTCGCATGCAACATTACAAAATTAACATCTCCACCCAGACACATGTGAACCATCGCGTACAGTCGCACGCACAGGCACCGCACACACCCGCACGCATACGCACACACATACACGCACGCGCTCACACACACGCAAATACGCACGTTAACTACACAACAGAAGAGAACAATGACACGTGATGTAGTGTACAGATTCTTACTGGCATGGCACACCGACATTAATTGTATGCTCCTGTTGGTGAGGAGGTGGTGTACCTTGACAAACTTCTGGCAAGAGAACTTCACATCAAACGCACCGTAGAATACAATAACAACAACAATGAACACAAAAACAGTATGTTGTTAAACTATATCAACAGCACCATTCGCCACCATCATCATCACCACAACCACCATCATCATCATCACCACCATCATCTTCACCACCATCATCATCACCACCATCATCTTCACCACCATCACCACAACCACCATCACCACCATCATCATCACCACCATCATCTTACAAACCATCATCATCACCACCATCATCTTCACCACCATCATCATCACCACCACCATCTTCACCACAACCACCATCACTACCATCATCATCACCACCATCATCTTCACTACCATCATCTTCACCACCATCATCATCACCACCATCATCATCACTACCATCATCATCACCAGCATAATCAAATCATCTAAATAACGATATTTAAAAAATAATAATAATGATAATTAGAAAGAAAAAAAAACAATAAAAGCATATACACGTGCAACTAAATAAATAAAGCGTGCTGCCACAAGGTCTTCCCGAATAAAAGATGAAAGTATTTATGAACCAGTGAAGACCTCTCAGTGTCTTCTGTAAATAAAAGTAAAATACGTTATTGTCCTTTAAGTCTTGCTCTTCCCTTCTCGATGATCCGGTAGTGATTATTGAAAGAAAGTTTCTGGCTGGTAGGTTATATTCTGTATAATGATACATTAATAAATTGGATATAAAGATAGCAGCTTTGGCTGAAAGATAGCAGCTTTGGCCGAAAGATAGCAGCTCTGGCCGAAAGATAGCAGCTCTGGCCGAAAGATAGCAGCTTTGGCCGAAAGATAGCAGCTTTGACCGAAAGATAGTAGCTTTGGCCGAAAGATAGCAGCTTTGACCGAAAGCATCTAGTCTTCATTTCCCCTCATGGCTGACACTACGAAATAAGATCCGGAAGATCTGATTGGAAGGGAATAGTTTGTCCATCGGTAGAGCGTGGGCCTGTTTACCCATGGTGATGGCCATGATGTGCAGGAGATCTGGGGTTCGAATCCCGGCCGTGGCACTATATACGTCTCTGTCATTTGAGGTTGCCAGCCACGTAAAACAGCTGCCACATCAGTTTTGCTGGTAAGTTTGAGTGGATCTAAATCCGAATCAAGTCCAGTATTGTTTACATCGCATGACGTATATCGTGTAAGACCAGGATCTCATTTTTCTCAATAGATGCGACTTATTTTTAAACTTCAGATATGTCAGCGCTACCGTAGAATGGCAGTAAGTCGGAGTAGGTGATCTTTGTATACAAGGGCGCGTTAGCTAAATCGCAGCATCAGATTCGCCAATGCTGTCAACATCGATTTATCTGCTTAAGAAATTACAATACATTCCGTCGTTATGAAATATTTTCCTTTTGGGGTGGACACTTAATTAATATTTCAAAATACAACATCAGAAAAAGTTATGTAGACTCATTCGACTTATTATTATTATATTTATATTTATTATTATTATTATTATTATTATTACTATTATTGTTATTATTATTAAATACAAATAGTTATTCATAAAAAGGATATGTGAGCGTAAACCGGAAATAAATCGATCGATTAACGAGCAGATCTCTCAATGATCAATATTTTTGTCGATGATATAATAATTTATCTCATAATGTTCGAAATTCCGCTGTGACTATGAATATAACAATGTTACCAGAAAGATAAACACTTAATATGGATTTATTAATCATATTATGTGTCCTCAAACAATACATCTTCTGTTAGGAAATGTTAAAATAATGTGATAAATGACAAACATAGTATGTAATAAATAAATAATATTTATTTTACCAAATCATAAATGAACGGATATATATATATATATATATATATATATATATATATATATATATATATATATATTGATCTTTGAGTGGCGTGTCAAAGGTATGTAGTTTTCGCATCTGGCTCTAAGTTGAACATAGTCAAATCTATTGTATACGATTTAGGGATATAACCTATGGTGCCTGTGTCCGTTTTTACAAAACACCAAGATTCATTCTTATCGTCCAATAAACACACGACATCCCCGTGTCGTACTGTGACGTCATCGGCGTGTTTCGCCGTATAGTCGAACAGCACGGTTAGCTGGTGGCATCCATGATCCGGTTCTGGGCAATCTGGATTTCTCGAACAACCAACGTTTCTGATCGGCCGACTCCTCAACAAATCCCGTTTTTTCCGGACATCGACGTCCTCTGTCACGTCCGAATTAGCGCCCGGAGAGATGCTTCCGAAACTCTCAAAGCCGAGATCTGGATCTATGAGGTAGTCTTCACTTGCCTGCGGTCGCGATTGCGGAGTTGTGATTGCTTCGGGAAATTGTTGAGTGAAATCCCGTTTACGCGACGGTAGGACGATTTGGGCTGGCGTGGCACATGACGTTGGGATGTGTCCAATTTTCCCGTTAAATGTCTTCACAAACAGCCAATGACCGCACTCTGACCTCACATTAACTACATCGCCTTGTTTCACGGATATCGCGGATGTGACGTTGGATAGCATGCTTTCTGGATCGTACGAATCGACGATTACCATTATCGCGTTCTCTGGATAATATACGACGTCACCAGTCCACTGATCGCGATGAGAATATTTATATAGACTTGGATCACTTCCGTTTCTGTGACGTATCGCCTTAAGACTGGTCACGTGATTATCTGGCGTTCTCCTGACAGCGGTAAGTGATGACAGCAAAGTGATCTTAGTTCCCGGATATTTTTCCGGATATCTGGACGATGCCGAGCGAAACAGGTAATGAGGTGGGTTTCTTGTAGCAATTAGTTCCGGATGCACGTCGTAACAATCTGATTGTTGATACCAGGGCTAGAAAATGGAATCGATGGATTTGACTATCGATGGATATGTAAATCTGATTTATTATTAGATTTAATTTAATTCGCATACTTATATTCCCCGTCTACATTTGTGTAGGCGGGAAAGAATTTGTGCTTGTATGCATGAATGCTTAACTACATGTATGGATGCTATTGTGTATGTGATCTTGTGTGTGTATATATATATATATATATATATATATATATATATATATATATGCAAATTTGCATATGTCAATATGCGTACGCGGATGTTTGGGTGTGTGTGGGCGCGCGCGCGCGCGTCTATATGTATGTCTATCTGTCTGTTGATCTGTGCATATTTCTCACACAACAGTCTATATAATAATAAGAATTTAAAAGAAGGTAAGCTACATGTTTCAGGCTAGATGTTTTAATTTGAGATACAGGTACCTATTCCTTATGGTTTACCTTTTGATCTCCGTGATGACTCGTTTCCACGACGCGGCTGACATCATGGGGCGGCATCGTTTTATTTAAATGGCTCCCTTCCTGTTTCCATGATAACTGCTTCATTTCAAAGATGCGACTCCTCAGCTGACCTTGTTGCCAAGCGATTAAACCAAAATCATCCACCCAACTTGTTCAGAAAATTGGCCTGCCGTTTTGCATGAACCTGAAATATATATGCATGATGGATTTATTGATTGATTAATTGAATTCTTGATTGATTTTATTCCACGATTATGTAATGAACAGTTGGTCCCCATATTTATATATGGCTAAATATTATATCTCCCGTTTGCGGGGACTTCAAAGTTGTGGATTCGATTTAAATTTGACGGTTCATCTTCCTCACCAAACACGGTATTTATTTCAACACCAAGCTCCACGTTGCATAACAGGTTACCGGCGGAGATTAGAAGTGCGTTATATCTGGGAAACGTAAATTTAACTGTTCTTCAACCGCAAAACCGTTTATCAATGTCCTTTAGTTATTACATATTTTGGGGCTTTTAATGTTGTCGACCACTCACTACAAAGAACGCTCTACTACTTGTTGAGAGCTGTAATATTTCAACATTTAGTTGGCCAATCCTGAAACGTGTTATGACGCCTTGTAGTGGCGTCTGAAACGTCGCACCAATTCGCACCCCCACAACTAGACATTTGAATATCTCGACTCTAGCCATTCAAGTTGTTGAAGCTCAGCACACAAATAGTATATATATATATAATAAAGGCAGGGTAAGTATTTCAGCCACAGACTCGTTATAAATGCTACTCAATAATCTATGCCTCGTACATCTCCCGTTTGTTCTTCAACTTTAATTTGACTGTCCCTCGCTCCTAAATTAACCGGACATAATCAATACGGATATCTCTATCTCTACGATGTTGTTTGCACTGTGTCAAAGGCCCGCTGTTGACACGCTTGTCCTCGCATGGCTCTATACTTAACATTACGAAAAGTCAACGAAATAGGAGTAGTACTAATTGTTGTGGTGGTTATTTTTGTCTGTTGCTGCAGCACAAGCAACACCGGGATGATAAGAGTAGTAGTTTTGGTAGTAGTAGTAGTAGTAGTAGTAGTGTGGATTTCGGATCTTTTTCGTTTCGTGATGTACGATTAAGTCGATAGTCTATATATGCGGTATGCGTAATGCACCACGCGAATCCGAATGCGACGTTGCGGTAGCGTATGCGACATTGTGGTATCCATGTATTTAGGACACCTCTCTCACCTTCTAACCTAATTTTCCTTAGGAAGGCTTGCCCGGACACTCGAATCGGACGGTTGAATCCAGAATTTTATGACCGGGGTCGCACATTTGGAATCATGCTCGTACGCTTACGTGTTTTCCATTTTTGTCGCATTCGCATAACGCATGCATGGAATCTCGACTTTAGGCAACAAGAATAATACTCGAAAGTCTGAACCAATCGTTTCAGTGCGATG
This sequence comes from Paralvinella palmiformis, assembly GCA_025642065.1. Lineage (NCBI taxonomy): Eukaryota > Metazoa > Annelida > Polychaeta > Terebellida > Alvinellidae > Paralvinella > Paralvinella palmiformis. The sequence continues at coordinate 92,443 of JAODUP010000489.1, forward strand.
CCTCTTACTGAATGACAACCCCCTCCCACAATTCATGGGGAGCAGCAACGGAAGATGGAATCAACATTTCCTGAGGAAGGCCAGCCAGGGGGTCACACATCCGGCAATCAGATGGCGGCACCCTTTAACGTAGTAACCCATCTACGATATGAGTAATCATTACTTGGAGAAGGTTACGAATCTTTTCGCTGTTAGGTGAATTTTCCTTCGCACCAAATGCAAAGATGCTATTATAACATTCGAATTGTAGTCGTCATTTTGTATCCGTTTAAATGTTGATTTGTTGAATTGAACGTAATAGTTGCTGGTAGCTGTGTTGACCTTTCCATGGAAGGATATTTGACGCTTTTGGCAAAATACAAATGAAAGTAAATACATTGTCCTTGACACAAACTACAAAAATAAAACCGACACTTAACTATAACCCTCCATGAATATATATATATATATGTGTGTGTGTGTGTGTGTGTGTGTGTGTGTGTGTGTGTGTGTGTGTGTGTGTGTGTGTGTTGTTGTGTGTGTGTGTGTGTGTGTGTGTGTGTGTGTGTGTGTGTGTGTGTGTGTGTGTCAAATGTATGGTTAATTTACTTTCTCCGTCGACGACCTTCATACTACGATTTATTTCATTCTAGATTGCTATTCATTTCCTTAATGACACTTAACCCTATATTATAAACGTTTATAGTATATCTTGTATATAAACTACGCATTCCTAAACACTCTGTTTGCTTGTTTTGTAACCAGAAACAAACTAGCTGTTCGCCATTTCAGAACTATGTATGGCTCATAGTAGGAAGCGCAAATTCTCTTCTAGAAGTAAAAACAATTACCTGGAGGCCTGATATCCTTTCCAATCGGTAATTCAGTCCAGTTGTCGTTTCTGTTCGACTCGGCTACTCTATACCCGACGTTTTGCGGCGCGGCGATTGGCGTCTTCTTGTTTGAACACAATCCTTGAAATAGACTCCAGAACTCAGAGGGAATGGTGGATCGTTCCTTCCTCGATTGACATTCCTTGAATTGTGGCATCGTATTCCTTGTGTGTTTATATATATATATATATATATATATATATATATATATATATATATATATATATATATATATATATATATATAAACCACAAGAACAACGTCAACAAGAATAAAGAAACCAGTTAAAAGAGAACAGTTCCATTTCCGTCTTTGCTGTCAAATGCTTTGTTCCTAAACTTCTTAAACATCAAACGCCGTGCCAATTTGGGAGGAGTCATTAATTAGCGCGTTGATTTCGTTTCATTCCACGCAGCGCTAATTATTCCCGTCTAAACGATGCACGATTGTTTATGGTCGAACCAACAAACGCGAAGCCGGTCATGCGACGAGGCGACGCGAAGCGACGCGACGGCCACGAAAACAATACCGTGATATCGCATCAAGTATTTGACGAGCCGAGCCTAGCGCCCGAGCGGCACGGCACAATCAATCACCATTAAGTCGAGTGAGCTGGGCCATTTTGGCAAACCGTTATCATATTCTCGTCACACACGTGCCCCCGCAACGGCAGTCGGTCATCTTTGAATGGGTCGGAATAGAAATATACGCCGTTCGAGTTTAAAGAAAGGAGGATGGTCGCCAACGATTATTACGAACTTCGGAGAAGCGATGGGACGCCGCCTCCGTGGTCTAGCGGTAGCGTGTTGGACCACCGATCACTACCACCCGTGTTCGAGTGTCGGCGTGGGCATATCTGAAGGTTGTTTCATCTTCGACTTCGCTTCATTATCTTTGGAAGTAATGGCTTAGCCTACCATGTGCACAAAAGTGGCCGTAATACATCAATCATCATCATCATCTTCTTCGGAGAAGCGAGAGAAGAGCTGCTCCTTACGCGTCTGTTGCCATGGCCTCTCGTCGGTTGCCATGGCTTCTCGCCGAAGCGGTGTCGGGACACGTATAGATATAGCTCTGTTACCCGGAGCTTTGTCTATACGGTTAGCTTAGGGACATGGTGATAAATCATGACCCCGCGGTCCGTGATGCCCTGAATAGGTCGCTGCGTTGAAATCTAACTCAGCCGATAGATAACATCGTTTCCTTCGAAGAAAGACAACACGAACAAACGGGCAGAACTAGAGTAATTTGTATGTATTAGGCGTCATTGTTCGGAATTTTATGGTTTTCAGTTGATGCGACAACGGCATAGGAAGGTTTTTTGTCTAGTTGAGAGGAAAGTATGCGGTGTTTTTTTCTTCTTCAGATTCGCTTGTGAGATGAATGCGACAGAAACCAGCTAATACTATCGACGACGATCAAAGATATCGGTGGTAATGATGAGGCCGTTGTCTCAGTTGTATCACCAAGTCTCAAACTGGACTCACATTACCGATAATAGGTCATTGATGTATCTGTTTACACCACCGTGTGGTGTCTCCTCAAACTGGCGACGGTGACACGCAGCAGCAAATAGTTATCGATGAAGTTCCTCTTTTTTTGGTCTTTAATGCATAATAACAGCATATTCTATGGCCGACGAATAAACGATTGTGTCCATTAATAAGTCTCTCCTAAATGCATCCTCAATTAGCAAAATACAAATGTTGACACCTATGCGTCTAAGCAACGCTGTATTTTAATCACCTGGTCGCAAAATTTGTTTACTGTATTCTGTACAAGTGCATTTAGCCTACCTTGTGCACATAATTAGCTGTAAAGCATCAACCAATACAAGTGCTTAAATAGCTGTATATCTGTTGACGTACGAAGTGAAATTCTATGCATTAGTAATTCTTTGAAGAAGATATTTGATACATAACACTGTGAACAAGCCATTCAACTTGAACAATGTGATAAGGTTGTAATTGAATTCACCCATTCGTGGTGGACTTGCCGGTGTATTAAAGGGAACTACTTAATTGGTTATCTTAATGAGAGGCTTTTCGAGGTGTGTCTGTTTATTACTTCAGTTTTTAGATTCACTGAAGAAGACGAACATGTCTGGTTTATCTTAATTTTATATTCAGTAACTGGAATATCTAATAATTGTATTATAAATATATTTTATTGACGAAAAGCCAAATTAAACACGTTTACTATCTGACCTAGTGAGCATTAAAACACCTTTGGCAACATACAGAGACGTGAAATGAGTGCACATTGTTCCAGAGATGAATGTACATTAAATATTCGCTTGAGGGAGATGCCGTATTCCTCTTCATAATAACAACGGCATTCCGGGCAGCGGCTAATGATCGTAAGAGAATGGACCTTCGACAACGTTTGATAAACCGAAGACATTTTTAAAGCAGGTAAATCTGAGAGGCTTTTAGTTTTTGCTGAGAGGTATTGCGAAGTGGAATGTTGTCCATGTCGTGTCTAAATATAGATGCGGCGTTCAAGATGTAAGCCTCGACATCTGGTGACAAACCTGGGCGAGGATGTTCAGTTGTCCTGATTTATTTAATCTCGGCACTGGCCACATCTGGGACACGTGGCCGCGGGGAAAGGATGAAAGGATGTGACCTAGGATTACACGGGATTAACTGACTGAGAAAGCTATATAGCGTGTCAGGTGTTCGATGGGGGATGGCTATTACCAATCTGTTTTAGGACGATGTAATCTAAGAAAATCCCTTTTCTAATTACGCATAAATTTATATTTGCATATTATGTTTTTCAAGATTACAATAATTAGAACTAGTTGCATTTCTATTTCTATACAGTTATTATACGATGTAATAAATTATATTATGCTATTACTAAAAGTATGTTATGCGTGTGTGTGTGTGTGTGTGTGTGTGTGAGCGCGTGCATGTTTGCGTGTATAAAAAATAGCCGTGGTGTTATTGTAAGGAAAAGATCAAGTTACTTAAGTGAGCTAAAAACAATATCTTATTTAAAAAAAAACATTTGGCAAGAACGCATTTATTTACATAATATGTATTACAGAATTAAAAAAACATCGGATGTTTATTCCTAATTTGAAATGATGTTTTCGTCGTTCGAGTAAAACATTGGTTTTAATTCGGTTACTCTTCAGTTAGAGCCAAGAAAACTAAACTTATATATATATAACAACATGTGTTGGTTCATAGAGCATAGTGAATAACTATATATATATATATATATATATATATATATATATATATGTGTGTGTGTGTGTGTGTGTGTGTGTGTGTGTGTGTGTGTGCGTGTCGCGCGCGCAGAAACGTTTGCATCGAGCATAAAACGACTTAAGAACAACAGAACAAAAGAACCACAAACAGATTCATAAATAATTCCAATCATATCGACTGGTCCACTGACAAGAAAGTCCATTAACGCTGACGAGCTATGCCCTAATAGATGAGCAGTGTCAGTTGAACGAAGGATTAGCATTCATTATGTGATAAAGAAAGCCTGACTGAAGAAACCTAATCGCTGTCACAAAGGTTTTACGAGTTTACTATATGCACCGTAGATATTTGCAAAGCGTAAGCCGGGTGATCACTGTCGGTTCCAGTGCGCTGTTCAGTTCAGGATGCAAGATTCGTAAGTTGGTATCATATATTTGATGTTTATGTACGAGTCCTCCCCTCCGTATCTCTCTAGCATGTGAACTGTTTCGTCGATGAGACTACCGAGGTCTACATTCTTGTTTTGTCCATATAATATACCATCACCAGTGTTTTCTGTGCAAGACATACGTAGATAAAGGCATATATATATATATATATATATATATATATATATGTTACAGTTAATCTGTATAATCAGGTAATATGTGTATTACCTTCAATTTTCAGGTAATACGTCTATTGCTAACTGAGATTTAATACAGATTATCTGAAAACTTCAGGTAATATACATATTACCTGATTATACAGATTAACTGTAACATATTTGGCGTATTTTCGTTATAAGTAAAGTAATATTGTCTTTATAACACTTATTTTTAATATGGCAGGTTAAATACACATTTCCTGCGAGCAGGAATGGACAATGCATTATCTGTTTGGTGGCTTAAGGTACAGTCTATTGCATATAATCAAGACTTAGATGCAATAATAAATTCATAAAACTAACATATATATGTTATACCGTTACTTATAATCGAATCAAATTCAACTGTGATGTAAGTGAACAATGCATGGTAACGTTATGATATCTCATCATCCCTTTGACATTAATCCGAACATCGTACGGTGACGATTATGCTTTCATACTTACTGTGTTTATTAATAAATATGTTGAATACCGGTAGTATTTGTCTATAATAGGGCACAAGAGCTTCTCCTACAAGTTCATCGGATTTTACGAGTTCCTGGATGCACTGGGTCATCCGGATAATAACCCCTGGATCTTTGGTCTCAAGAGCCTCTGAAGATAGAGTTCGTGTAAGATGAATGATACTAAACTGAATTGTCATCATCATCTTAAATAATAAATGTCAAATTTAGATTGGTTAAATAGCCCCCCCCCCTTTCTCTGTCTGTCTGTCTGTCTGTCTGTCTCTCTCATCTCTCTCTCTCTCTCTCTCTCTCTCTCTCTCTCTCTCTATATATATATATATATATATATATGTGTGTGTGTGTGTGTGGTGTGTGTGTGTGTGTGTGTGTGTGTGTGTGGCGCGTGCACACACATACACACACACGCACACACACACATTTATATTTATGAACTTACACTGAAGTTGATCTATTCCCAATATATTACTTATTATACCCAATTTGTTCGTCGATATGCTCTTTCATATCAGATAAAGTCATATTTATTGGCCAATTCACATCCATGAAAGATGTTTTCCTGTTTATTACCGATTATAATTTGTGAAAACTAATGGCTTTAACTAATGTAGACTTAATGATAATAACCCTGAATTAGATTAGACCCATCCCGTAAATCTCGAGAAAAAAAACCCCACACACTCGAAATTGAGTAAGATAAATGATCGCTCCTCATCCGACATTTAAAAAGTCTGTTTATTGATATGGTTTTAAAATTATTTAATTCAAGTTGACTAATTTTAACCGTATACTGCTGAATAAATGCTATTAATAATGCTAATAATGCTAATAATTATAATATTAGGGTACAAACAAAAGTGTACAAAGTGTGGTTTTAACCAATGAGATTAAAACTAAAGCAGACAAGCAAGAAAGAAAATAGGATTATTGATTGGTTTTATCCGAAATTAAACCTAATATTGACTGGCTGTAGACAAATAACGATGATATAATGTCAACCAGTAATTGATTAATGTCTATTGTTCATCTTAGTTATGTAACTGTGTCAACAAAAGGATCGTTTAGAAACAGTTTAAATTGTTCGTGTATGTTTTTTCCTCCAAACAAAAAAAAAAACGGAATTTTTAGCAGCAATATTTCTAAATATTGTCAAACATTGCCAGGTCCCGAGTTCGGCGCCATATCTATGATGTACTGCCAATGTAATAATGTAATGTAATGATTAAATAAAATACTAATTACTTTTGATTGGGATGATCAGCTGCGGGACAACGTTCAATATCTTGTTCGGTGGAGCGTGAATAATCATGTCCTTGGCCCCGAGTGTGGCAATGGTGGCGTACGGTTCTTTGGTGTCTCGCATCCCATCGAAGAAAAGCGGCAAGAAATGGTGATAGTCCAACTTCTCGATCTCTATCTGGATAGAGTCAGATAAAGCGGCCATTAATCTGTGACTATATGAAAACAATTGATTCGAATGGTGTGCGTTATCGAAGGACAATTTAAAATAACATTTTACACAATCAAAATCCAATTCCGAATTAGAATTCAGATTATTGTAAACAAAGCTCAAAGATGTCTTTGCATGCATGCAGGTAAATCATAAAGTTTTAAAATTTTATTAGAATTGTGTGACGTCCTGTGGTGAATGAAACATCCCATCACTTGGTGATTTGTGAAGCAGTCATCCGGAGTATAATAAGCATTTGTTATAAATGTATAATAATATTTTAGTATATCATTTTTGACCGTATTACAAGGTCAGCGTGCTAAAGAGTAAACACTAAAACTCCAGAACAGATCTGCAAAGTATCCGGAAATAAGTTTTCAATTTGAAAGTGGACGATCTTTTAATATGATGATAGAAAATAAACAAAAATAGCATAGTATTATAGACATTGTTATATTTTAATGCGAAATGTTTTACGGCCATGTTGACGACCAAACGGGCTGATCAACATACAAAGATAATGAGGCCAAGAAACACATCTCGGCTATAGCCCGGCCATGATTTGAACCAATGTACCAAATGCTTATGGCTAACAAATACCCCGTTTTTATTATATGTTAATATAGTAATAAATTGAAACGTATATAATATTATGAACAACTATATAACATAATGTACAAATGCGATGTAACCTCTAACACAAATCAAACATAACATCAATATATTATTAGTGATACGTACCAGCCATCTGAGTTTAGGTCCTCGACAGTTTGAGTCTAGAGCCACAGGTATGTCACTTCTGTCATAGAACCGTCTAAACAACGTTACCTCTTCCTTACCAGACTTCTGAAAGGCTCCCGTCTTTGGCGGACGTGACTATTGAGACATAAAAAGGATCATTATGAGTGAAATTCCCGTTTCTGAAGTGGAACTATCTGTTGGTGATAACGTAAATTGGCTGGATGGGGCTGGGGCGGGGGGGGGGGGGGGAGTTTCCGGCTGACATTTCAACTGTCACGTTTAAGTACGTTGGCCGTCGAGTTTGTTATCACAGGAAGACATTTGGAGACAAAGTTACTGCCACTGGGAGTGTCATCGGATGTTTATGATTGGATGATACGGCCAGGTGTTTATGTCGAGGTAATATTTATGTTAGAACGCGAATTGTCTATAACTAATACAATGTGTGGCTTTGGTATTGATACAACCACTTGTTGTTTTACACTTTCTAATAATGACAATGTATTATTATTATTATTATTATTATTATTATTATTATTATTATTATTATTAAGATAACGACCATGAGGACAACGATGAGGACGAAGAAAAAGAAGATGATGATATTAATAAAAATATTTGCTTAGCATCGTAACTCTAATGTACCTTAAAGATAAGATAACAACTATATATATATATATATATATATATATATATATATATATATATATATTAAACAGAGAATGACTAGATAGAGATAACCTTAGTAAGATAACGAGGCGTAGGAAGTTCTTTCTCTATTCTAGCACCGAGCCCCCCCCTCAATTCTATCCATCAATATCTCCCTTCCTATGTCAATGCAATTTCCGTTGGCCAAAAGATGTTACCATTCATATTCCTCTTCACCTGTCTGGCTTCCTATTAACGCACGCACGCACGCACACAAGGACGAAAGTGTGTTCGCATGTATTCATACACGATTCGTTTTGATATTAATTAGAGTCACCCAATTGGACGCGGCTAAGGCCAGAAGAGCTCATTATCACATCTGTACCACCGCATCTGTTTATCCCAGGTATCCATGTAATTGTTTACGCATCATCTTCTAGCACACCTGAAATGTGGACCACCTGCCGCTAAATATCACCATGGTAACATAACGCATCATATTTTGGCAGTGACTGATGCCATATCTCCTTGTTTGCTTTAAGCAGTCACTCATGTCACCCACTTTGGAAGAAAGATATGATACTACAACATATATATATATATATATATATATATATATATATATATATAAGTTTCTACGTATTTCCATTTTACTATGTATGTGAGAGCCATGAATCAATTGATGATTAATTGAATGACAGTGATACGTATCGCTGCTTTGCTTCTCAGATCCGATTACAGTGATTATTCGAAGACCCCCCCACATACACACGAGCACACACAGAAGTCGCACTATTAAGTGACCTATCAGTTTTTAGTTCCCTGATAAAAAAATCGTGCAGAGGCCGCATTCACTATTGTGTTATTTTATTTTTCTGGTCCATATTGGTATGTGACATGTCACTGATAGCAAGGTTAGATTTATGTGGCTGAGATATTTGAGGCTCAATTAAATATCTTCATTTATATTATACTATAGTAATTAGTTATCTGATAAGATATATGTTTGAATATGTGCAAATATATGCATGTAGGTAGGTTTGTATGTAAACATTGTAGACAGTCAGATTTGTGTATTTAATCTAAATGAACAACAATAAGATGATATATTACCAATACAATATGTCGTGATATGTCAATACTACAAGACTGGTCAATAATCTCTAAGGTGGCTCTAATAATAATAATAATAATAATAATAATAATAATAATAATAATAATAACATTATTATTATTATTATTATTAGTACGGAAAATGGATATTTTAACGTAACTAGCCAACTTTGTATCTTCTCCATTTGATGGTGTATAAATTAATGCTTCAGAACGGGAAATAATTCTAAATTAATTTAAAATATAGAATAAAAGGCATACTCTTGGGGGGGGGAACATTGTTATTAGCCTGGCACATTCAGGTCCATGTGGAGTTGGTAGTAACCGCGGGTAGAAATTTGTGTTAGTATTTGCGCCAATTATCGCTGAATCGCAAACAGGAATCGATTTCATAAATCAATATTTGGAGGAAATCCCGCAAAATTAAAAAAAAAGTGAGTGAGTGCTTTATTTAGCCTCGACACTATACGGTCGAGTGGCAACTCATTGATGAAACATCCTCGGAAATGCAGACCTTGAGATCTGCGGCACAGTTCTCTATCTATGGCGCTATTTAAAAGTAAATCATGATTAATAATGAAAGGTCTGCAATATTTAGCGAAAGTAGCGACGTAACTGGGTTGATAACAGAGATAATTAACCACCTGCGGGTCTATAATAGACCAGCCCAGAAAAGAGTTAGCTTTCAAGAGAGATACCTGAGTTAATAAAAGAAAAAAGCCAATTAAACAATCCTCTTACCTGTTTGGTTTGTTTGTTGGGCTTCTTGTTAGTGAGGCTTCCTGACACATTTGATTGGCCTCTCGGTGTCTTCTTCTGGCTCTCCATGTGGTAGAGATCCAGGCTGTTTTCTGGTTAGTTCAGGATCTGTTCACAACCTATGCGGGTGTTTAATGTTAATACGTGAGCGTACCCTTCACACACACGTATTGGCACACACACACACACACACACACACACAAGAGAGAGAGAGAGAGAGAGAGATACACACACGCACGCGTGGACACACATAAATACACACGTGTTTATGTATAATTTATAAATTTCCTTTTCAAGTTTCCTTTGTCTTTTTGTTATCATAGAGACTAGCGTGACAACGAGAAACAGAATGGCTAAATAAGTTAAATAATCCTGACTGGTGATAGGCATGAAACGTGTTCGTGTTTCATTCATGACGTGTGAGGACCACCCTCTCTCTTTCTCTCTGTATGCGTATGTGTGTGCGCGCGCGCGCTAGTGTGTGCATGCATGTGTGTTTATGTGACTGAATCTGCCTGTATTGACTTCCACTTATCTATTAGTTCATGTAACATAATATACATGACAAAAATATATGACACCTTTTATATCCACATTTCTTCATCTGCAAATATTAAGCGCAAATGGGACAACATCAATACACGAGATGACTTATACCTTACTTTTAAGTTAACAATTAACTACCAATTCTACCAATTAAGATAAATGCCGGCCAAATCAAACTGTTTAATCTATTACTGAAACATACCATATGCCGTACGTCATCTCTACTCAGGTAAGCTTCGCCAGTAATACTAACTACTAGACAGGTGTTAGGCGTATAACACACCACAGCAAACAGACAAATACGGACAAATGATCATCAATCACTGTATCCATCGGTGACGAGATGTTATGGATGTTAAGAATAAACACAACAACACATACCTGTAAAAACACCGCCGTGGAAATACACACACACACACACACACGCTCACAACGCAACACACCGGTTAAGCACTGCGCCGCTGTACAGATCTGGTATTTGGCATCGCTACAGCAACAACAATGGCAGCAGGCTGGCCCGAGCGGGTGTTGATTGCTCCGAACGAGTCCCTCCCGAGCTCGGCTACCCTCAGCCCGTGGTGACTGTCTCGCCGGGGAGTGGGTGGTGGGGAGAGCGCTAATTTTGATCCTCGGCTCCGTGACTGACTGCCGTCTCCCGAGGCCAACAAGACCAGCCGTATGTGATTGTGGTAGGGGCCTACGTACTAGACAGACGATGGCTCCTCACCTGATCAGGTCAGGCGCCCGATCCAGGTGACTGAAGAGTGCCGGCATCAAGTGTGTTCGTAGAAGGTCGATAACAGAGGTATTCGTTCATATTGGCAGAGACGAGCCGATGTCGGGCCGAGATTGGCTGAAACGTTTACAGGATAATTGTCTTCATCTTAACAGACCGCTACTAGCCAAAAACATGCCGATGCGAGGTTATTTACACGCTCGCCCGCCTGCGCACGTGTCCATATGCGCGTACCGGCGAGCCTATATCGATTTGCGTCCATGTGATTTCCCCATCTGATCAATGACCCACTTGGCCACAATGTCATCTAATCAGATTGATGTGGGCACATGTTCACGGGCAGGAATAATGTGTTGATTCATTATTCTATAATTAATTTACGCATGCACATCCATTACTTAATAATGAACTCACGTATGCCTAATACCCCCCCCCCCACACACACACATATATAAGGCCTATATTGTAAGCGAATGTTTTAGGTTTTTTTTGTCTGTCTGTGTGTTCGCAAAATATTTAGACAAGAGTCTTAAACGACGGTGAATATGACATTGGATTGTACTATGATGTTGCAGATGGTCAGATCGATCTATCTTGGATGGTCAAGAGTTGGAAATAAACATAATTTATTCATCCTCACTCCCAGTTCCCGTTTTCGACCCGAAATTTTGCCACCACGTCACTTCAATTGTTTTTTCCTCGTGTTTGTCTTTTACTGGAATCAATTAAAAAAATAATAGTAATCAACTGAATATTAAAAAAGATAATACCGAATTCTGGATCAGCAGATTAGTGGCAGCAAGAAATAAAATGGTTGAGATGACTGGGCCGCTCACAGAGTCGACAGGCGATTTAGTACCGGAGAACGCCATTATTTACTCATTAAAGTTTTTTTAAATAATTATTCTGAACCCTTAGTTATATGGGCCGAAGGCCTAAGTAGCTATCCACAGTCCTCCAAGGTCACACAGAGCCCGGCTTTTGATGATGATTAATGTTTTACGGCCACTTCTGTGCACATGGTAGGCTAAATGGGCGGAACGACATCTAACGGTAATGAAGTGAAGTCAAAGCTTCAGATATGCCCACACCCAGATGTGTATGTGTTTGTGTGGATCGGTTCTCCATGGTCACACAGGTGACTCCAGATGGAACACAAACTATCAGATGAAACATCCCACAAATATAAGTAACTGCAGGATTTAGACGAAAGAAGTCCGTAGTGTAGTGTGCGACCAGCTGTGTTTGATAGAAGGAACATCATCATTATCATCATCATCATCATCATTCTGGGTTCCCAGGTTTTTAAGCCAAAGGTTAAAACATGGCTAAAATCGTCATATACGACGTCCAAAACTACCACCGTGTTTTTGATAGTTTTTGACGGTTTAAACCTAGTTTTTGACGGCGCCTGCTAAAACAGGTCTTTGTCATAAAAAAATCGAGGCATATCATAGACAGTGATAGCAGTTGTAGTACGAAAACGGGAAACATCAAAAATAGGAATACTACTACTAGTAGTAGTGGTGGTGGTAATTACTGCAGTAACAGGTCAGTAGTAATAGTAGTTTCTGTCAGTTTTGCTGTCAGCTTTCTAACACTCCGTAACATCATCACTCAAGATGGTAAAATTTTGTATTATTGATATTATATCGAGCAAGGATTAAAGATGATCCATCAGATCGATCGACAAATCAGCTAGTGTCAGCCGACATTAATTTAGACAACAGTAGATAGTGGCACAAAAAAAAGCCGTATCCAGAGAAAATCCAGCATTTGTGACCCAAACAAGTAACATCAAATTTAAGATAGCTCAGCATTACAACTGAATCTCAAATCAAAATCAGGATATTTATATCTCTAGATGATCCAGTATCAGTGGATTAAATTCGTGGACAATTAAGAACTTTTGAATTAATTAATTTGGTTTTACAACAATGCAAGGATCCGCTAGTATGTGAGATTTATTTTCAGTGTTGTCACTATATATACTCTGGCATAAGTTATCTGATCATATTAAACTGGCATGTATGTCTAAATTAAGTGCATTGGACTTTGGAGCAACTGGCCCTTTGTAAATTATTATTATTACACTTATATTGATTTTCTGATAATATCGCCATCTTAAAACACAGATGCAATAGACAAAGATGTTGATTAGAAATGTGATCAGTCACAGAAAAGGGTGATTTACCTATTATCGGTGTGTAGCCATAAAGGGTGATTTACCTAATAATCAGTGTGGAAATGAATGGGCGAAGACCCACACTGTGAAATGCTACAGTTGTATGGCTAATCCGTATAGTTGGTAGTCAAAATGAGCCGACTACGAGGTAAAATCCCCTTCAGACATATCCAACCCAATCAGGATTTGAAATCCAGTCCTATTGTGCTGCTGAAGTCACGGTATTCACTTCTGAATTATTCAGTTTTCATTGCCCGCTGGCATGGATTTATTTCTCGTATGATTAGCTGATTTCATCTCCAGTTATTGATATTAGTTTGTAATTAGCGCCGTTAGCTTTGTTACGTTGAGCCGAACGGAGAATTTACCACAAAATCGAGTTGTATCTACTCTGCAAACTTAGAGTTGTCTCACCATCTTAAAGAATTAATTATTTCTTGATAACTAGTTGCGCTGTACCCGGTAGTGCCATAGAGTAATATTGAGGTAAAAGACGAGAAAACACGAAAGCCTAAAAGTTACATCGAGTCTGCCAAATATTTCACCTTCATCACTCATTTCACACAAAAAATAGACAGATGCAGAAAATAAAATGTTATTATTTCTACAAGCTGAACAAATATTAAACATAGGTTTTATTTGGCTAACAAAGGTCTAAACTCTGAACTGAATCACTGGGTGTTTATTGGTTTAAAAAAAGGATATGAGAATTGAATCATTTTAAAACTGTCCATTTAATTTGCTAAAATACAGTGGGTTACAAAGAGGCGAGCCTGATCAGTAGGAAGTTGAATAAATAGTTTATTAGAAGAGAAAAAACGCTTACCAAAGGAATAATAACATAATATGACAAAATAATTATTAGAATATTTATTTATTATTAGAAAATTTAAATATGTACATAAATATTATAATAAAAATTTAAATAAATAATATAAGTATGCGGTAAAAATGTAATTAGAAACGTATTAAACAACAACACTGACCTCATGATATTAATGAAGTGTACATATCACAGAATTACAGTCATCAAGGAACAGTCATATGACAAGGTAGTTTGTTTTTATTGCCGTGTAATGACTGCTACAGACTCTTGTACTTATTAGCTCTCCTCAGTTCATCTTTCTCATGATAGGAACTGGATAGACATTACACGTCTTATCATGGAAAGGCTTTATCTCTGAATTCACATCCCTCATGAATCATCCAGTGGTGATTATTTGTGATTCTCTGTGCTAGAACCTTTTCACACACATGCACACACATGCATGCAAGCATGAATGCACACACACACAGAGAGAGAGAGAGAGAGAGAGAGAGAGAGAGAGCTGAAACATAATTATTAAATAAATGTGAAATAAATTTCATTTATTCATCATTCACACAATAATATCACAAAATATTATAATGGAAGACAAACCTACATGTAATGGTAATGTAAATTTCTGTGCCTCATTTAAATATAATAGGTAAACAAATTTAAATCAACAAATGTTTAACTTAATTATCACCATATCTAACAGGCTGACAATAATATAGCATCACACATCATTAGACCAACAAGCAGTTAATCATAGTGATGATTACAGTGGTTCATGTTCGGATATATTTGCTACTGGTCTTTGTATATCCTGATGATAGTCATTCAGTTCGACTGAGGCAACCCTCTCCAGATGAGAAGCGACTTCGATCTGGATGCTATTCAGCATCGCCTGACTCTCCGGACAGATAGTGTGCACATCGTAAGCCACGGCATCCTGTACAGCTCGCAGCATCTGTTTAACTTCCTCCAGTACTGATATCGACTGTCGGAAGAGACAATTATGATTTTATATGCAGTCCTCAATAACTATAGGTTTTCTTATTATGAATAAGTACATATAATTATATAGGGACCAGAAATACGTATCAGAAAACATTTACTAATTAGTCTTATACTTATGAACCATAATCATCATCATTATCACTCATCCTCATTATGGTTGTCATTAGTATTATCATTACAACTTTTAATATCATCATCACCACCATTGCCAGCCTCTCCATCTCCATTACCACCACCATCATCATCAACACATCCACCACCATCATCGTACCACACCTTCATATTAACAATGATGTACATCTTCTGGTTGTCATGAGTGTCTCTTTCTGTGATTGATTGCAGTTTACTTTGTACGACACCAAGTAAAGCTTGAGCCACCAGGGAACAGGACATACCACATATGGATGCCACTTTATCTCGATAAGCTTTGACCATCTGCCCAAAACATCCGTTCTAGACAAAACATGGAAATGTGACAGGTGTACATCAATTAAATCCAGCTACAGACCAGATGTACTTACTACCGGTATGGAGATAACGCTTATGAGGTGACCATAATAAGTGGCCCCCATACAGAGTAGGGTAATTAATTACACCATTTAAACCATGCTGCAGCTGTTAATAATAATTATAATAATAATAATAACAAGAGAGTTTTAATAAATTAGCTTTGCTAGAGGCAGTGAAGTAATTTTAAGAATAGACTTACAATTCTTTTGAGGACGTTTTCCTCTTCCTCTCTGTTCATTCCCACTCGTATCAAGCTGTCATCATCGAGTCTTTCCTGTAATCTGAGGGCATATTGGATAAGGTCGGATATTGAGTCTGACAAGGAGTTGGCATACTCTATCTGTCCAGCGACACTGTGTAACATACGCCACACCTCTGGTACCAAGATGCTACCCTGAAATGGTCGAAGTGACAAAGTCAACATTTAACAGTGTACTATAATGGAATGGAGGCAGTTTGTGTCTAGTTTTGGAGGCAAGACCATATAACCGTTGGTCTTTATAAAAGTATAGCATTGTATGTTAAGAGGTACAGTCATTTGTGTTAAGGTACAGTTATATGTTATGGTACTGGTATATGATGGTACAGTGATCTGTGTTAAAGTACAGTGATCTGTGTTCAGATTTGATGATATGTGTTAAGGTACAATGACCTGTGTTAAGACACAGTGGTCTGTATTATGACACAGTGGTCTGTATTATGGCACAGTGGCCTGTATTATGGGATAGTGGTCTGTATTATGGCACAGTAGTCTGTATTATGGCACAGTGGTCTGTATTATGGCACAGTGGTCTGTATTACTGGTATGATACAATGGTCTGTAGTCATCTGCGTTGTGGTACAGTTATCTGTGTTATTGCACAATGTTTTTTTATATAACAGTGATATGTGTTGTGGTATAATAATCTCTGTAATGGCACAGTGATGTGTGTTATAGGACAGTGATCTGTGTTATGGCACAGTGATATGTGTTATGGCACAGCGATATGTGTTATGGCACAGTGACCTGTATTATGGTTAAATAATTTCTGTAATCATACAAGATATTCCACAAAATCTAGGACTACAGCAGATACAATCCTTCATTTGATATCACTTAAACACCTACAAATGGTGACATCTTTGAATCCTCAAGGTATCTTTCTATATTAGCATTGACCATCTAAGACTAATGCAGTGTCCCATTTCCACATACCTGTGAGATAACATTTCTAAGTAGAAGCCACCTGTATACATTAAGCCAGTCTTGTTCATCCTCAGCTTCAAGTATCTGTTCATTGATGGCATGTGTGACGTGAAGCACATTACTTTGGTTATAGGGATTACTCATGTCTGGACAGCCACCGTATTGGTAGTGAAATGCTGCCTGTAATTATGACATGTATGTTTTAAGGCAAAATTAGAGTAAAAGCTCTATTAACAATACATTTTTTAATTGCTAACATTGTGTATTGGCATACAGAATCGTGAATTATGAACACAACTTTTTAAGGTGACATTTTAATGCTGAGGTCTGTCTGCATGTGCGTGTGTTTATCTGTAAATTAATGAATGAATGAAATTACCCTTTCTTTTTCCAGGAAAACATTCTGATAAAGATGAGCTGGGTTATCTGGGTATAACACCTCATACCTAAACATACAAATAAAAGGTATTAGCTGAACAGTGAGTATAAGTCTTGTTCAGCAGGATCACCATGATCTAGGTTTCCCCAAAATGATCACAGTATATCACAGCAATGAGTCTCTGTATGTGGATGTTTTTTCTTCAAAACCTGGGAAAGCAACCAGTAATGGATGGTAAAATATCTCAGTATCATTTGAGATAATCGCACAAACACACTTGACCAAGATGTTTATGTTTGTCTGTTGGCATTCCCAGATTCGTTCATGTTTTTCTATAATGTCGCTCCTTCACTTCAGGATGGAATCAATCAGCATTTGGCAGAACTTAGCTGTCCTGAAGGCTATCTTTGGCTTTTTGCCGGTACCGACTCCTAATAGATCTTGAGATGCTTATGTTGTTTGACATCATTGGTTTTATGTGTGAGAAGTAAGCACTATAACTATCAGGATCCTAATATTAACCTAATGTACACATTTATTACACATCTACCATATTGTTCTAATTGCCAATTATTGTCACCTGATCTGAAATGAAGATCTTCTGAAAGGCAGCAGAAGCCTGGTATAATATAATTAGCATCTTCATTGAAGAAATCAGATTTTATTCTAAAACCAAAATCTACCGAATAAGAGTAAGTCGGTGATGAATTACGTTGGTCAATTCAATGATTTGGCCATATCCTTACTGACTGTTGGGAGACTTTAATATCATAGCTTACATTATTGGGTAATTATAACATAGAGTGAAAGGGGGATTATTGTGGACTGGGAAAAATTGCCAAAATGTTGAAAAAGTTGTGATAAAAGGCTGACCTCAGTGAAGAGTCCTACTGATTACAAAATGGTAACATCACATTTAGTCACATTTATACCTGGGTATCACATTAATACTGACCTTGTTTCCTCGTCATTGATGAAGTGATATTTGAAGTATTTGTATACAGGAACAATTCTCCAACCCGTCTGTACATATAACTGTCATAACAAATACAATAAAAGCTATTAATTTACTTCTCAAATTAACAATATTTATCAGCCAGTTGGTGATTTAATCAATTAGTCAGACAGTTAAATCTATCATTCAACTAAAAGAATATTAATGGTCATTTATTGATTAATTTATTTACACAAACTTACTGTATAATGGTTCAAATTCATAATGGTGAATATTAAATGCTTATTAGGAGAAACTTAAAACATTTAGAAAATGCCATTTACTGAAATCAGGTATCTTGAATGCCCTAAGGCTAATATCAGACATGGGGTCAATTCAATTCTGGAATTGATCATTTAAAAAAAAATGGAATTGGAGTTGAGAAATTTGGAACTGGAATTTGAATTGAGAAATTTTGAATTGGAATTGAAGTTTCCTACAAACAAATTAAAGATGCAAATTAATTTACCATTTTTACATGTGGTATTACCAATATCCTGGAATCAAAATGATCCAGAACTTGTTTGTTTGTTTTGTTTTTTGGGGAGAATCCCCAGGCTGTCGCTTATTCAGCACAGCCTCTATGTTGGAGTGGTTGAGAAATATCTTCCCCCACCACTCACAGGGGGGCAGTACAGAAAGATGGAGTTTGTTGTTTGTTTTGAATATATATATATATATATATATATATATATATATATATATATATATATATCATATACGCACACCAACCGTGGCACCCCAAATGAGCGTTTAACAAATTAAATGGTCTGGATACCATGGGCTCTGCCTACAACACTGTGAAACTACCACATTGCATACCTGTAATCTATATAGAGATACTGCTATTTACTAATTAATTAATTTATCATCTCAATGGAAATGCAAATCTGGAGCAAATACTTGCCCCTCCTCTCCTAAAACTGTGACTACTATAGCTTGTCTCCAGACCTAACTGTTTTAATAGCCATTTGAAATATTTTGTAAACTTACCATATGTTAGTGGTTTAGTACCCAGCAAGGAAAAACATTAGTTGCAAGGTTACTACTGGAAAGTGGAATATAAAGACATCTTTGATGATTACAAAATACACTTTTACATGGGGATGTACCCAAGACTATGATCCACCACTTGATATCATCAAATATCTCTTTAGCTAAAAGCGTCTTGTGGTTTTTGCAATGTTTTACCAGGTTAACACTTACATGTGGTGTTAGCAAAATACTGGAACCAAATTGATCCAGAACTTTTCTTCCTATATATAATATATATATATATATATATATATATATATATATATATATCTCAGATATGCACACTGACTTTGGCACCCCATGTGAGCAATTAACTAATTAAAATAGTCTGGATACCATGGGCTCCACCCACAACACTGTGACACCTCCACATAGCATGCCTGTAATCTATATAGAGATATTGCTATTGAGGAATTTATTCCCGTTCAGTGTTTAGAACGGGCCAACAAAATTAAATCCACAAATTAATTTACCCTTTAATTTTTTATTTCAGAAATATTTCTTCCATGACAATCCTACTTGGAATATAAACTACTCAGAGTAGGTATTCCAAGTAAGTACTCAGAGTACCTACTTATGGTAAAATGTATTAGGCAAAAAAAGAGTCAGATAAAAACCGTAATTGGAATTGATAAATTTGATGTAGAATTGGAATTGACAAAATGGAATTGAGTGGAATTGGAATTGACAAAATGGAATTGAGTGCAATTGGAATACACAAAATGGAATTGAGTGGAATTGGAATTGACAAAATGGAACTGACCCCATGTCTGGTTAATATACAATAAAATACAATAACACAATATTGTAGGTAGAGAAGAAATGGGGTGAAAGCAGCAAAGAAAACCTCAAAACCCAACAATTACGATAATTCAATATATTTTGTCATCATTGAAGATCTCAGTCCTTTTTGGCCATACCTTAAGGTATGCCTGTTGCCTGTGATAGCAGCAAGATTCAAATTCTGCTGCAAAACCCTTTTTCCTGCTCAGTATTTCTTCCATGGTCCACACTTTCTCATTGTTGCCAAGGTACAAACCAACAATAAAACAAGACTGCTGCCTATATAGCCCCTTCATATGGCTGTAAACTAATAAAATAAAACAAAACATTATTAAAGCTCACTCACACTGATCTGATTAACGTCCGGTGATGAATTTACCGAATTATCACTTAATAGCAAACCCACCTATTTTTGAGTAGATTTCCATTGCTTCTGCCCAACACCCTCTGGTCCTCTGGCATAGCAGTGTTCATGTAACTCAAGCTGGCGCAGATATGGATCAATTTTGCCAAACAGCGTACTGAAGCCTGACACAGCGCAGCAGATGGCAATCTTAAAGACAAGTGAATCAATGCAGAATGTCAGATATATTGAGGTAATTTTTTGTTTAGTTTAATTCGTCATGAATAAAGGGGGACACACACACACACACACACACACACACACACACACACACACACACAATGTATATACACATGCACACACACAAATTGGTTGCAGTAATTTCACTGACAATTTGATACATTTATAATAATACAAAATGTCTTGAAATGCACAAATATTGTACTTCACAACAACAACAATTCATTTAACAACTGTTTCCCCTCTTACGGGGTTGTTGGGTGGTGAGTTCATATACCAGTCTTCTGCATTTTACTTAAAATTGCACGTCTACCTCATTCAGCCAACAGTCTCATATTCTTCTCCACTTGATTCCATGTCATGCTCGGTCTTGCTCTACTTCTCACGTCAACCACCTCATACATCATATGGTTCTGTTCACCCAGTCACCATCATCGTTCCATAACATATGTCCCAGTCATCTTAACAACTCCAGTCACCAGTTCAATCCCCATTCACTCCCTCAGCCCTACACTTGGTACCTTATCCCTCACACGCCACACATTTCCCTTCCATCTCTGTCTGCTCAAATCGTCCTATTTGCTGACACTCGTGGCCAACATCTAATTCCCACACACCATTGTAATCCTCACACATGTCGCATACACTTTCCACGTTTAACTTCAATGACACATCCTTCCTTGTCAAGATCCTTGACACAGGACCGGATTTAGGACCTCCACATATTTCATAAAAAAAATTTGTAAGGAAACATTTAGGCTGACCATATTGTGTGTGTATTAGTTGTCTTACATTCACGAGGTTAGAAACGTTTAACATACACAACGTACCGTAATAAGCGTACTCGCAAATACTTATTTTTCACGCGAAACATAAACATATCCTCGAACATAACATAACGTGTATGAATTTGCGTATTACAACAACTAAATGGTTGTTTTCATGGTATGTATGCTGTTTTTTAGGCATGACATTCTTGACCGAGTTAATGCCACAAGTCCCCACAATTTTGATCTGAACACAGGAGTTTTTTGTTAATTTTTGAAATAAAAAAAGAGAACGAAATTAAAAAGTATGCCCATTGGATTATGGATGATCAGAAGAGGCTACACTCTCAATGTCTAAAATATTTTGAGTTCAGAATTTTCTTCCAGTATTTATTCAGTTTCTGACTTCATTGAAGGAATGATTGGAAGCCTACAAAAACACCTGTTCTCTTTTCTGCTTCTTGTGTGAACTGGATTCACTGGACTATGATGAAACCAGAAGCAGTTGCAGCAAAATTGATTGCTGAGTACAAGGATGATCTAGATCAAACACTTGGTGTTGAAGTTATGCAGTATGCAGTTTTCTTCACTCATTTTCCGGAAGATGATAAGATAGGGAGACAACATTTCCTTTACAGACTGTTGATGAACAAAAATGTTGTGGATACATTTCCTAATGTCGAGATAAGTGCTACAAATGTACTGATTCTCGTGGTCACAAACTGTTCTGGAGAACGTTCATTGAGTAAACTGAAGTTCATTAATAAAGACTCCGTACAACAATGAGTCATGATAGGCCCAGTCATCTACCGATTGATGAGTATTGAATATGACATTCTCATAGAGATTGAATTCGACAAAATGATCAAAGACTTTGCAAGCGTCAAGTCTCGTAAAGTGTCTGGTCTGTAAATATTTGCACTGTACTATCTATCTTGTAACCTTTTATTTTTTGGTATTCTAGGGAAAAGGGTCGGCCTCCACTGCTGAAGGCTGGCGAGAGGCCTCCATATGTCTAAATGCTGCCATGTTCTGACAGCTTTCTAAACTTTTCCCATTCACAACGCACTCATGCCACTGAAGCTGAATTTGCTCCTCCACCTCTACTCAGCAAATCCCCTAGATAACAGAACTTTTCAACTCTGTCCGGACACTCACCACTTCCAAGATTCATGCTTTCCCGTATGTTGGTATCCATTCCATCACCTGCTTCTCTCAATTACCTGGCATACAAATGTATTCCCAATTGTACTTAGTGAATCTTTGATACACCTCAGTAGCAAATGTGGACCACTTCATACAGAGAGCACACAATCACTTCCGTGTTCTCTGAACATCATCACAGTTCTTCCCCGAAAACATCACCTTTGTTTTGATGATGTTAACATTCAACCCTTTTGTTTCCATGCGCTCTTTCCATCTCAATACGTTCTTCTTCAACTCTCCCGTGCATTTCAGCCACAAACACCAAATCACCACATCACGTACAACATCTCCCATGGCAATCCCAGGGTTACATGTCAATGCTTCCATAACAATTGTGAATAGTAATGGACTCAGTATCAATCCCTGAGGTAACTCCACCTTCACCGTAAACATATCCCATGCTTTGTTTTCACAACTATCCCTGCATTATCATACATTGTCATTCCTTCTTTCACCAGCCTTTACTCAACCTCCAGTTTCCCCAATGCCAACCGGACCACTTCTCTTGGCATTCTATTGAATTGAATGCCTTGTCCGGATCTACAAAAAATGGTAACTTCTTTTGCAGCTTCCATGTTGTGAATATTCCAACAGTCTTTCCTTTCCCAGGCATAAATTCAACAAATTGCATTTCATCAATTATCACTTTCTCTTTAAAATTTATCTCCAATACACACACCAATATGCTCATTCCATGTTCTGACAACCTTATTGCCTGATACAAACCACACTCCAAAGGATCACCTTTTCCCATGTACATCAGAATAAGAGTACTTAGCTCTTAGTCCCTTTGTACCTTTCCTTCATCCATCACCATGTCACAGATGTTTGTCATCTTCATCATCCTGACCATCTGTGTCAGTTCATCTGCCTTCCCACATTTCATTAATCCAGTTGCTCTCTCCACCACAATGTGATAATCTTTCTTTCACTTTCAACTGTTCCACCTACTATTATCCCCCCCCAAAAAAAATATTCAGCAGGTGCTACATATACTCCTTCCATCTCTTCCTGACCACCTCTGGCTTTACAACTATAGTCCCATTCGCATCCCTCAAACAATTTACTCCAACTACATCCTGCCTTTCCTTCGCCAACAACTTTTTCTATCTATAACACAATTATCTACCCTTCTTCCATATTAATCTTCTCTCCTGCTGCTGCTGTGCTTAAGCAAACTGCTTTCTTTGCAGCCTTCTTTGCCATTTCATATTTTGCCAATACATCTTCTTCCACAGTAGTATCCACTACATGGTAACATGTCTTGTACACCACTCACTCACTCACTCACTCACTCACTCACTCACTCACTCACTCACTCACTCACTCACTCACTCACTCACTCACTCACTCACTCACTCACTCACTCACTCACTCACTCACTCACTCACTCACTCACTCACTCACTCACTCACTCACTCACTCACTCACTCACTCACTCACTCACTCACTCACTCACTCACTCACTCACTCATCTCCTCACTCACTCACCACCACTCACTCCTCTCCTCTCACCACCACTCACCATCACTCACTCACTCAACCTCCTCACTCCTCTACTCACTCACTCACTCACTTCTTACCACTCACTCACTCACTCACTCACTCACTCACTCACTCACTCACTCACTCACTCACTCACTCACTCACTGTCTTGTTTACATCATCATACTTCTCATCTTCCTCCAATACCAATATCTCTTGATTTGGAAATATCCAGCTGGACCTTCATCACGCCTTCCAATTTCATGTCAGTCAGTATCAGATGGCCTTTGTACATTGTATTCCAGAAATATTTTCTGTCCTGCTTATGTATCATCAGGTAATCAACACTTTGGTTGTCAACTAACCTGATGAGTGTGCAATTATGCACAATAAATAACAATACACAATTATTGTACTAAGTGTACTTACTCTATAATGGCCTTGTCTCATTTTGAATTCTTTTTGGATAAACCCTTCTGCAATGGGAGCAAGTTTCAGGAACGTTGCCTGGTCCAGAAGAGTCATAGCTGTTTTCAAACCTAAATCATTTAAATGTGATATATAAAAACAAATATACGTTTTTACCCTTGTGACTGTGAAACAAGTCTTTTTACAAACCATCTTTCATAATATTTGCATTACCAGTACATACATACGTACGTACGTGGGGTAAGTGCGTGCGTGCGTGCGTGCGTGCGTGCGTGCGTGCGTGCGTGCGTGCGTGCGTGCGTGCGTGCGTGCGTGCGTGCGTGCGTGCGTGCGTGCGTGCGTGTGTGTGTGTGTGTGTGTCCATAAATAAGTTCAATACATTCTTACCATGTGCATCACATCCAGGAAGATGATAAACGTAATATTCTGGATCTTCAGTTTTGATAGAAGAATTCAGTATCTGTTGTGTCAGTTGCTCTGATGTCTCAAACTGCAAGTCCATTCTAAATACATGCAAAAACAGAATCAGTATTTAAAATTACCACATCTAGAATGCACCACTGTCACACATGAGATCACCTTGCATCCCACATGTGAATGGTATTATTAGAATAAATTTCTTAGAGCATCTGCTGTCAAGTTTTAGGTGTAATTTCTATTTACCTAAACACATTGTTAATGCTACCATTGCTATATGTACTGCAATTTTTATTCAGCAAAAAACGAAATCATTGTAGAACATAAAAAAATCAATTGTGTAGAGTGATTATTTAAAAAAATTAGGAACCAAATCTTTCTGAGCTGTTATGTGTGTTAATATTTGTTTCATATCATATTTACTAATACTTAGTATTCACTTTTTGAAAGCAACATTCACAAAAGATTACGATAATTGGAAAAATCTAATGTGCAATTAAAATAATAACTGCCACTGATTATTTATTTAATTTATAAAAACTTGATCTATCATGTTGCAAATTAATATTAAATGGTTATTGGAAAAACCATTAAAACGATTTCCTAAATATTTTCTGGCGAAATTACACAGGAATAAAATATGGTGGATTTTATATTGAAATCTTAAACAAACTAAGAATGCTACAGCCCCTTGACACACACAAAACCAAGCAATATTAAAATTTAACATCCATAGGTAAGGAAAAAACATTTCCTCATTGACAGTGGAAACTTTGTACTCCTTCGCTTTATGTTCAAGACATCATATCTCATGTTAGGCATATACAAGCAAGTTAAAATTCACTTAGCATGCCTCAAGTATACAAAAATATAAAAAACACTATTTCCAAACACTGAGTATATTTGGCCACCAGAAAGTTAGTTTACTCTAGTCTGTATAATGATAGTGACTTACCTCATGGCTGCCTGTCTCAGCACAGTGACGAGTCGCGGAAAAGGATTCGGTGTCAATTTGCCACCTAGGACCAAGTCTATTAGAAAGTGTGGCCAAACTTCATCCAAATGAGTGTCAGTAATATACTAAAAATACCAAACGGATTGCAGCATCTAGATTTGTGTATGATCTCATTTGGTGTGCTTCATAAAGTTTTAAAACTTACGCCACGCGCACACACACAATACTATAAAGATTTATTACTGATAACTACCTTCAGGAAGACTGATTCCACCTTGAACTCTTTGGTTGCAGTCGAGCTTTTAGCACCCCTGCTTCACACCGATCACTGGAGAGAAAAAAACAATCCACACAAAACACAGACAGTTTTATTATTTATTAACCAATTAAGGTGAATATACCTTGAAGAATCTGTTTTATGAGAGATGTTTTAATTATGAGATAAAAGTTTAATTAAAAAGTAGATGTGTGTATATATAACTTGTCCGTCAATATTTGAAAACAAAAAACTCATACTACTAAATGAAAGTTCCCAGTGACACACTACATATGTCATATTTAGACATGCATTTGTCCATGTTAGATAGATTGCTTAGGAGATTTCTATACTTGGTTATGGTGTATATATTCGTGTATAGCCCGCACTCGCGTATACGGTTTTAGAACCATTAAACCCCCCTACAGTCGAACCTGTGTATAAACCCCAGTAAAATCAACAAATTTATCATCACTATCTTCATCGAACATATGTTGTATTTGTTCATGTGTCAGCATGTCATCGTACATCTTGCCTTCTTCGTCAGGGTCAATTTAATCCCAGGTAATTTTCACCCACTGTGTGATGATAGGTAACAACACCGCTTCAGGTTGTCTGTTGTTGTGCGTTACTTTCCGTAATGCTGTTTGAAGTAGTTTATTAGAAGTTCCCATATGCCATCTTTGGAAGTAATTAACGCATTGTTTGCTGTAATCGTTTTCCTTTGATGTGGCTTCTATGGTCATTCTTTGCGTGGCCTCATTTGCCTTTCCGTTCAATTACACACGCTCACACATTTCGATAGTAATGACACGTCTTAGATAGACCAAAAATAACACCTGCCTGTAATAGTTTATGGAGGCGGCCGTATTGGTAATAGTGCGGCTGTTTTCGTATCGCAGCCGATTTGGACCTACACCTTTTGTAGGATCAGATTGTTGTAATTTACTGGATTCCTGTGCTTTCTGGATCCCTGTGCATCAAACAGATTAATTGCGATCCGGATCATTTGACACCTCTAGATAATAAATCATGTGCTGGCCGTTCCCAGACGACCTTGGTACCAGTGACAGTCTGACCCTGACTACATTACCCATAAATTATTACATGACAACAGGCCAACACCACGCTACTCACTGACGGTTATCACGATTAAGTTTGGCTTCAAAAGACAACAGCGAAAACACACCTAATTAATTTGTTTGATGTTCATATATTGATAATTAATGTTGTAAAACAATATTATTGTATTTCCCCCTAAATTATGCCAAATATTACCTTCCCTTTTAGTCTGACCCGTGTATAAGACGCTTTTGGCAGCGGTTTCGTGGTATCAAAAGTGTGGCCTATACACGAGTATATACGGTATTAGCTTTTAATAATAATTTAAACATGATTCCACAGCAATGTTTTGGAAATTAATTGTCATTTTGAAATAAATTCAATTATAACTAAATAGTCTGGTAAGAAAATAGCTTCGTTTAGAAAAAGACAACATGGAAAAGGTTACTGGATATACTTCATTCATTACGTAGTAATGCCTTATATGAGAAGGCCAAGGTTCTTAATTCTTGGTTTTGGAAAAAGAATAACTGCCATACATATCATACCATAACAGCCTATTACTAAGTGAGCAATTGTGAATGGATTTTAAAAGAATGTTTCTAATTATATCTTAATAGTCACCTTGGTTGTCATGTTCAAGTATTCTTTCATCTTCCACACCATGCTTGTAATTTATCAACTGCTCTGGTGGGTTGACGCTAGGCTATAGATGAAGATGTCCAATATTTTACACGGGAGCCTTTGATCAATTGATACAGAACTGACTCTACTGTGGGAACTTAATTTAAAATTTTCATTATATCACTTAAAATAATTAATATGGCAGGTAATGAAAAACGTTAACCAGTTTATTTTTACATTTTCCTATTAAACTATTACATCTATTATAAAACTGGCATGCTTCATCTTATGGTGTATTAAATTACCCCTGGTGTATGAGGTGTGTCTCTGATTCCAGTTTGAGGCCTTTTTACTTCATCTGGAAAGGCTTTCTTGAATGTGGCTATCAGATCCTTATGTCAGAGAATGTAAAACAAAATCACATCTAATATGTCTGTTGTATATGCGCAGACACACACACACACACATACACACACATACAAGAAAATTAGTTTGCAGTTATGCATAGTATATGATTAAACTGTATATCCTTACTGTCAGGGCAGGACACTGAACAATGGCATCTTCTAGTAGTCCAATGTACAAGGTAAATAAATATGAATTCAAATTCTTCAGCAGTTGAACAGTCTAAAAAAACAAAATGTATGAACAGTTATAAAAATAGGCATACTTTTACATTGTATATATATATATATATATATATATATATATATAGTCAGGCTTTGATATACTGTGGTCCATAATAACACAAATTCGGATATAACACAGTCAGACCTTGGACACCGAATTGCGGAATCCATGACAGAGCATTTTCATGTGAAATGGCATGAAATCCACAACTGACCGATACAATATTTCGAAATAATTTGAACACGTTTTCATAGTTTTTAATTCACTCTTAAGACAACAAACCTACATAAATAATTATTGATCACAAACTTAATTACACACCACCTTGGCTCAATCAGCCAAACAAACAGCCTGATCACAAAACTCAATTATTGTGTGACTCCACCCACTAAATAAGTTTGATCCTAATTGCAATAAATAAAACATACTCAATAGCTGTGAATTAACAATCCTATTTTGTCAATAACAGACATCCGTTTTTGATCATATTGTATCAGTTCTCAAATGCTATTCTTCGTGCACAATGCTACTTCAAAATGCGGAAAAGAAAATCATACACTGTTCAAGAGAAACTGGAGGCTATTACAAGAGTTAAACAGCGCGGTGAACTCAAGCTAATGTGTCTAGGAATAATGGCATTCCAGAATCAATACTTCCCATTGGATTAGAGATGAACATAAAATGCTTGACTTTGTTAATACAGTGGACTCAAATGATGGCACGAAAAGAAAGAAGGCTAGTAGAGCTGGTGATACAGATTTTGATAGAGCTGTTTACATTTGGTTTGTGAAAGAGAGACAACAGACTGGAACTCCAATTAGTGGTCTGATGATGGCAGTTCAAGCTCAGAAACTTCATAAGCAACTTCATGTTGATAATGCTGGTGAATTTACAGCATCAAAAGGTTGACTTAACAGGTGTAAACAATGCCATGGGATTAGTCGGTTTAAAATTACTGGCAAAATTAGATCTGCAGACTTCGCAGCTGCAGATGTATTTACCTATTCTACAGACTTGGTTCTTGACAAGGATTTGGTTCCCAAGCAAGTATATAATGCTGAAGAAACCGCACTCTACTAGAATATGCTACAAGACAAGACGCTAGCTATCAAGACAGACAAGCGTAAGCACGAAGGTTTTAAACGGAGCAAGGACGTACCATGTTACTCTACTCATGTGCACAAGCAGATGGGAAATCACAAACTGAAGCCTCTTTGCATAGGAATGTTTTAAAAACCTTATTGCATCCATCATGTGAATTTGTCATCAGTGCCAACTGAATATGCCAACAGTTCCAATGCAGGGATGATTTTGATTCTCTTCAAATACTGGTTTTCAAATACTTTTTCCCCTCAAGTTAGGAAGCACCTGGACAAGATTAAAGTTCCTCTAAAAGCAGTTCTACTCCTGGACAATTGCCCTGCATACCCTCCAGCTGAGATCCTTCAATCACGTTATGGCAATATCAAGGTGACCTCTACCTCCCCCAAAACACAACCAGCAAGGTCAAAGCCCTTGATCAAGGCATCATTTCAGCACTAAAATGCCACTACAAAAACGAAGTGCTGAAAGATGTTATCTGCTCAGAGTTAAGCATGATCAAGTTTCTGAAGAAGATTAAGCTCAAAGGATGAAAACTGTTCTGTGTGTCAGGAGGGTACTGATGACAATATCCTTGAAGAAGTCCAAAGAACAGAAGAAGAAGAGGCTACAGAGGAATCAGAAGACAATGACACACTACAGATTCCATCAGCATCTGAAACATTGCAAACAGCAATGCAATATTTTGTATATGTACTACAGACTACAGATCTGATAATATCCAATCTCCAGGCCATTGATTCTAAATTAACAAGAATTATATGCCCATCATTAAACAAGCATAATAATAATAATAATAAACTACCTTTTCAGTAACAGGGACATGATGACATTTCTGTCCATCTACAGTAAGCATGTCATCCAATCTTTTTGTAATAACTTTGATACATGTCACTTGATCAGAGCTTCTCTCATTCCTATAAATAGGAAACAGGATAAAGAAAACTCTAGTATTTTAGCATCTATATTCAATGTATTTTTATTTGTTTGTTTATGTGTGTATATGTAGTATTTTGCAGTACACAACCATGAATATATAATATATATATATATATATATATATATATATGCACTTTTTCTATGGTTTATGATTTTATGTACAACATATATCAACAGTATAAACATATTTCTTGTTTACTGCATTCAGTACCAGCTAGAAACAGCTGGACTTGATTATGGTGTTGGCTTGTACATGTTTATAAACAAGACATGTTATGTGGAAAATTTAAAAAAAATACATTTAGCTCCAAACAAACAAAGTTACAAATATATCACTTGAAATGTAACTTCATAACAACAATCTCTTATATATATATATATATATATATATATGTGTGTGTGTGTGTGTGTGTGTTTGTGTATGTTTGTGTCTGTGTGTGTGATGATGATTGGTGTTTTACAGCCACTTTTGTGTACATGGTAGGCTAAAACATTGGGTCCAGCGACCTCCAAAGAGTGTGTGTGTGTGTGTAGTGTAGTGAAGTGCTATAGAAAGGACAATAAACCAAAAGACAAGAAATGTGACAGTATTTGTTTATGGTTAGATTTATAAATCACTTATAGTAACATCACAGACAATCATATTGGCAATCCTACAAGTGACAGTTATAAATAAAAGAACTTGGATACTGTAATAATATTGAAGACTTACAGTGGACTGTCAAAGAGTTCAATAAGTCCAATTTTGTACTGCATAAACAAGTTGATCACAAGTTCACTAACTTTTTCCTGGTTCAGCTGAAATAACGATATTAATCACAATATAACAAACACTGGGTGATATATGAATCAATGACAACACATGAAGAGCTTATTCAGTAGTACTCTGTTTAACTTAGTATGTACAAAATAGTAGCATATTAATTACACAACAATAACTTTCAATGGGCAGATAGGTGATGTTTTATGGGCACCTTTGTGCACAAGGTAGGCCAAATGGGCCGAGTGACTTCAAAAGGTAAGGAGATGAAGTCAAATATGAAACACCCTTCAGATATACCCATGCTGAGATTTGAACTGAGGTGGTAGTTATCTGTGATCCAGTGTGCTACCAGTTAGACCACGGAGGCACCCCAATGGGCAGATAAGTGAACCAAAGTTAGGTTGAGTTGATTCAAGTTATTTAGCCTTGACCCTGGTCGCGTCTGGAACATATGGCTTAGGGGTGACTTCTGGGGAAATAACCCACAACGTAGATGTGAGTTGGATTGGTTTCCACAACCAAGAAACATCGGGATAAAGATATATATTATGGTTCAGTTAAGTATTAACTGCATCTTCTAGAGCCCAAATAGTCATAGCACATCATGCTGCAAGACTACTAATTATACTTGCCTATGAAATTAATGATTAACAACAGGCTGAAACAAACAATTTGTAGCCTGGCAAATATTTCACTCTTATATATTTAAGATTATGTAAGTTAGTTTTGGCTGTAACTGCCCTTATGTTAGTGATATATGAATGCATGTAAGTTAGTTTAAGCTCTACCACATAATAACGAAGTGATCTATGTTAAACTGATCGTACTTCTTGTATCTTATATATGATTTTTCGGATCGTCTGATTTAGCTGCATCAGTGTATGGACTCTAGCAGCTGTTCCATGCAGGATACGATATATTTCAATCATAAGTCTATCATCGTAGGCATTCCTGAAATAAACAAAACAAACACCAAAATTATGACTGACTGACTGAACATTTAACTTAAGAATGTTTAACAAGATCATTTTGCTACATCCTACCTGTCCATCTGGATCAGCAAGACTAGATTATGGATAATATCAAAGAGTTCAGTCTGTGGATCAAGTCTGGCTATCATTCTCTGCCAAGATGACCTTAAAAAATAACATTGCCATATGTATGACGGACTATTGAAAAAAAAAGTACTTTCAGATGAGACAATCTATAGGTGAATCTCATACAGATATGACAAAAAAAACAGACAAAAGTAAAACAAATAAATGGGAGCATTTAATTAGAAACTCATTAAATCTTAACCCGAAACTGGAAGCAATAATGTTTGCTCATACAAAAATTAAAGACTCTAATAATGTTATTTAAGGTGACTAAATAGGAATATTTAATTTAAAACTCTATATGTTATATTATTTATGTCTTGTGAGTTTGAATTAAATAATTATGTGCTTTGACAATAAAGAAAAAAGCTCATAAGTTTTGCACTATTTCATGTATAATTATACTTAAGGAAGAAAGTCAATTCGTCAACTCACATAATGGGAGCAGTTATTTCCCGAGCTTCGGGTGTATATCCAGATCTATCACCCAAAACAAATCCATCCAGTCTAACTTTTGCAATCGGCTTCTTTTTCTGTTTCGATTTTCTCTTCTTTCCTTTAAATGAAGATGGGTCATTGGATGAAATATAGAATATAACAATCAGTCAATGATTGATTGCACTATCTATTCCAACACATCATCAACAGTTTTAACTGGACATAAAATATATCGATGAATCAGTAATTATAAATGATGATACAATGAATGAGCTGTGAGTGTTGTTAGACTAGGGGAGATATAAATTTATGGTGATTTGGAACATTGCACTACACCATCATCATTAAACCTACTTAGGGACACAGATCAGTTAATACTCGCTATATAAAATGCATTATAAACCTGACTGACTCTCTGCATCAACATTTGTTAAGTCTACTTTTGGAGTAAATGTAGCTAGATAAGATTCGGCATCAGACTGTCTGAGAAATACTCCCTCATGTAATGTAACCAGAGGAAACTCAGAGAAGTAGGATAACCTGAAAAGAACAGTATTGAATATGTTTAATACTGGAAATATTTACTGTTGTTTGGCTAAGTTACATAATTATTTCAAGCTGAGACAGATAGTATATGAAATAAAACATATAATAATTGCTTGAATTTAATTAAATACAATAACATTAAGAGGACTGAAAGAATATTTTAATTATTAAATTATTAAATATTTAGCTGTATATTTAACTGATTGATCATTCTAAATATTAATGCAATCCACTTGCACATCTGGGTATATATGACAGTGTATGCCAACATGCAATTTAATCCAATACACAGATAGCAAATTAAAACAAAAATTGGAACATCATGATGGCTGGTTTAAAAAGCCTGTTCTGTGTATAGTATTGGCTATATTATTCTGGTATTTATATAAGAACTATAACGAATTAACAGCTAATTACTTAAAAACTGATAACTAAAATTGATGATCAATAAACCTGAAGCCTCACCCCTCATCTTCACCTGTAATGGACACCTGTATAAAACTAAGTGCATACTGCTTTTCACCAATCATATAATGAACTCCCTCTGGGTCCATTCTGAATAATACCTGAATCACATCAAGCAAAAAATCACAGTATATTCTATTCCAGCTGTGCAATTTGGTGGCGTCCTGCTGATCATTTTAAATAAAATTCATTATAAAGATTGATTTCTATGCATATTAATGGAATAATTCAACATCATAATATAAAAAAGTAAGGAATAATTAAATCATTACTTCACAATGTATATAATGGTTAGCAGTGACAGCTTCCTTAACCAGACTCCAAAAAACATCCTGAAAGAAGCATATTACAAATTTTCCTAATATATATATATATATATATATATTATAGTATGTTTTGCTTGTCAGATTTTTAAAATTGCACACGCACACACACACAAAAATTTCTTGAGATGTTCTGTGAATTCTATGCCTGCATAAATCTGTGTGACTAAACACAGTGACATTATAACAGATGCCTCAACATCTTTACAACTGAAACTTTTGAGACATAACAAACAAACATACCATAATAATAAAGTAATATAATAATATGTGACATTTATATAGCACCATATTCAGCTAGATAGCTGCTCTAAGGCATTTTAAAGCATTAATATCCCTGACTCAGACCTGTTCCAATCCAGCATAGATCTCAACTCACAAGGGAACATACAACACATGTTGCCATTATAGGAACAAAGTGTTACTCAAACAGATATCCATTGTGTCCTGTCAGGTTCTAATTTTTATGAATGAGTAAACCACGACAGCATTGCAGCTCCCAGTGTCTTGAACTCACAACCCTTTGGCTACGAGTCCTACGCTCTAACTATCTGCCCTATCATGGCTTCAAAGATCAGCTATTTAACACCCAAACTCAATCAATTATTCAGTGACCTACTGATTTCAAAAGACACACACACACAAATATACATTTATGAAATAACAAATATTTTATTGGAACTTAATAATAGTTTTTCTTCCCAGGCGGGTGTTGTAAGCCTAACTTAAATAGATACAAGATCAATGAAGGCATTGCCTGTTAATATTTAAGAGTTAATTATAATTAATTCTCAGTCAGTATGTAAATTATGTGTACATACCACATGTTAACTGTGAATCTTGTCTATTTAATGAGAAAATCTGTGCTGCCAGATTGAAAACGCAATAATAATAATAATAATGTATATTTAATAAAGCGCCCTTACTAGCAGGAGCCATTCAAAGGCGCTGTACAAATAATATGTAATTTAATAATACCCCAAATAATGTCTGTAAAAACCCTGTAATGATTTAAAAGATAATAATTATTTATCTGTGAAAGCGACCTTAAATAGGTGTGTTTTTAGAAGAGACTTAAAATTTCCAAGAGTCGACACATTTCTAATATTTGCCGGCAACTTATTCCACAAAGTGGAGCTGCAACACTAAACGCACAATCACCATATGACTTGAGCCGAGACACTGGCACCTGCAATAGTATCTGACTGGATGACCTGAGTTTTCGGGATGACTTTCTAATGGAAACCAGTTCACACAGGTATTCTGGCGCCATATCATTAATAGATTTAACAAGTTATTAACAGAATCTTAAAATGGATACGCTGTCTAACAGGTAGCCAATGTAGTTTTTGAAGAATGGGGGTAATATGATCATATTTTCTAGTATAAGCTGCTGGATATAAAAAGTTAGCCATAATTACTTGTTAGCTACCTTTTCCTTTGTTATTTGTTCATAATTCCAGAATGCTGTTTTCCAGGCACCCTTTTCCGTTTGTGGTTTCGTTGGTATAGTAACACCTACAATAATAATAATTTAGAAATATTTCAGTTGTGTTTTTAGTAGTTACTATAATAAAATATATCTCCGTAAACTAGCTATCAATATAGTTTAAGTTGTTATATAAATTCAGTTGATAAACCATAAAAATGTCCATAAAACATACAACACTTACCAATAAATATATGTTTCTGATCTTTTTCAGTGTGTAGGATGTCAGCTACCACACTACTAATAAATATATCTATGGCCTATGAAAAAAGGTCATGAAGTAGTGACAATTTTTCCTATTAATGTGGGTGTGTGTGTGTCTGTGTGTGTCTGCATGCTGAATTTTGTAAGATTGTAAATGTAGCATGAAATTAAAATATTCTGGCATATGTGAAATGCCAAAAATGCAATAAAACGTTTCTTGGAAAGCAGTTTTATATAAATTAAATTGTGAGTGAACCATAACACACACACACACACACACACACACACACACACATACACAGAGAGAGAGATAGAGAAAGTTACATGGATTCTTTTATAATACTCTCACCTCACTGGCATCAAGCCCTGTAATTAAATATTCCATCCGAATATGGATTACTGCAGGGTATGCATAAAGTAATCCATGAAATACTGTTGGACCAACTAAAGCCAACATGATCTGTGTCTAGAATAAAGAAAAGTGGATTTAAAATAAACAGGCTTCTAAGCAGGAGTGGTAAATAAAACCATTGTTGCAAACAAAAAATATAATACACTTGGTACTTTACCGAATATCCACCACGTCTCTCGGCCCATTTATTTTCAAGAGATAACGATTCAAACAGCCACATGAGTTGTTTCAATGACTTGGGTTCTGTCAATTCAACTATATTTCTCAACCCCCAAACAGAGTCATAGTGGTTTGGATGGAAGATGTATGCTAGTTTAGTTGGAGTAATCTTGGAAACTGGAAATAAAATGTGTGATTAAACATAGATATATACATATAACAATATTCTGGCAGTACATCAGTGCATCTACCAGTGGTGTAAATAAACAATATTTTTATTCCACCCGTTATAATTAAATACTTAGATATTGCTGTTTATTCAATTATCTGTGAAAAATCTATGGTTCATATTGGAATGGAGGAACAGATGTTTTCTATATGTAAGTCCTGTTATTATCAAACAAGAAATATAGGACTTATTTGTAAATACATAAATGACTTATGTTCAATCTCTTATAATTTCTTGACTGGGCTATGGCAATGCATTGTTAATTAATATCCCCCTCTTTCTGACAAACTGCCTACAGTGAGTGAATAACTGTACTGTATGTTTGGTCACACACACTTCCAAATGGGAACACATAACACCAGTTTGGTTCCAGCTGCACTGACTTCCTGAACATTTCAGATCGCTGTACAAGATCCTGTTTAACATATTCAAGCACTGAGTGACACAGCACCATTGTATCTAAGCAATGTGATCCAAAAGTATATACCAGTGACAATGCATGCTCACCTCTGATAGTACCAAAAAGCCATGCAGCAATGTATGAAGAGAAATCTTTCTGAGCATCAGCTCTCATGCTGTAGAATAAGTTTCCAAATCATACTAAATTTCTAGCAAGTAAAATAATATTGTGCAAAGTTCTTAAAACCCATTTATTTAAATTATCCTATTTATAATATATAAATCTGTATTCACATATAAAATATGTTTGTGTTACATGAGTTTAGAACATGTTTTAATTATAGTTTAAATGTAAAATCCCTTATAGCAATGCAAGTGGAATGAGGTGCTAAATAAAATCCTGTTATTATTTTTTATTATAATACCAATACTAAATTTATTATTTATTATTTTTCACGTGATAACATGTCAGATAAAAGTGAATGTTGGAATGTTAAGTCGATGAATGTTCACACATTTGTGTTTGTAAATAGCCATAAATGATTATGATTGGCTACGAGATTGTCACAGGCAATGGAAGCATCGTGTGTCAGTGTGTATGGTCACGGATGATTGTAACTGGTTGCGATATAGCAATTATCATGTGTGGGTGGGTTAATTAACCATTACTGACAACATGTTGGTGTGTCTTGCATGACTGAACAAGCAGAAATATTAGGCAACATTTTCATGTTGTTGAATTATCAAGGTCATTTTGCATTGAAATATCACATTCTGTTGGTGAAATAAAGTGTCAGAGTTGGAACGTGAGTTTGCTCGATTAAAATCATTTATAATGGAGCTAAAACCGTTACAGACAATAGTGTGTTGGAAGGTGCATTTGCTGGATAAACAATGTTCGTATTAAAATATCTATAAAAGTCTACCTGTTCATAGGCATTCAATAACTTTCATATTTGTTTATCATCTGTTATGTGTATTATATACTTCACTGTATCATATGTATATGGAATTTTATATTCTAAAATAAACTGACTGATTGATTGATATTGCATTTTGTTTAAAATATGTAATAAGCAATAAATTTTGAATAAAGGCAACATTAATGAACATATTTTTTCAAAAGATCAAGAACCAGTGTAAGCTTATTGTTCTCAGTGTAAAATTTCCAAATCAGTGAAAACTTTACCAGAAAGAAGGAACTTTATGGACTTTCATGTGGGTTATATAATTTCTTTCACTGGCACAATGCTATATAGATAAAAAATATCTTGGAATAATGAACAATTTAAAAACTGATATCTAAGGAGGGTGACTTGAACAAATGTTGTTTATTTACAGCATTGACAGATGTAAAAGATTTGCCATCATCTCAGCAATTGCTTATATCACTTTAATGTATTGTCTGCTAATCTAAGCAAGCCATCTGAGCAAATTGTCTACATATATAAGTAAGTTTCACTGTATAATACCAAGCAATTGTGTTATCTCTTCATCTGATTTCTGTTCCATGTGAAATCTGAAATAAAACTTAGATGTTAGTAAGATATTTTGATATATGAAGGGAAAACTTTGTGTATTAGGTCCAGATTTAAATTACTACTGAAATTTACCTTGACAATCAATTAAAATAGATATCACAACAAAATATTTATTTGAATTTTTTTATGATACTTTAAGGTAAACAATAAAAAAGGTTTTGTAAGGCATTTAATTCTAACTATTTAGTAAAAGCACTCTATCAGCAATTATTTAGATGGCACAGAAGATGATGTATTGTGTGCTGAACATTATGACAAATCTGATACTGACTCTGATAAAGAAGGCGAACAGATACAACAGATGTTCAGCGAAGAGAGTGATAATGATGACTTTTTTGGTTTTGGATAAATAGTACTGATTTTAGTGCATCTTATATATGAGTTCAACTCCAGGGGGGTTTATTGGTCCAAAAAGTGGGTGCATCTTATACGCACATGCGACTTATATGTGAGTATATACAGTAACAATTTTTTACCAAAGGGAGCTTATATAGTTGTACACTTTGTGCTGGAATCATAAACTAGCTTTATTATGAGTGGATATTTGCTACAACTGACTTCAACACAAAAAATACTTATTGTATTTGTGTTCTATGCCTTTTATCTATTTACCTCTCCATGTAAGACTTAAATCGTCTTACAAATCCAGGATATGGATTGTATGGTAATTCAGGCAAAGCCAATAAAAAGCCCATCATCTGCCTGAATATCTCCTCAATTCCTGTATCATTGAGGTAATTTGTGACAGTAGCTATATCAACATTCAGTTGCTTAGCTACAACATCCTGGTACTTGTTACTGGGCTGATGGTTCTGTAACAGATAAATATCATAAGTTCAGATATGAATTATCTATTTTCACTAAAGCATTCTCTCATTGTAAATTAAAATAATTAATCTTGTTAAACTGTTGCATCTAATTTGAGAAACAGTTCTTGAATAAGTTTGCTGTTTTACTGATCATATACCGGGTTTGTGCTATTTTTTGTTGTCTTTCCTCTCTCCACATCACTCTGAGATGCATTTTTCTGTGCCATTCTTGTAATACCATTACCATAAGCTGCAAAAATATAAACACCTTGTGGCATGAAAAATAAACATATATATAGTCATGATAGTGATTGTATACCAGGAACTTTATAGATGTATATACATAAATTCTAGTAGATATAATATTTGTGTTTTATGAAAGAATTTGAAATAATATACCCTTTAAAATCATGGGCATTTATAGATGGGCTTGCAAAGTAATAGTGTATAAACAATAATATATCAAATGGAATATATTTTGTTGTGATATACTTCTCTGTTTGTAAATATATCTTTGTAAATATTGCTACATTATGGCCACTTTTGTGCACCAGGTAGGCTAATTGGGTCAAGTGACTTGCAAACGGAATGAAGTGAAGTGAAAGATGAAACACCCTTCTGACATAGCCTGGCCGGGGGTTTGAACCCAATTGCTATAGATCTGTGACCAACCACGCTACCAGTTAGGCTGTAGAGGCACCCAAATATATCTTTTTAAAATAATGTGCATGTATAAAAGGGCTTGCAATACAAAGGAATGTTGGCTTCATCCATGTCTTATAAAGTTCACCCAGTCTGAAGACTTTGCCCTGTGCTGTTTAGAGATTTTATCTAAGTTGTGTGGTTGCTGGCTGTATTTATTTATTTGAAAATCTCACATTTAGGGCTTATGTACCTTGATGTAATGCTGATTGGACACAGTAGTTTTGATGAATTGAAATACGGAAATAACACTTTATTTACATCTGGCCCTATTTCATAGTATTTGGGAGTTTAAATTAATAGTCTGTACTATTAACTTAATAATTATGTTAATAAGTTAATTAAGACAGAAGTTCACTAATCATCTAATGAGTAAAAAATAAATAAGACAAATATTAATATTGGTAATCATAACGTAAAAGAACTTACATCATATATCGGATATTAATTTATCCTAAAACATATTTTGTTATATTTTAAAACATATATATCAAACTCAAAATAAGTCCCTGTAAAAAATTCCTAAACGCTGCCAATGTAAACAAATGTTTTTTTAACATTAACCTGTAGGTGACGCGCCAGTCTTCTTTTAAAAAGCGTTCATTATTATTTACGAAAATGTCTGACAGGGCGGTAAGTAAAGTATTGGTAAAGTGTGTTACTGTTTTATATCCTCTCTGATTATTTGGTCCCTATGTCCATGCGCATTTGACAGCTGTTTTTAAAATCTAGGATATCAACGACCGATCTAACTATGCACATCAAACATTTATAACACATTTTTTCTTATTAACATGTGGGTCTATAAGCGACTGTGTGTGTGTGTGTGTGTGTGTGTGTGTGTGTGTGCGTGTGTGTTTGAGTCTTACATAGGGTTGAATATGGCATTAGTTGGGTCTATAATTTGGACTATGATGTTGTCGATGACCAAGATGTTGACAACATCCATGTCGGCGGTGTCCATCACCTCGATTGCGGTCGTCTAAAATAACAAAAGTGACATCCTGATAATGATCTCAAATTGATTGTGATAGTTATATTTTATTACTTTAATTGTTTACTTTAATAAATTGTTTATTCATAAAAATTAGTTGTTGGTTATTCTAAACCCTTACTTAGCGGGCCGGAACGCGGCTTTGATGCTGATATATATATATATATATATATATATATATATATAATATGCGTGCGTGTGTGTGTGTGTACTCAAAATATATTACATTTGTGTAAATTTAAAACACAGGTGGATTAGCACACACACACACACACACACAGACACACACATATATATATATATATATATATATATATATATATCAACTCCCAGTAGAAGTCATGAAATTGTTGTAACTTTGTCCTTGTAGTATATTGACAATCGGGACGTCGATGAAAACTGTTGACAGAACATTAAAACAAAACATAATTATAATAATGATTAACTGATGTACAACACGCACGCACGCACGAACGACCGCGCTCGATCATACCCCCACCAGCAACTTGGCTGAATTTCTTCTTTTAGTTATGCAGAATGTAGTACATCGCGCCAGCATATGATTTGCCTCTCGGACTTATCTACAAAGATGGGTTCTCCGGGCATATTGATTGATTAGTGAGTCGGGGTCTCTCTTGTAGTATTGGTCCCAGGTTTGCAAAGCTGCATATCCCAGAATGGAGTGTAATTGGATGGTTTAGCATTGTATTTGAATTGCACTTTTAGGATACTGTAAATGTCGTTCTGCAGAAATAAGCAGGTAAACGAAATTTTATGGGATACGGCGCAATAGTAGGGTTCCCATGGATGAGACACGTGCATGGAGCGTAACTCAAATTGGCGTTGAAGTAGCCTGTTGACGGTGCTCAAGCTCTGATCGAACAGGATGTAGATATGACACAGAACACCTTCTCCATGCAATACTGTACCATGTGGCATACAAGATGTTTCTTTGATCGTCTATATAACTGTTTTCGTTGAGCGAACTATACGTTGCACATACAATCTTTCAGAAAGGATTTTATCCAATAAAGTCTGTTGTCATGGATACTATAGTGTTTAGCTTTCAATGCAAGACAGACCTGCACCACTTTGTTAAATGTCTTCGAAGAGGCAAATATAATAACATCATCTTGCTTATTAATTATTGTCTATATAGTTCTCAACGAAGGTAAAACATCAACATCACAATAGTCGTGACCGAAAGAATGTTATGTATTAGAATTGCATGATTACTACTATTAGCACCATGCATGCAATCCAACATTACATGTACTAAAATGTAAATTAATATTTGAACTATTAAACAACTATTAACTAAAAAACGATGTTTTAAAACAATGTATGCAATTTTTTATATTCTCTGGGTGCATGATGCTACTACGACTGTCAAATGAGCACAACATGAAATTAGTGAAGGGGGAGGGGGGTGCATTATATAAGCAATGCTTCAAGCATCCTCCTTTTCAACATTCTGACTGTGTTTGATTTCATTAAATTTTTGTATTATGAATGTTGAAATAAATTAATTGAATTCAATGAGCAGAATAATCTCATGAAGTAAATCCGATACCAAACAAACTTGCTGTAAAACAGACTACCTTAACCTTGATAAAAAAATGATACACATAACAGAAACCAAGATGATGATATTATCATTCTTGTATTACTCATGAATATATATATATATATATATATATATATATTACACAACATTAATAAAACATATTTATGTATTAACTTTTATTTGGAAACAGTAACAAAACTTCACAATTAACAAATTATATTTCATGGCAATAATGGCACATATTCACAGAGATAATTGCTACATGACAATGAACACAATGAAAACCATCTTCAATACATAATGATCAATATTCAGTATTTTACCACAAATCATCCAAAACCACAAATATAGCATACAATAGGATGGATATCAACTCAGGAGGATAGACACTTGCATAAAATGAAAATCTATTTATTTTACTTGGATTTATTGGATTTGAAGTCTTTACATACATTAAATAGCCAATTTGAATAAAGATTTCAATTAACTGCAACATGCTTTACTTTTTCAATTAAACATAGTAATTTTGTAGTAAGTATAATTAATTATAAAATAAAACCTGTTTCCAACAACTGGCATGTTAATACAGATATATATAACTAAATACAGATATACAGAATTTCTATTAAGCTACCAAGTACAACACCTGATACAAAGACAATACATAGACTAATAATACACGAATGCTGGCTATCGTATTTCCTTTTTTTATAGTAAAAACTATAAATAGCTTAATATTAAAGCATTCACATATATGTTTACTTATCTA
This sequence comes from Paralvinella palmiformis, assembly GCA_025642065.1. NCBI lineage: Eukaryota > Metazoa > Annelida > Polychaeta > Terebellida > Alvinellidae > Paralvinella > Paralvinella palmiformis. Next base: position 135,899 of record JAODUP010000489.1, read on the forward strand.
AAGCTTTTACCATGAATGTCTGACTCTATTTATTAATTGTAATTTAAAGAATCAGTGTGCTTAGACCATATAGCACAAACATAAGTAACATCTTTTATCATAACTATTTATCAATAATAGAGTGTTCAGATAATCTATGCATTATAATATTTAATTAAAACGAAAAATGACTAAATGATCTTACTCTAATGGATCATTAAGCCCTATTCACTCATTTACCATATGGACATAATGAGATTTAACATGATTAACAACAGCCTCATATTCAGTGCAAATCTGTGTTCTATGATACACTCTGTAAACAAATTTTGACAAAACAAGATGAGAGTAATACTGACACATTACAAAGAATCATAAGTAAATGAGTAAAGAACATTTATATGAATGAAAAGATTCAATAGTAATCAACATTCCCAGAAAATTAATATACAACATTAATTGAATGATGTAATTAAATTTCAATAGCACTTGGCTTAATTCATTCTATAGAGTAAATACTTCACTTATAAACAGCTTAAACCTTATATATACCATCCTTTAAAATAAAGCTGCAGTAGATAAACCTGAAATACACCAAGGCATTACAGTCAATACCATGGTATTATCAGAATCAGGCAATATTTGGGTATGTCTACAGTATAAAATATAGCAGTTGTTAATACTTCTTTTTGTGAATATTAAGAAAATAGAATGAAGATAAATATGTTTTATGCTAGTAAGAGATGTAAACCAATACAAGTTTCAATATCATTCGGCTGGCCATGAAACAATGTGGGAAAATAAACCCAAATGCACTTAACTAATTAATTTAAAATTATCAAAATATTAAATTTTTGTAAACTAAAAATCATGAATTAAGAGCAAATATATAGGTGACTGTAGGTTCACAAAATATCAGTCAATACTATGTTATATATTAATGTACATCAATGCTAAAAGAGCATGACATGAGAATGAGCTCTATTAAAAGTTTCAGCAGTATACCACTTGGATGGAAGGGTAATAATATCACATTCAGTGTACAGCTCCAAGTTGTTATATGGCACATGTAAATTGACCTTTGACCAAATTTCACAAAAATATAGTTTTAAAATTATTTACGTGATGACACCTTAATAGCTCAGACAAAAAGCTAACTTATAAAAGCCAGTTGTCATTTCATTTGAGACCACGACGCAATGATTATATGTTAGCCGAAGGGTTGAACTTTGCAAAAACCATTCCAAGTGGTCCACGGACATGGACGTCATCAAAATGTGGATTCAGCCTTTGTTTTACCAGCTCTACCCAGGTCTGTATTTTGGGATGTCCTTCGAAGATATCATAACCGGAAGCATATGGTGCCATTAGCTCACAGACAGCCATTACATCTGCAATAGTGATATCGTCGCCAGCCAGATACTTGCGATCCTTGAGGAAGATGCTCTCCAGCTGTTTGAGTGAGCCATCCAGTTCTGCGGAGAACTTGCGCAGCTGTTCCTGGTTCACTGGAATATTCTTTGCATGTGGCTCCACCACCTGCAATATGAATAAGAGGAAGAGAGCATCAGTTAGTGCCACCGTGAATATAAAAATTCAAGAATTGTTGTAAGATGAAATTTCCCATTTTAGCAAAAAATATTAGCAATGTAAAATTAGAGCATCTCAACATCTCCATGTATGTTGACCACTCTCCCTATTGTTTTCAGTAGCCATTTGTAAAACAGATTTTTGGAGAATATCAAAACTACATATTGTACATGATGCTTAATGCAGTTTGTATTTACAAACAAACCACATATTTAGGATTTACAAAAGTTTATGAATATCTAATATAAACGTGATGGATCTAATGAATGTGTTGTGCACAGGGATGTTTATATTATTTAACACAACATTAATTAGCTCAAGTAATTATTTAAATCTAATCATGGAATGCACTTCATTACACAATTGTATTTTATGGTATATCATGCAATTTGTTATATTCAGGGGAAGTAGATCTTATATTAATACATAACACTAAATGTCAACACCAGATCAGTACCTGCTGCTCAAAAAAGCCGGATGCACTTAAGCTGAGGTTGGCATGGGACCAGGCACAGAATTCATCAACCCTGGCTCTGTTTTGCAAATCCTCTGGATACCAGTGACTTGCTACGCTATAGTAAGCAGTCAGATACTTCAGAATAGCATCACTGAAAAGAAAGGATTGGAAAGGGCAAGGCAAGATTAAACAGGTTAATGTAAAACATTAAGGATTGGCATGATGCAGTCAAATAATAACTACAGTGTGTCCACAGAGGCTTATGAATAAAAGAAGTACAATGTACTGATGGCATGGGTGAGGAGTGGCAATCTGTCTCCAACAAAGCAATTATTAACATCTGAGAGAATTCTTGCTGTTAGGAAAAACCTGATTTTTATCAATTTTTAACAATCACAGAGCGTGAGTGATTTTTTTTTAACTTAAGCATCATTTACACATGGGATATATAGCAAAGGATCAATACCATAGGGAAACAAACCATAGATACAGGTAACAATGGATCTGGAACCCTTATCCCGAGAATTTCAGCTTCAAATGTTATCCAGTGCAATACCTAGGTACCCTATAGCATTCATAGGAGGCACTGCAGATAATGTATTATATTGTTGTATGTGATAAAATAAAAGAGATTCCGTAAAATAAAAAGAAGATACTCACACACTGAGTGGATCATACACTGCACTGTTTTGTACCTATTTTTTACCAACAAAGTGTGTGTGTATGTCAGTGATGTTTTATGATGAATCAGTAATACTGGTCTAAACTGCCACCCACTCATCTAAGCACATATGCTCTACTTCCGTACTCTTCAATGTTAAGTGTATTAGATCACGAGGAGCACCACATTTCTGTGCACATGATGGTCTTAATTATAAGAAATAATATACAGAAGCCATGGGTGAGGAATATGGGCAAATAGAGTCAGAATAAACTGACAACGGTTTCCATGATATAGACATCCCGAGGTTGGCATTTTATGTTTATCTGTGCGAGCTGACAAACAGCATATTTGTGAGTACTTCTACAAAAGGAAATGAGCTTCCAAGAAAGTAATGTACAACAAGGATGAGAATACACAATTGTTATCTTAATGTCATTAATCCGCTTGTCTTTTTTAAAACTGAACTGAAGCCCATTACTCATAAGAAGAGTATCTGGCTATGCTCGTTAAAAGGATCTTAAGGTGTCTGCAATGTATTTTGTTTATTGGGTGAAAACCATGGAGTCCTCATTTACAGTCTTACTCCAATTAAAATCACTTTTAATGAAAATGAAAAGAACACGATATACAGAATACTCGAAGAACTGCACAAAAAGTACATTCTTCAACCCCAAGCTCAAACAAATATGTATGGATCCTGCATTAAGCCACGGATGCTCTAGATATTATTCTATTTCTACATGTAGAGATTACAACAACAATTAACAGGGTGTTTAAGTTCATCCATGATTGCAAATTAAAAGATCTACGTATTTATCAGCAGAATCTTTTCCACGCGATAATGTACCATTCTTATTTTCAAGATTGGAGTTAAAAACAGCATAATAGCTAGCAATAATTGTGCCTCCTAAATTACTAGTATTCATAACCTTTACCCATGGAAATAATATAACTGACAGGTAGCTTACAATAAAATGTGCACTCATCTACAATACGCAACTTATAATGAATAAATAAAATATTTCATACAAAATAATTTAAAAACATTCACAATCAGACTACTGATTATTATGAGAAAAAATACCTTGGTTCTAAATATCATGGCAGCTTTGATCCTAGTATTTAGGTGATACCACGAGAGATACTCATCAACTCGGGCTTGTTTCTTCTCATCCGTAGGATATCAGTGATCTGCTAAACTATATTTAGCATGCAGGTACTTCAGAATAGCAATGCTTCAAAGAACAATAAAATGGCTACAATTAAGTAAATAAACATCTGAAAATAAATATAATATAAAATAAAAAGGTAAAATAAACACCTATGTGAATTATGTCATGCACTGAATACATGCAAAAACTAGACAAGACAGTCACTCACATCTAGGTACAGTACGTATCTCTATTGGTGTCCAAAACAGTTCTTGTAATTGGTGAAAGATGTTTGCCTTAATCAATTTATATATTGCACACCCTAACTATTTAGCACAAGTCCTCAATTAAAAGTTTAGTAATGTAGCTCTTGATCTTTCTCATTATATACATTAATTGCATAAGGAAATGTTTTAGCTAGCAGTTTCTCAGTTATAAATCATAGTGAGTCAACTGTGGTTGCAGCTTTATACCAATGTATCATCAATAATGATACACTGGCAAAAATGTCTATGTGAGCTAGGACAGATTAAGGTGCTATATAATGTTTTTAAATAATAATAATATTTTATTAAAATCCTATTTTTATTAAATATGGCACTGGTTCATGACAAACAGACATGAACAACAAAGTATTCATGATTATATTCATGAATGTGTGTACTTGGCTCTTTTATTACCCCATGTCTGGTACCAGTAAAGATATGCAAAGATATCAGCACAATGGGTAAAGAATAATACCCTTATTCAAAGTGCACAGGCAGAATGCTTAATTTAGGCTTAACTGGGGGCATACGGCCAATGCATAAAATACACAACCACGAACATATGCAAAAGTAGGATTTTAACCCTCCCTGGAAGTTTGCAGTGTGATGCTTTATCCCCATTACTATGGAAGTACTCCAAGTATGTAGGTGGACATTATCTCAGTATGGACAGCCACATGAGGTCAATTTCTGACTTAGTCTTTGTAAAAAATGCGCATTATTCATTCAGGTTTTTCCTCTCCAAAAAGGCTGCTCTGCTCTGAAATCTGGGTCAAGTACTACAGTAAAAAATCCAGGCTGGTTATAAACAAATTAAATTAGAGAATGAATTATTTTTAAACAATATTTTAAAATCTATTCTACTAAACTTCCACAGACACATGTAACCTGATCAGCTTCTGTTTACCTGCTGCTTTTTTCTTACCTTTCTGTCAGTATGAATCCATTATTATCGATCACAGGAACCAGATGCATAGGGTTTATTTTGCCAAATTCTTCAGTCAGATGTTCTCCTGTTACAGAGTAAATCAAACCAAATAATTTATTTCAAGAATATATACAAATCTTTAAATACCAACATATACCATAAAGAAAGAAATAAAAAAAAATAAGTTAGCATGGGCTGATACATTCTGCTAACATGAAGATTGCACAATATGTCAGATCAGTGTCAATTACTAACTCAAAAAAATTTAGTATAATGAACAATTAAATGGATATGTTTTACATGGAAAAAAGAGAGTATCTACTTAAACAAACATGGATGGGATACATTTGATATGATGCAACATAGCAGGAATTGTAACGCCAAATTTAGATCACCTGTGTGTGAATTTAGTGGGATTACTAACATTATTTTATATCAGCTAAATATTTAGTACACACTCTTCATTCAGATAATCGATAGCTTCTAATATTGTTTAGCTAACTAAACAAGTACCCAATTATTCAAGATCAAATGAAGTGGCAAACCAGATAATCTGAAGAAATAATAATAATAATAATGGCAGTTTTGTACGTGGCTGGCAACCTCAAATGAGGGAGATGCAAATGGTATGTAATTTATAGCTTCCCCACGGAGAGAAATTCGAAATAAATTTTTTTCGAATAAATGGCATGTTTTGTGGAGAAAACCTTGCCAGTTGCATGGTTGGATGGAAAACTCCCCCCCAACTATAGTACCACGTGCCATGGCCGAGGCGCGAACCTGCAACCTCCAGCAAAGAATGACCATAGCCATAAAAAAAGTCTCGCGCTCTACCTATGTGGCCCAAAGAGGCAGTATCTGCATTTAGTTGATGGCTATGCATGTGGAATTGTACATCACATGACAGAGTCCATTACTGAATTATCAACTACTACCGGTATATTATTCAGGCAAAATAAAATTGATAAAAAGTAAACTTGTTTGGTTAGAACTTTGACTGCAGATCACAATTTAAAATGTGAGTGATAATTGTCTCTGAACACACTGGATAAACCACTATATTCTTACTGGGTGGAACATAACTGTGACCTATTATCATTCATAATGTCTGGTAGGTGGTAATCTAAAAAGATTCAATGGATTAAAACCTAGCCTTATACACAAGTATACACGGCAATAAAATACCAATGCCATTCCAAGGACCTCTGGATCTTCTTATAATAGATTATTCACTACTTTCATGAAATTCTGTGGTTTACATATGCCATGATCTGCTTCAGGGTTGTGAATCAAGACTGATATAATACACAGAGTTAATGCAAGGACCATATAAGTGGAAGTCAGATTGTCGGATTTGTTAAAAAAAATAAATGGAATTTATCACAAAGCTGAACCTCATTTACATTTGTAATATTACACTATAATATTACATATAGCCAGCAATGGCCAAGGCCTGAAAAGGTTTGTGTTAATTGTGTGTTAATTAATATAATCAATATAATTCAAACAGTAATATAACTGTTAGAACCCATATTTTGCCCCAGAATGGCCATGCATTTTGAACTTGCATGATAATAAAATACTACACTAAATGTCATATATAATCCACACATTGAAGCCAGCTTAGAACAGAATGAGTATTTACACTGTTATATAGTACACATTAATTAGCAAGGCTGATGTTAAAATATTCAACTCATAGAAGCACGCTTATCTACAATTTATATATTAATTAAAATGGAATTTGTAGACCAGAAATAGTTATACTAGACATAGTTACCACAGCCAAGGAAATATTATTTTCCAGGACAAAATTGAAATTTTCCAGGGACAAAGTATACAAGATTTAAAGGTAATAAATCAAGACATGTGCAAAAAAAGCATAACATACTTATTAAATATATGATCGATTATTGACATTTTCATTGCACACCATTCTCCTCATACCTTTTAGCTGTCTGATCCACCCCACTTTTATTTACATTTTAACTAACATATGGGATATTAAGATCATGCACTAGGACTGTTTTTCTTTTACAACTGATGTTTTCTTCTACAGGCATAATATCTAGGCTGTGGCTATTGGTTCAACCTGGATGTACACTAAAGTAGCTTTAATAGCTCCAGCACTCCGCACCTTCCCAAATATCAGGCAGAATAGAACACACTGCCTGCTACTGGACACCTTATAAATTTACTAAAACTCTGGCACTGCCTGCCTAACCCAAAACATAACCAAAAATAGTTATGCAATTCTATCAAGGTAACATGGAAGCAACATAGTATAAGTACAAAAGTAATTATTTATCCCCTTTTATTTATTATGCAATATATTTATCAATTCAACCATGCATGGCTTAATTGATAAGTTCAAGCTGAATATTGTGATATTTTCTGCCAGCAGATGCACACTGTATATGCCATGGAAAGTGAAAATGTGCAGAACGAATATCTATACAATTGCACTTACAGGTCCAAACCTATAGCCGCTTCGTAATATTTATTATTGTTTTTTTCTTCTAAGTGTATTTTTTTTCAGAGGCAATTTTTTCCAGGATATTTCCTGATTTTGTCAAATTCAAGGACATTTCCATGACCTGGAAAATTAATTTATTATTTTCCAGGTTTTTGAGGACACGTGGGAACCATGATTAGAGCTAGAACAGAACCACTACTTATCACCTTCCCAGTGCTAAATCAGTGTAATATGGCTTGGGTATAGCCTATAGGAAGCATCCGAATTTTCGCAGTACATCTAATTGTGAATTCTACTAGCCAAAGCAGAATGTTTGTTCCAATGTATTGGTAGTGTAATGGCTTGTTCTTAAAGCATGTTGTAGCAAGCTAGCTCACAGCTGCCTGACTTCACTGAACTATGTAAGCCGTGAGGGGATAAAGTACAATGATTTCACCTCCATTTCTTGGACTAAACGTTTTGTAAAATACTAGATCTGCTACATCTAGCTAGATTATTTTCCATTTATTTGTTTTGGAAATGATATGGTTAATGGTACAAACTGGCTTGGTTATTATATTTGACGTGACGAGTTATTAAGACATAATCGAATTATCTTATCATTTCGATTTTGTCTTCTTATAATAATTATATTATAAGTTATAATATTATTTCCTAAATGTCCACCCAGGCCAAGGCTAATCATAATGCATGCAGCATTATAAATCTACTGTCTAGTATATCGCTATCTGACTAAGCCTGGGAGTGGGACGGGATTACAAAAGATCAGTGTATCGCATGATATCATGGTTTAAACAGCACTCACCGTGTCGTAAGTCTATTGGCTTCTCTGAAAAAGAAATATTGTTCACCTTTAAAAATAACATAACAGCCCTACATGGCTGAGACATTAAATCAAAATAGACCTTAAGACCAGCCATTTTTCCAGATGTATAAGTAAGAACTAAATATACAATGTAAACCTATTTATGTTTATTGGCTGCTTTAAATAATAGGTAAGTCTTATTAGATATACATACAATCAAATATGGTGGAATATCATTTTAAAATAAATACTGGCTATAATACAATTATTAAAACCTCAGTTTAAGACTAAAACTAAATCAAGGCATATTTTAGATAAGAGAGATATACACAGTTCATTTTTCGTCGTCCCTTGACAACAGGGTCGTTGCAGTTTGTTGTTTACATAATTGAAGTTGGCGTTTGATGAGAGCGCCTACAAATACAACCTAAAGTGAAGATACATGATATTATAATCTTAAGCATTCAATGATATTTAGTTGATTATTAGTGTGGGAGCATTTCGGAAACTGACTCTACGCCATTTATTTTGATTGTCGTCATCAACTGAAAAGGTGACGGATAGATTCTAGACTAGAATCATTCATTCATTGTGATTGTCATCATGCCACATTTAAAAGAGCCGAAAACAGTAGAACAATTATGGAAAGAGTGGGATTACAAGGCACAAAAGAAAGGTGTCAGGCATACAGTGTATTCTGTAAATGGTGATGAATATACAGGAGAATGGCTAAATAATAAGAAACATGGTAAGGTATGATAGTAATAAAAAGTAAATTTAAATTAGCCTTGCTACTATTAAATAACTACAAATTATAATTATGTTATTTGAATTAAATAACTATACAATATATTATATACTTTGTGAGCTAAGTAATTTTTAACCACTTCCCATTTCCATCTATATTCTCACGAGTTTTTAGTGTTTGTAAACAAGACTGATTTATTTATTTTTTGGTACAACTATATGCATGTAAAAATACACAGAGCATTCCCATTTATAGGTAAATATGCAGCTCAAGGGCATTGAGGATGGTTAAACTTTTTATGATTCATGTTATTGACTTTATGATGCAATAGGTAAAATACTGCACTGCAGACCTGCTGGACATTAGATTGATTCCATCTGTTGGGCTGGGAAATGGCTCATTTGGCTCCCATGTATACAAAGAGAATGTAGCCATGCAATTAAAATTTGCTTGACAACATGGAGTATGGTTGGTGACATACCAGAGGCTGTATATACAATTTCTTGCCTTACCCATGTTATGTGATAAATAAGTGCTTGTATAACTAAATTGATCTGTCTGGTCCATTGCTTCACCTCACTCTGATTAGAGGTTGTTCAGCCCATTTAGCCTATTATTTTCGTAATAGCACAGATTTATGTGGTTGAAAACTACTGCAACTGGATTTTATGCCACCTGCAGAAACACATCTAAACACAAGTATTATGTGCATGAGTAAATAAGAAAATAATAAGTGGTGTTCAAGTTCGTAAATTAATAATAAATTCACTCATTTAACAAAGATTAGCTCTTTTTAGATTTGACTAACTAAACCTATCTTCAAAAATATTTAAATAAAAACATTTAGAAGAAATCATAAGTATGTTTGTTTATTTATAAAACAATATGCAGATACCCAAAAATATAAATGTATTTTAAAGCATATAAACCATTTAATATATATTCACATTCAGGCAAGTATGGTGTCATCACCAAGAAAGTATTTGTTTACAGATAGAAATATGAGCATTTTTTGTTTCTATATATGGAATGAAGAAACACAGAATAAATAAAAATATAAGGTATACAAAAAAATACTAAACAAATAAATACCTCTGTAGATCGATCAGAATGTTTTTTTTTAATGTTTGATAGTCATAACATTTTTCAATATATTAATACTGGATATGGTGACATTGTTCAAATTTGGCATATGCTATTCTGAATGAGCCAAGCAGTCTGAAGCAAGTAAGATTAAACATTCTTCAGATGTAGGATTGCTAGCTTCTGAATACTTCTCCTGATGTCTGTGGACATGGAGACCTCCAAAAATAACACGGAAGGAAATGTTTTGCATGATGTTATAATTTGAAACCCACTATATTTTTTCTACAGGCAAAGGCACCTACAAATGGAAGAAAAGTGGTGCTTTATATGATGGTGATTGGCGAAATGGCAAAAGAAATGGATTTGGCACTTACAGCATTCCAACTAAAGATGAGGGATACCAGAAAGTGTACTCAGGGGGATGGAAAAATGACATGAAACACGTAATGCCATCTTATCCTTCTATTGCTTAGAATTCTTTGAAAAGAAAACAAAAATTGCATTTTACCAAAGCCACATTTAGTTTTTATGTTAGTGATATTATATACACTGTATTATTCATCCAGTATGATGCTCAAAGTATAAAGTGGAGTACTATTATATTCAGATAGTATTCTAAGACCATATTAAAAAATAACACACACACACACACATATATATATATATATATATATATATATATATGGGACTGGAGTAAATAATGTTTAAAATGTATATCTTATGCTGTTTCTCTTAAAGGGTTATGGAACATTGTTTTACTCCGATGATGAATACTATGAGGGTGAATTCTATGCTGACAAAAGAAGTGGATGGGGTCGTATGTATAATGCTGATGGCTCAACATATGAAGGAGAATGGTTTGATGACAAACAGAGTGGACAAGGGATGCTGAGATTAAGTGAGTTTATCAAGGGATTGTATAACTGGCTTATCAGTGATAACCAGGGATTTCCTTGTAAAACACAGCAGACCAACTACATACTCTATCAGAAGTTGACGATGTGATGTTTGATGATACAAGTTCATACCAAGGGAAGGGAGGGTGATCCAATAGCACAATGGTTAGAGTTTTGTGCTGCAAACCTCTAGGTCAGGGTTTGAGTCTGATTCATATCTATGTTTTGTGGCTGTTTCACAAGGTATTTGCCTCTGGTGATATGTGCCAGATGTGGCCACTCACTCACATACTTCATGTCAAGGGAATAAAGTACGATTAAGTAAAGCTCTTAGAAGATACCACATCTGCTATATTAAAACAAAATATAAATATGTAGTTACCAAGAATTTCCATTTGATACCATAACATGTACAGTACTTCAGTCAGTGATATAATATCAGCACCAGTATATACTCTAATATTTGATGGAATAATAAATTAATCACAGATGTTCATCCTACAAAGAAACATCCGTATTTATTTTATTATTATTTTAGTCATTTATTTACATAAAACTAATAATTTAATTCCATGTTAGTGCTGCATATTGTTAATAAGAGTTATAATTCTAAAGGGTGTTCATGATTTGAATCAGGTCACTCGTTACCATTTTTCAGTTTATTATAAGACATATTCTATATCTTATATGAGATTACATGATGTTTATATAGCTGTACATATTACATTATTAAAGTATCAATAAGCTGCTCATGAATGCTCCATGGGCACCATGCATTCACCACATAAAAAGTATCATTTACTGCATCAGCTGTAGTAATGAATTATTACGTAACATATTTAACAACTTGCACAAATACAGTATAGTAATATGATTATAAGCATACAGTGAAAGGTTCTTAACTGTTACTATTATTAAATCTAATTTCTCTATTGAAAACTCCTTTCTGTTATCTTCCTTCGTTGGTTGATCTCTTGACTGATGTTGTCCTTACTTCAGGTAGTGAAAATCGGTATGAAGGCTCATGGAAGAATGGTATGAAGAATGGCCCTGGCAAATTCTTCTATCTGGACAAAGGGCAGATTTATGAAGGGATATGGGTTGATGATGTTCCGAAATGTGGTGAAATGAAGGATTTTGATAGAGATACCGCACCAGATGCTACGGCTTACCCATTGCCTAAGGTATAGAAATAATAGTTTATTTATGTTGTAATCAATTGTTCTTTTCCAGCACAAGTTAATAATAATAATAATAATAGTTTTTGAATTGTGCCTTAACTTGAGCTCTAATTATGGCACTTTCCATTTAAACCATAATTAAAACATGTTCTAAGCTCATATTGTGAAAGGCTTAATTGGATCCCACTCATATTGTCATGGTACCCACATCACAGGGAAAACGGGGAAAGTTAATTGAAATTTTTCCCTGCAGAGAAAACACAGGGAATTTTAAAATTTGGAAGAATACAGGGAAAACACAGGGAATATTTATGCCTTCATTCCAAACTTACACCATTAGGGGTGGATGGATGCCGCATTACTAAAACAAGTTCATTCAACATTCAATTTTTGCATGCATTATTATACACAGGGAAATTTCTTAAATAAGAGGGAAAATTCAGAGAATTTGATTTTTTAAATCCTGATCATGTTATTAATGTAACAAATATAACAAAAATAGATAGTTGTAACTGTCATGAGATGTTTTCTATAACTAACCAATATTTTTGTTTCATTTGCAGGTAGAATTGGCAAATCCACATGAGGTTTTGGCAGAAGCAGAAGATCAGCTTGGATTGGATGCAGAATAACATTTTCTATAATGTATATTATCATGAAACATCATTCATTACTTTCATTTTGTTTATCACTCATGTATGCATATTTGTCTTCGTATCTGTGTGTTTTTATGTGTGTGTGTGTGTGTTCGCAAATATGCACTCACATACAAAATCATTATTTTATTGTAAATTAATTCAAAGGTATATAGAATAAACCATTTTACACATTACTATCTAACGTAATCTGTCTAACATTTATTTCACTGGTTTTGTCCTTAATATATTGTATTGTTAACCCTGGTGAACACTGTCTATAACTGATACGTGTGCTGTCTTAACAGTGAATATGTAGGAACTGTGATATTTTGATTTTGTAAATGAAGCAGGAAATAAATATGTCTTAGTATATTACCACATCTTCTTTATATGACTATGCCTAATAAATGCCCATATATTAGTGCATTCTCTTTTGAGTAATATGAAGAAGTTTCTATATAAATCACTCGTGGAAGCATGTTTTCCTAGATGAAGAAATGGCATATTGTTATGAAAAACTAAATATCTGAAAAATAATGATATAATTTATATTGTATTTTTACAGTACTAAAGACTATGTAAATTGCTACTTACTTTTGACTCTTAACTTTTACTTCAACATATTTATACATAATAACCAAAAAAAAAGACTAGACACACTGAAGAAGTAATTCAGTAGATCTTATGTTCAAGTTTGTAATGGTTCATATACAATCTACAAAGATAAACAAATTTATCATTCCATAATCTCCATGTTTAGAAATAAGCTGTGACTATTAGGTCATCTCTACGGGTATACATACATTCAGTTGATTATGCAATTAGCAGAAACAAATGTACAAAAAATTATAAGGTATATATTGTACAGTCTGTTAAATATTACATTATAAGGCATTGAATTTATTTCCAATGCAGTGCTCTAAAGAGAAAAACACTTAAATTACAATAGCAAATTATTTAGTAAGAAATAATTGATAAATAACTTTGATGACCAGCTAGAATTCTATCTGAAATATGTGAACTCTACTTGGACAAATCCCCAATGCATTTTTAAAATCAGTAGTCGTCATGATTATAGTTGTTATGATCAAAATAATTTAATATATAAAGGAAGAACAAAACTAACCACAGATGATTGCTCTGACAAATATAGGTGACAGTTGCGGGTCTGTGCGCTAAATTTCAATAACAACCAAATTTACGTCTGGGCTTGATCTTTGTGCGTGTATTGTATATTCTCTACAAATAGAGACTCACACCTCCCCCTCTGTGTGTGTGTGTGTGTGTTTGAAAACTAGTTTGAAAATGCAGAGTTCCAAAGCTTTTACAAATTTAACTTTCTCTGAATCCACTTTGGGGTTGATGACTTAATTGAATATTTCACATATGTATTGGCTACACAGCTTGTCTCTGATGCATGTTGTCTATAAAGTGGCTATAATATCTTGTGCAGTGATTGACAAATAATTGTATAAAATAACAGTAATAATAGTAATTGATATATATAATATCGTAAGGAATGACCTAAGATGCATAGATCATGCCAAAATTCTCAAACCATCTGGGGGTTTGCATGTTTACTAATACTCAGACAGGCAACTTAACTGAAATAAAGGCAAGAACATAAGAAGTAAACTACAAAGCTTCACCTCTTCCTTCACACAAGAGTGCGTGGCACTTTATTAGACCAAAACATTTGATTTCCTTCCATATACCGACGTTGGGTTGATAAAAACAAAGGTTGGCCAGAGTTTTAAAGATTACACAATGTCACATTACTGACGTGGTCAGTTGCACATAATTATATGTGGTGTTTCTAGATCAGTCTGATATCAGGTTCACTGTACTGATCCTCAGTAGCTGTTAAGAGTTTATTTTGCTCACTGGTGAACCAGTATATGTTTGGCAAGAATGCAGATACTGCAGACAGCCAATTTCCTGAATGGTATATGGCTGCATCACATCCATGTGCCTGTTGAAGTAGTAGTGTACGTTGTACAAATGTAGAATTGGGTTTTTCCAGATGCCAAGAAATGCATTTTGTTTCGTAAAAAATGTTCTACTCAACCAGCTCACTCCACACAAACCAGCCTGCTGCACCCTCTACCTATCAGCAGCTGCCTTCCCTAACAACCAGCCCACTGCACCCTCTACCTACCAGCCAGCTGCCTTCCCTAACAACCAGCCCACTGAACCCTCTACCTACAAGTCTGCTTCCCTCCCCACTAACCATCTAACTCCACTCCCTACTTACCAGTCCACTGCTCTCCTTGCTAACTAGCCCACTCCAGTCCCTACCATCTACAATCCTTGGCCTCACCACTCAGTGTGTGAGTTCAGTCCCGTTGCATCATGTTCACTAACTCCTGTTCCTGCTACTAATGCCAACAATGCATTTTGAATAAGAATAAAATATACAGACTAGAGCTAGGAAGAGAACCATGTAGGCTCCAGTGTGAATTACGGGCAGATCCATGAACTATTACTGACATTCCTGGAGAACATACTTGATCCCAGGATGGCGGCTTATCGTAAGATGTATAGTTGCCAACACATACTTCTAAGATTAGTGGAGGACTGGAAGCAGGCTCTGGAGAACAATAAATATGTCACAGTCATGCTCATGGATCTTAGTAAGGCTTTTGACTGCTTGCCACATCAGCTGATCATTGCCAAACTGAAAGCCTATGGGATGGAAGATGAAGGATGTGCCTTTTAGTTACATTTATTATTTTCCTCCCATTAGTAAATTAAGTGTTTTTTTATATTTAAATATAATTTCATTGTTTATTTGTGTACAATAAATTGAATGTAATACTTGATAAATGACAGTTTAGTTTAATTGCAATTCACAGTTAGGGTCTATTGAGATTAGAGAGATTAACATGTAAAGAAATTAAGCCTCATATTTGTTAATCTGCTTGATATCATGGGAATTCACATACTCACAGCAACATTACCAGATCTAAACATTACCAGAACTACAACTTTTACTACTAGTATTATGGAGGTAATCAAGAGTCACAACGGTGGACTCACGATCATGCAGGATATGATATATATGAATCCGGGACATTTAGCCAACGGACACTTAGCTAACGGACATTTAGCCAATATTTGCAGGGGAGACATTTAGCCAACATTCAAAATTTTTGATTATGTTTATGTGAGTTTTCATAAATATAGTTGTTTCAATAAACACAAAACATTGTATGTAATTGTATTTTTGTAATTCATTGTATGAATATAACAAACACAAAGCGATGTCTCATATTCTAAAACTTGCAAACACGGATGTTACATATAGTCCACAGCTGTTATATTCAATCGTCATAGTGTATGTAATTGAATTTTATTCAATTCATTGTACGAATGTAAT
This sequence comes from Paralvinella palmiformis, assembly GCA_025642065.1. Lineage (NCBI taxonomy): Eukaryota > Metazoa > Annelida > Polychaeta > Terebellida > Alvinellidae > Paralvinella > Paralvinella palmiformis. The sequence continues at coordinate 152,143 of JAODUP010000489.1, forward strand.
GATCACAAACAAATGTCTTATACTCTAAAATCTGAAAACACAAACATTGCATATAATACATTCTTTATTTCTGACATGTTGTCCATAGGTGTACATTGTCAATATTCCTATTATTAGGTCAACATCATATACTTTTAATATATTTGTTTGTGTTATCTATATTCTTTCCATATTTTATATTTCTTAACTGGGCGCTAAGTATAAATATACTTGAATAAAATATTGAGTCATTTAAGAACAGAAAAAAACATAGCGAGCCATATTAAACTCATTTAAATTTATCGCTCAAATAATGACACGAGTATTTCTTTATAGTGTCTCTAAATTAACAAACATCAAAATGCTCAATGGCTTCAATGCCATTCCATGTCTTGCGTACGGTTATTGAATTTTGGTTTAAATACGGACGTATATCTGTATGATTTAAAATTGTGTGACACAGACTACCAGTATGTCACGAACTCGATAATCATATTCTCGTTTATCCCACATATTATCATGCAACAAACCTTGTGGATCAACAAATTCTGACTCTACATAAAACAGAATCACTGTAAAGGAAGCTAGATCTAGTTGCCCTGGTGCCCTTTTATCCTACTAGCCTATAGAAGCCACTGGTTCCAGGTGAAAGAAGTTAAGTGTCACTGGGGATGGTCTGGTCAACTTGAAGGTACACCAAACAGAAGCACTGTAAACAAAGCCAGATCTATTTGTACTAGGTGACCCATTTATTTGATAGTGTCTTTCACATACATGCATTTTAATTAGCACACTACTCAATATTTGGAGTATGGACAGTTGCTCTGAACTTTAATTCCCTAATAATTGGTAATATTCATCCCAATAATTATATAGGTAATATGATACTAAGAAATATATTTCTGAATTAAAAATCATTTATTTTTTTTAAATTTTTCCTCATTAACAAATCACTGGTGATTAAGTGTCCACTTTTTCATTTTGTTTGGTGAGCAACTGTCCTACACCCTAATATTTAACACATGAATGTCTACATGAATAGTAGGAATATAACAAAATAATTACATTTATTGTTCTTCTGCACACAAAGTGAATATTGTCTATCTGAACAGTTAAATAGTCTAATTCAGCACTGCCTCTGAGAATCCTATAGCAGAATACCATCTTAAAAGCTTTACTGTTGCATTGAAGATTGTGCACTTTAGTGTGAATATTTACAAAGTTTGAAAATATTCACTCACTTGATGCTGATGAAACTGAATCCATTGAACATTTTGTGTAGTGGACTATTATAAGATTGCTGATGATCACACTTTTTGCACTTTGCACATTTATTTCCAACGGCAACATGTAAAAAATGTTCCCAAGTGGAATTCTCTGGCCTTCCACCTTTATACAGTACTAAAATGCTGGATGTCAAATAATAATCACAGTATTAGTTCAATAATTTAAGCCAACATGCAGGTATGTATCAATGTGATATAACACTATGATCATGAGAAAGTGTAACACTGCTTCAAATTGGTTTTGGTTTGGTTTTGTTGTTCGGGGAGAATCCCCAGGCTGTCGCTTAATCAGCACAGCCTCTATGTTGGAGTGGTTGAGAAACCTCCTCCCCCACCACTCAGAGGGGGAGCAGTACGGAAAGATGGAGCCGAAATACCCCGAGGGTGGTCACTGCCAGAGTGTTTTACGTCCTCAGGGGGTTTTTAACGTCCCCCTTTATTTTAAATAATTCAGTGGAGACGGCAGCGCCATTTAACGTGGTCAGCCACCCACGATGTAGTGAGCCGAGAAATTAATCCCTGGAAAAGTTTCGACCTCTAACGGGGTTCGAACCTGCGACCGATGTCACCAAGTGCCGGGTGCTTAACCGCTAGGCCACCGGAGCTCACTATGCTTCAAATTAAATTCAGATGGCTTTCTATACTGAGGCAAAATGAAGTCACATTTTAAAACTATGATATATCACCTGGGTTATGCAGTCACACCTTAACACCATTACAATACTTGTGTGTGTCAACATTGGATAGAGGGTTATTCTGAGACTAGTAGATTATCTGTCGTATATACAAGTAGTAATTACCCACATGCCAGATATAGTTAAGTAGTTAATGGTGTTAATAACGTCTGTGCAAAAAACCTCACAACCCTGACATATCATTATTTATATTTATGTATAATACCGGAGAAAACAGTATACATTAATATAAATATGTTGCTAACATCTTATCTAAAGATAGGCCTATATTTACAACATCCATAAAGAGAACATAATATTGACAGAGCAAACACAAACTCAAAATATATATGTAGATGTAAGATGAAAATTTTAAATGTTGGCTAAAGGTCCCCCCTGCAAATATTGGCTAAGTGTCCGTTGACTAAATATCCGTTGGCTAAATGTTCGGATACCAGTAGGCATATCATTGTACATGGATACGTGTGCCCTGATGCTTACTTGATCTGGCTCTGTATAGACTATAGAGTATACTGCAGAATAGCGCTGGGTTTATGAATTATTTCTCGTTGAATATAGGTGTTTTATCCAGCTTGGAACTAATATTGGTAATATATGGACTGCGATTGAAGTGAGTATATACTCTATATCGCATTAATTAATATCAAAATTTTTATTATAACACGCATAACACTGTGTAGCAAATGTTTACATATGTAGCTGGTGATCTGTTGATTGTGAAATCCCTCGATTTGTCATTTTTATGTGTGTATTTTTTATCCACTGCCTGTGGTGATACAATACATTAAATAGCTGACGGGATGGGTGTTGTGTGTAAGCGTACAATAAATAAGACGCCCTGCTGCAGCAAAACAAATCATAAATTGAAAATACTGGATAATTTATACTTGTTGATCTAGCATTCGGTAAAACCAAGGGCAAAATTATACATTGTAGTCTTCTTCGTTATATGGTATTGTATGATAATCTCATTAAAATGCTGAAAAATCACTTTATCTTAATTTTCAGTGGTGCCAGAGACGCAACATCTTGCAGATGAGTTACAGAGTGACGTTGACATCTCTGAAGAGTTATAGATAAATTAGAGAACAGTTATAGAGAAATTAAATATTTGGATATAAATGTATTATTAGTTCAAATTTGTTTTGACTTGTGTGTTTTGCAATACAATTTGAAAAAAATCTTGCCAAAAATTAACCTGGTAGCACACAAGTGGCTTGCCACCAGACCAGTGGCTAGCCACCAGTGTGTCCTCAGTGGCTTGCCACCAGTGGGACACGTGGATTTCTTGGACAAAACGCAAGCGGCTCAGTTGTGGCTAGCCACTAGTGGGCCACTGGTTCTACCACCGGTGGGCCATATGTGGCATGCTATCTGGGATATGTTTCATTCATATTAAGCCATTCTCTGTCACACACACACACACGCACACACACGCACAATATATATATATGTGTGTGTGTTACAGTTAATCTGTATAATCAGGTAATCAATGTGGATAAAATTGGGTGATCGCAGTAAATTAAAGTTCCAATTGAGTTAAAATTTTATTAAAATTCTTGAAAGAGACTGGTAATTTGTCCTCACTGGATCTTTTCCAGTGTACTTTGATACAAAAATACTAGCTGGTTGAAATGGGGCCAGCAAATGTTTGACTAAAGACCGTTTATAAGCTCTCTGGTTTGACTAAGTGCTGGTGAATTCCACGACGGATATTTACTGATTTCATTAGCAGGTGGCTGAAACGTAACATCGGGTTTGTTTTTATTAGTTTTACTGTTTATAAGAGCTCGCTGACGGGCGACATGATGAAAGCTGTTTAAAATGGTTGATTTTGAAGAATTAGATAATTTTCGACGACAATGGAAGAATGACTTAAAGACAGACTTGTACGTATCTGAAGACAGACAGTCTGTAAAGAATGTTGTCGTTTCGGAATCTCCGCACTCTCCCAACGAGTTGGATAGTCACAACGATGTTAGATCTAATTCTAACATTTTGGATCCTCATCCTGATAGATCTAATGAAAGCGGAGAATCGTGTTACTGTCCGAAGAATGATAAGTTTGATCCAACATCGACAGGTGACAAGAAACTGTCTCATGCTGAGGAAATGGGCAACATTTCAAAGCCAGCCAAGTTTCGGAAAATCCTTACCCGTGAAGAAAGAAAATCAGTTGAAAATAAAAATAAATTCAAGCCATTTCTGATAGCTGAGATGCTTTTAGAGGGCGTATCTGGCCAGGACAGTGTTCATAAAATGGATCATGATGAAGACAAAGTTCGAGAACTGTTTATTAAAGATCGTAATAAAAAACTGAAATTGTGCTCCTCGGTTTCTGCTCAATCTGATAGCGGCACTGAGAAAAATAGAAGCTTTCTGGACATCTTTCTAGCTGATCTGGTAACAGCTGTGTTTTGTTTGAATGGTTTAGTAAAAAGAGAATTTTACATGAAGTACTTTTATCGCCAAATTTGCAAAATATGATGACAGAGTTTAAGCATTTTCTCTTAAATAGTCTATATAATTATAGGATATTAAATAGTTATATAAAATTTCCACTATTCTCAGTTGGGAGAGATTGGACCCAGGTGTCAGTGATAAATGAGTTCAGGGAATTTAACGTTTGTTGTGATTAGGTTCAGTGGTGAAATGGTTTCAGTTTGGAGAACCCTAACATTAGACATATATTGAATTTATTTTAAATTAGGTCACTGATGACAGTGAAATTATTAAATTGACTTATAATGTATATGTTTGCAGTGACGATTTTCACACTGTTGCTCACACAAAATCAGTTCATTATCTCCTTCACTGCCAATTCAAGATTGCTAAGTACTTGAGGTTCATCTACCTAAAAATATATTGCTTAATCAATAATTGTTGCTTGTTTTTGTTTTAGCTATATTATTAAAATGGGGCTCGAGACGGAGACCTCAAATCATAATGAGAAAATATTACTTATAGTTAGACTAAGGCCATATAATACAGGTTCAGGTCTTTTGCCATGGTTGTTTGGGAAATACCAGGGTGGTAATTAGCAGGCTGTATTTCCCGGGAAATTCTGCCATGTCCAATACTCTCAGTGGGAAATAAAATTTTTGCACATTATTAATGTAATATTTTTCAGTTTTGCTCTTTCATTGTTATTTTTATAATTTACCAAGATATAATTCCTTCATGTTATGATAATATAAACAAGAAAGTTAATGTGTATTGGTATAAATATTTATTGAACATATTCATAAATTTGTAATTATCAGTCAGTGAGTCACACAAAACAAATTACCTATCTATGTTTTCCTTCCCACGAAGGCACTTATAACACATAACCAAATTGGAGGCTTTACCCAATCCAAGACGATTTCTCAACTTTGTCTGTATCAGTCCAAAGTTTGAGAAGATTCGCTCCATGGATGCTGCACTGGCTGGTAGAGAAAGTAATCTTAATGTAAATGATGACAATTCATGTGACACTGACTCAAATGATACAATACACTTCCACCACACTATAGATTTTGTCTTGCCACATGTAGCATCATGTCCCAGTGCCTTAAGCAGAGTAATATCATCTGTCTGGAGATGACACAGTTCTGGTACGAGCTCTGGATTTTCCTCTAATACATACTCCTGAGCAGTCTCTATATGTTCCGGATGTAGATTTCTACCATGGTAGATTGGGTGAAGCATGTTGGCGAGATAATGTGTAGGTGTCATAGCTTGGTTAAATCTCTTCATGATTTTGGCTTTGTGAGGTTCCAGTACATTGTCTGTATGTAAGAGAATGACACACCACTGCTCACAAGCATCTGCAATCATAGTCGTGTCTGATTGTAGGCTATCCATTGCCACAGCAATAAGTTTGAGCTGCTCTCCTCCCAGATGCTTGGCTTCATTATAGAGACCAACGTTGTGTACCAGGTTTCGTATTGTCAGATCAATGAGGTCTTCATTCTGGGCAATAATGAGCAGCACGAAGGGCCTATTCCAGATGTGTGTATCAATACATGTGAGTTGACTATTCCAACGTGCATCATTGGGCAGCTGTGGTTTCAATAATGCACCTGGCACATGGTGGTTTCAGAAATATTTGTTTACTTCCACAATCTGACTAATGACATGAGATGATGTGACATCTTGCCCCAACAGATTTAACCACTAAGAGGAGCAGGGTTGGCTTTCTCCCAGACAGAAAGATGTTTCTCCCCATGGCCGGGGAGAAAAGCCAGAAACTGGGGAGAAACTTCTATGTGTGTTTATTTTAAGGTGCAAAGCATAACCATGTGTAAGCTATGATATCACCAAGTACATTTGTACAGGGATAAAATTAAATTATTAATGTTTTCATCCGTTTAATAATGTCCAGCCACAATATTCAGCATTTGCAAAGTATAGATATGTATGTCATATTAATTATTAATTTATTGATCTGTTTAACAAAATAGTTTTTAAAAAAATAACAAATATTCAAGATTTAATTGGTTTATTATATCACATTTGGCACATAGCACTATGATTTTGTGTATGAAAATTGTGGTATTAGAACATGTTTACATGTACAGTACGAAAATGTGAAACAAAACGATGTGCATGCATGATGTAATGTGATAATGTTAATATCCACATCATTAATAGTCAATTTCCCCTTAGTAGATGGTAGCAAAACACCAGCTTTGATGCTGTGTTGTTGCCAAGTTTGTTCCTGACTTTGTTGTTATGTTGCCTTGCATAACAAAGCAGACATTATAAAATCAAATTTATTCAGCATTATAATCACTGCTCAGATACCAGAAATAAATAATCTCAATCTTTTATCTCACAATCTTAAACATGATGAATTATTGATATACACTTTAAATAAGTATGTGGCATGTGGACAAGATTTATAATTAAATAACTTATACTTATGTATATTGGTTTTAAACTGTTAAAGTCTCTATTAATTGTGTATTTTCATGGCAATTTTCCCCAAATTTAGTTTCTCCCCTTTCTGCCATTTCTCCCCTGGGGAGAAAGTATTTCTGCCGTATCGGCTGAAACTGGGTAATTACTGTGGTTTTTACCGTGTAGGGGAGAAACCTGCCAACCCTGAAGAGGAGCATCCATAGATAGTCAGACTAGGATTATCTTCCTTCTGATTTTTGCACATGGAGTTCATCTTCTTCTCATTGTCTGTCACAACTGCTATAACGTTACAACCAAACAACTCTGCAGCAATCTAAATGCATCCTTTGCCAGGGTTGCACAATAGTCTGCAGTCTTCTTGTTAGTACTTGTATCAATAGCAGAGATAAAGTAGGATTTCTCACCATTGTGGACACTACCAGCTATCACAGGTGTGTTTTGAATGTCACTCCAGACATCTTACATGACAGTAACAACCCTGCCTGTCATCCAGGTCAGTCTTCATATGTTCGATGATCTTGGAGTTTAACCCACCAGGCTCGGCTAATCTAGTTTAACCTAGGTTAAACTCCAACCCAGGATACAATGTATATCTCCAATTTGTTTGCTATTATTTGAATTCTAAGTTTGTTCTGTGATATATACCTGATCTAATATGAAATTATATTAATACCAAACCAGAGCAAGTTGTCAAAATCATTATAAAACTTGATGTTTTCTAAGACTAAATTATGCACCATTATTTTACCATACATATACATTACTAAACTACTTAATGTTGTATATTTTACTACAATTTGTTCATATGAAAGATGTTTCTTTAAATACTTCTAAATGTTAAAAGCCCAAACAAATTGTGACATTGAAAGAAGTTATATATTAACACAGGTTCTAACATGTGCATTGTAAATTTAAAGTTGTAATTTTTTGTCAGGCTAGAAATTATCAATAATCAATATTAAATGCTGAAGCATTTGGTTTTCATAATAGAAAAAAATATGGATGTGGTATACTGTGGTTTTATTCATCAGGCTTTATAAATACCGTATAATTTATTCAGGTAATAAGTTATTTAACATGATACCATGTTGATCATAGTTTAAAATGCTAACTAGGGCTTATTGGTATATATGTATATGAAGCAGTACCAATGTTAATAACAAATGTTGTATCAAAATATACTACATCCAAACTATACCATCTTTCACATACAGTGCTAAATCTAAGACATGCTTTTGAGCTTTGTCGTTCTAATTAGTAGGCCTACATTATTCTCTATATACACAATTTACATTTAGCTACATATTTCATTGTGTTGTTGGTAACTGGAAAAGGATGATCCTGCTTTTTCTGAATTTAAATTAACTGCTGTGTCACTATTACAAATATTTTGCTGGATTAGGTAATAGTAACCTTGTTAAAAGCTAACATCCAGATACAAATTTCTGATGCACATTTCAATAACCAAACCATCATTAGACCTAAGGCTGTTTCTTGTCAAATCATATAATCTGGATTATTATTTTATTTATAATAATAATTACAAACTTCTATAGCACCAATATCATCGAAAAGAATCAAGCTCAATGGCACACTTAGTACAGGTGTTGGGCAATCTCATAGTCGAGGTACCGGTACAATATTTGAATGTATACATCATGTATATTTATGTGTAGATGCTGTTGAAATTGTTTTTGGACTGAAGTATTAAGTTGTATTGTTCATGTGTGCTTCACTTTTAGGATGACATCAATGAAATACCATTCTTTGAGACGAGTCTTCCCAGGGAACTTGCAATAAAAATATTTATGCATCTGGATGCACTAGATCTTTGTAGGTGTTGCCAGGTAATGCTTTCTGGGTGCTCATCCTAGAGACTTGTAATCACCACTTTACTGATACATTGTGTTATTATTTATATTCAACTGAATACCATGTTGATCAGTAAGATAATATTGTAATTTATATTCTATAATAATTGTATATCACATTTGAATTGATTTATCTGAAAATAAAAACATAATAACAATACTGTTATTTGGCATTTCAAACATGCTCAGGTAAGCAAGGCATGGAAGAGTCTTGCTGAGGATGAACTGTTGTGGAATCAGATATGTCGTCACCTTGATTATGAAGATTCCACAGCAACAGTTGAGAAGTCCAGGTGGAAAGAAATTGTTAGGGAACAAGTGCTAAAAGAGCGACAGCTGCGTCAGAATTGGAAGGTAATTGCAGGCACAAGTGGCTATTTCTGAATACAGTTTTGGTAGATTAATATGCTTTAAATGGTTACTTGTTTTTGAAATTTCTCTGATATGATTTATTCTTAAATTATATATATATATATATATATATATATATGTGTGTGTATATCAGGGTTGGGGTAATCATAATTGGTAATTGTAAATGTAATTAGTGATTACTTTCACGATTACACAAAGTGTTTGATTATTTACCATATCATGCCAGAGATATGGTTTTGTATGTAAGGCAAAAGATAACAATAGAACTGATTTACCCATTGACAGACTTCTGTCATATTTATATACATGATGATTTGTCATTTTATTTGTTCTATGAACATGAAGGGAAAATGTGTTGAAACACTGCTTCAGATGTTGCTGCCATTATAAGTCATATAAACAGACATTTCAGATTAACTCATGTTGTTTCCACATGGTTAAGCCCAATCTAGTTACACAACCAGCAATCGTGCATGGCTTCTTTCTGACACCATAATTTTAGCTGCAAATGATCCTATTTGGCCAGCAGTCAGATGACATGCAGCCAATTAAATGAATGCATGCAACAGTGAAAATAAACAAGGCTATGTCTTGGCCCCCTGATTGACATACGGAATGAAAAAATGGCATTAGATGGAGATCAACGGTCAAAGTACAGAGTTATAGAAGAAACCAAGTTACCAAGTTATAGAAGAAAAATACAATTTAAAGCATGGCAGTAATTTAAGACTGTGAAAAGTGGTCCATTTACAGAGTTGGCTAAGTTACAGAGGGGGTCGGAGTTGGGTGTTTGCTATACTATAATTATCCTATTTATTATATAGTCTTCACCTGGCTATAGTCATGCCACACATTTTGTTACCAAATATATATTCCATTGTTATTATTTGCACTAATCTCAGATTACACTAATCTCAATTATCTCTAAAAATTCTTGTGTTCCTTTGCTCTATGGTGAATATTGATCTCAGAAATATTAAACCAAATTAACATTGTACAATGGCATCAAAGTCTTTTGTACATTTTCATTTGAACATACCAGAAAGTGCGTCTGGTTCTTACAAAACAACATGTAAACACTGTAGCATGTTTATATCAGTATTATACACGTAAGTTTTTGTAACTGAGTAAATATTCACATTCATGTTTGTGTTATATACATTGTAATCATGGTTACTTTACAATGTAATTGTAATCGATTACATTCAGAATAAATGTAATCATAATCATGATATTCTCAAGTAATTATAGTTGATTACCTTGGTCCTGTAATTGCTCCAAACCCTGATATATATATGTTATATTACAGATGCGCCATGGAGAAATGTCAACACTAGAATATGTAACTGGGGGTATCCTGTGTGCTGCTAACTCATGGCATCATAGACTAGTTGCTGGGTATGTGTGGCAGTTGTGTGTATAATATTTCTTCAAAGTACAGTGATATTTAGTGTTATTGGTCTCTCTCTCTCTCGGTGTGTGTGTGCGTGATTAAGGGAGAGTATTTCCTCACACACGATTATGTTACAAATAGTGAAACAAGGCTCCTGCTAACTTTGTCATTGGTCAGATTAAAATATTTATACAGTTCAGTTTTGTATACATAGTTTATTGAGATAGTGGATTTTGGTATCTGATACTATGTGGTCATTTATTTAATATTGAAAGTAAATTGAATGAAGCACAGCTAAATATAATTTTGGGCAGAAGGTCATGATGTAGAATATTCTATAACAGACAGCTCTGCAATGACTCAGGAGGATGTTAATGAGTATGTCTCATTGAAAAAAAATGGATTTTCGTAATGAATACTATAATAATGTCTGAGTTCCAAGTCATATTATGTTGACACGAATGTCAGAGTTTAATGATGTATAAATGTCTGGTAAATAAAAACAAATTGTGCAAATGTGAAGTTATGGCAGAAGTTTGTTAACTAATAAACAAAACATAGACAACTATCAATCTTTATTTGTCAGTTCATTCACTTTTCAGTATAAAATGTGCAAACTTTAATAATACTTTTCCCAGGACAGAGCAATGTCATGTAATTTATGTCTGTTAAATTACATTAACATTTATAAAATCGTAATCCTTAAAGACCCCAAAAATGTACATATGGGATCATTAATTTTTAACTTTGTTTGGTATGAGCTACTTAAAATTATGCTGTACTTGATGAAATTGATCCTGAACATGTATAAAATTAAATTTGTATTTTATTGATAAATTTGTAGAGATATGTAATAACTGTAAAAAGGTATCAATTCATATTGTTTATCGCAGCTGTCAGCATATGTCATAATTTCCTAGAAAACACCATCGTATAGAACTTGACTTATTGGCTGAAGTGAGTTCTATTAGGGTCATGTATCCAAATTATTAAGAATATCTGTGAAACAAAATTGACCATGAAAAAAATGGATGTAAGGCAGTACAATACGGAATACCTTCTGAAGAATGAAAGTTCGGATCATATCATTAAATTTATTCTACATAGATTCATGTAATACTATAGTGTATACTGTTATACTACTGTATGTGATCATATTATAATACTGAGCCATATGTATCATTCACTATCAGATGGCTTGCTAAATTTAAGAAAACTTGCCATAATTTTCCTGCTGTCTGAAGTAATATTGATTTTGACAATTTAATTCACTATTTTATTTCTTCCAGCTATTCAAATGGCCATGTCAGAGTGTGGGATGATGACGACGATTGTACATTTATTCCTTCAAATACAGCTTTAGCCATTAATGAATTGGCAGAATGTGGAACGGTCAGTAACATTATTAACAGAGTGTGTGTTAATGGTCACCTAGCTGCAGCTTCGTATTCTCAAGGTTAGTCAATCTTAATAAGGTAATCAGTCTTTACACTCATCTACCATATATACTCGTGTATAAGTCACACTCGTGTATAAGACACACCTGATTTTAGCACCTATAAACCCAGCCCCTGGAGATGAACTCACATATAAGACGCACTAAAATCACCAATATTTATTAAAACCCCCAAAATTCATCATCATAACTCTCCACTGAACATCTGTTGTAGCTGTTCATGTGTCACCATTTCATCATACACGTTTTCGCCTTCTTCCTTGGAGTCAGTGTCAGATTTGTCATACTGTTCAGCCCACAATACATTATATTCCATGCCATCTAAATCATTGCTGATAGGTCGATTTAATCCAAGGCCATTTTCACCCACTATGTGATGATATGTAATGACGACGGCTGCTTCAGCTTGCCTGCTGCTGTGTGTTCGTTTCCTTAATGCTGTTTGAAGTAGTTTATTAGTAGTTCCCATGTGCCAGCTTTGAAAGTAATTAACACATTGTTTGCTGTAATAGTTTTCCTTTGATGTGGTTTCTATATGGTCATTCTTTGTGTGGCTTCATTTATCATTCCATTCAATTACACATGCTAACATATCTGGAGAGTAATGACAAGTCTTTGTGATCACGTCACTAATTAGAGCATTGGATTAAATGACCATGGTGGTTATCATGATTAAATTTGGATTTGAAAGACAACAGAGAAAACACACCTAATATATTTCTTTATTATTCATATATTCATTTTGGCATCAATTTCGGAGTATGAAAAGTGCGTCTTATATGCGAGTATATATGATAGTTAAATTTCCATTAAAGTTTCTGTTATTAGTAATTAATTAAGAATTTTCTCTTTTTGTGAAACATTGCTGTCTGATTCAGAACACCTGGCATGCACTTAATATGTAACATACAAAATCTTGTGAATTATTGTACATTAATTGTGTATATTAATTTTTGTTTATTTGCAATGCATAGAGCTATGTTTGCAATAATTATTCAGTTTTTACATGATCAGTTTTTTCATATCATACGAGTCCCACATAATATCTTTCTTGCTGTACGTGATGACATTTGTTGTCTCCTTACATGTGTGTTTTTGTGGTCAGTATGTAATTTACAGAAGTGATGTCATGTGTGAGGGATTTCCCCTTAACTCAAATTTACATGGTAAAAGTAATCAGCAGCCTGCTGGCCGAACTAAACATTACCAGTAATTAGTTTGGAAGGACATTTTTTATGGCTTGTTGCCAAGTTTCATGCTTATAGAGATGGATTCTGGCAAATAATTAACACAAGTCAGTCTCTTAACCTTTAAAATGGCTCTTTAATTTATATTTCCCTTTCTTGTAGGAAATGTTGATATTTGGATGATGAACAATGGGAAGACGACCCCATTTAGCACACTGACACTGAATAAACACATTGCCAGCTTACTGTGTTCTAAAACCGATCCACTCGTAGTATTACATGCTGGAGATACAGTGTGGATGTATGACTTGGAAAGTTCAACAAGTGATAACAAATTCTCAGAAATACCAGTTGGATGTGATGTGAGCTAAAATAAATAATATTATTTCTTTAGTAGTTACAGTAACTAATATATTAGTAGTTGTTGGTTCATATCATATCAATAGAAATGCTTTATTTAGCCCCATACAGTATGATTTAATGTATTAGATTTGCTTCCAATTGCGTTTGTAGGTTTTTCATCTCCACATTGTTCCAACCAAGAAGCACCGAAGCAGCAGACGTATGTTAGCTATTGGTTTATATGACCAGGTCAGAATCCATCTTATTGGAGAGGATCCTAACAACATGTCAGTTGTACATAATACGATCAGTCAGAAGGTTACTTCACTTGATTGTAATTCTCTCCAGATAGCTGTTGGCATTCATTCTGATGATGGCTGTATGGTAATTGTACTTTGTGTTTATTTGATCTTATTCTGCACTTGGATTAATTAAGTAATCAATAAATACATAAGCACAGCTTTTAATGTCGTGTTTGAATGAACATGCGTGTTCAAGGGTAGAACTGAGGATGACTTCAAGGTTTCTGAAACTTTCCCTGTGAAATTACTGAGAATTTTCACAGGCTGGTGTGGCCCTTGTAATAAATGTTCACTGATATGTTCACTATTACTAAATACTTGCTTAGCATGTCACATTATTATTGCTCTGTCAATTATGAATTGTTACATTTTTGGTGAATCCAGCTGGATCACTAGCAATTCATTTAACATGACTATTGTCATTGTCAATTTTAAATCCATCTTCAGGCTGTTCATGATTTAGAACATTAATACTAATTTTCTGAAGAGAGATTTGATATTGTGAGACTAAGATAACAAATGGCTGGATAATATGTAGTTAATAACATAGAAACCTAGAAATGTTTTGAATAAAATGGTTTTGAAATTCATGGTCCATCCATCTGGGCTCACAAATTTGGGACTGCACATTGCATTGAGCATGGGGGGAGGACAAACCCATTCTGGCAGGTACATTCCCCCTGTATTCAATTAGGGGCTTACAATTAGGGACTTGATTGATCTTTAACCCAATCGATTCAGGAGCCTTTTTTCTGACTTTCTATGTCCAGTTGTGGTGTGTACATAACAGATTTATCCAAAACAGCATTTAAACGAGAGAGAGAGAGAGAAAGAGGTTAACCTTTGTTCATTCTTTTCAGGTAAAACTCTATGATTTACATAAATTAAAAGAAGCTGCTACCTTGCTTGGAAATACCCTACCAGTCAGTGTTATAAATCTTGTTGATAGCCCACAAAACTCCATAGTCACTGGATCCTGTGATGGAAAGTAAGCAATAGGGACCCATAACCCTTAATTTCACTCAGTCATTGAACTGTGTGAATGATATCTGATATTATCAATGGCAGTTTTTAATAATTACGGTTCTGTGTTTCAGTTAGTGTAATCTGTAGTGAAATTGATTTGGCCATTTAATCACTTCCCTTTATTTTGTGTTAGAATTCGTATCTATGATACAAGGCTGTCTGATCCAGTCATAACATTGCAAGGTCATGCAGGTTCCCTTAAATGTGTACAGATGGATGACTGGAAGGTTATCTCTGGTGGTAATGAAGGCATGGTGATTGTCTGGGATCAGAGAATGGCTAGTAAACTTTGGGAACAGCACAACAGGTGATTATTAGAATTTGTGTATGAGTATCATTTATTAGCTGAGTTGTTTTATTTAAATCATTTGATTAAATCATTGATTTAAATCATGAACTAAAAGTTAAAAAATCATGCATTTGTTATGTTTTTATTTTTTTTGGACTAATAAAATTTTTATGATTATTTTATGATTTATTTTAATTGATTTAATTTGATAAGTTTATGTAAATTAGTGACGATTCTCCCAAATTTATGTTTGGGTTGATCTTGGAAGATCAGCACAATAGATGGTGTCAAGTGAAACCATGTGGCTTCAGTGTGATAGATTGGATGAATTTAGGCATAATCTAACAAGGGATCATTGAGTTAATGTTGAAATCAGGGTTGGCAGGTTTTTTACACAGATGTTATTAACGTCACGTAAAAACAAGTTTTTTTACACTGACTTGTAAAAAACGCCATTTAAAAATAAGGCAGCTATAAAATAGTACAGTGATAACAATATAACAACATCTACTACAGCATGACTGTAATACATAAACAGCAATTGAGTTAACAGACTAATCCCTATTATGATAAACCAATACCCAGTCTAGTTGATACTCACTGATGAACACATACCAGTTGTTGCCTACATGCTCTATCCCTTGTAAATCTTACAGCAAAACAATTAGACACTGCCAACAAATGCTAACTGTGAAAGGCCCAAGTTTCACTGCCTTGCTGATAAACTATCAGGCACAAGCATGGTCTTTTCCATCTACGTTTTTGACCAATGTTGCTATCAAACTCTCACCGATTAATTGGTGGAAGGCCCTCAGATCTTATGGAGTGCCAGTTGATTTTCTAGAATTAGCTGTCAAGCTGTTATCATGCCCAGCTTCATCAGCATCAATGAGCAAATATTTTCCAACTTTGTAAATATTCACAGTAGTGTGTGAAATGAAATGTGTTTGAAACTCTTGAGTAAACACATTATCATATAAATGTGTTTAATGACATAAATTAGAACTAGTACAATTGGCTCATAATGATTGAGTTTTTTTTAAACGTTTTTCACAGTAATTTACAGTATTGTACGGTTATTATCAGGTTTTTTTACATTGTAATGTAAAAATAGGTTTTACAGTAAACAAACAACCCTTGCGTTAAACATTTGGTGTTTAGCAATAATGGGTATATAAGGTGAAGAGTCACATTTATTCACTGCTGATAGTTTATTTCATGCTGAATACATACCAGAAATAAAACTTTACAATTTTTGAGACTACAGTACTGTGTAAGTTACAGCTGGTAATTTATCAATATATATTGATGCTTGTCAGCTACACAATGTGTGGCAGAAAACAGGATTGTGTGTGGTTATACTTTGATAAGACCAAAGTTTTGTGAAAAGCAGGATGTCACGCAATGTACAAGAAATGTGGCAAAGGAGTGCAGGGACTTGTCATCAGAATTTAGAAAAATCAATAAAAATTTCAAATTTCAAAATCTGATTTAGATTAAAATATCTGATTTGTTTATTTAAAAACAAAATCATCATTAGTTTCATCATTAGGGGTTCCAACATTACAATCATTCATCTAATTTTCCAACAATTACACGAAGGAGATTCTGGTGGTTTTATTTATTCTTCCATATATGACTTTCAGGCATCCTGTTGAATATATGGCTTTTAAAGAACACACGATGTACACTGCAAATATTCCTGTTGACAAGATTCCCGAGAGTGATGGCTTTGATAGTATTTATCACAGAAGGTACTTCTGTTACATAGTTACATCTTATTATCATTTAACAGGTCATATTCATCGTTATTATTTGTGGTGCTTGATTGCTTATTTGATGATAATGATGATGTTGATGTAGAAGTTGTGTCACTAAATAATAATGCATTATCTTAAAAGCCTTTTTTTGATAATGAAACAATAATGTAGATTTTGCCTGGCCTAATAATGATAAGGAAACATTAATGGAGGATCCACAATGAAAATAATGAACTCCCCTCGAACCTCATTATAGTCATCTGTCGTAATCTTGATGTTGATGGATAGCTACACGATTAATGCATGTGTATCATAAATGGCTGAATCCATAATACCTGATTGAAGCTATTTAGTAATTGTATATCAATGTTATTAGAGGAAATGCATTATTTGCTTATAATAATTACTGTAATTATAACAAGGGTGTTATAATGATAATTTAAATGGTGGTGGAAGAAACAGAATGTTTTACTGATTAAAAAATTGACGAAGTAATTAAAATGATCATGAAGATTTCATAGTAATTCCATCCCTGGTATATTCTGTAATCTTCTTGAAATATTCATGAAATAGTTTGCTATTACATCAGTAACTGTAATTGAGGAATTACAGGATTCACAATCTTTCATCAGTGTTTATTGGTATCTTATTTTCAGATACAGAGGCAGCCTTTGTTGTTATGATTTTTCCGTAGATGTGGTCAGCCATCCTGACTTACCATCCAACGTTCTCTCTAACTACGATGATCCCGAAGGATATAATTATAATATTAATTTAGCTGTACCTTATGATTAAATCTTACACTCTGTGTGATCTGCTTTTATTTTTATGTGTCTGTTGTTACTGAATAACTGATTTGATTAATTGTAGTATATACGTTCATAAATAATTTGTTTTATGGTATTTAAATTAATTATTAAACTAATTTCGCACAAAAAGAACTGTGCTTTCAAAACTATACATTTTAGCCAACTCGATCTAACAAGAAATGCTGTTTTAGACAGAGGCTGTTATTTTTCTGATGGGATTTTCATGCTGGTAGATTTCTACTGATTATATATATGTATGTATATATATATATATATATATATATATATATATATTAATTAACAAATACTTTTACAATATTATACAGTTATTAGCACATCAGGACGTTTGTGTATTTGCTGCTGTGTAAGAAAAATTACATTTTATTAGTTGTTTGTTGAAAAATCATAATGTTCAGATTTTTAATTTGTTTTAGTGAATTTTACAGAAGTGAGTCATTATGATAGTTCGGCTGACTATTTTTATTAACTTGGAAGACATTGTAAGAAATATTTCAAGGGAACAACATAATACTAACACTTTATAGTTCTTTAACTAGATAAACAGATAGGAATGGTCTGAAATCAATTGTGGATATCAACTGATAATTATAAAGAAGATAAATTTGAGGTACACCTAATTAGATGTTTTACTGAGGCATTTGAATTCAATACATTATCACTTTTTGCATCTATAAGTAACCCTGTAGCAGTGTATTTTTCACCAGCCAAAAGGATGTCAAGATAGTGCAAAGTAACATGTTAATGGTACAAAGATAAAGGTTTATGGGATTACCTTGGATTAATTAATTTACTGTTTGATTTGGTCCAGTTGTGGAATTAATTATTTGATTGTGGACTAATATATAAGGAGTAAATATGGTAATTAGGAACCATTATCTCACATGCTTTCTCTTTAAAAGAGATATCTCAAATCGGAGATGTTTTATTGGACAGAGTTGGTATCTGATCTAAATCTGAAAATCTTTGAGGTTGCAGCTATGATGACAACACTGGTTCTATTCGAGTTTGTTCGGATAGTTGAAATGTGACGCCATGCAATAACATGTATTAAGGCCAATACTACAGCCTAAAAATGTGAAATCTATTGATCACTTGCTAATGGCCTTCACTTTAAATAGCCCTGAATTTATGGTAATGCAATCTGTCAACATGGTCACCACCTACTGTAATGGATGATCCGAGTCAGATTCACACTTTAATGTGATTGATTGATGTCATACCTAGAAGTGAGGAAACTGGCATGTAATGCTTAAGCAGAATTCACTGACTTCTGTTAGAAAAAAAATTATTTGATGGTCTGATTGCACAGTAACAGGCTGGTCTCCTTATTCATCTCTATTAAGGACAAGATAATAGATGTTCAGCTGATGTGTGACTTCGTTCAGCCCATCATTCAATCGGTCCTGGGTAGAGAGTGAGAGAAGCCGAGAAGGTGTGTGCGGATAAATGGATACGGAGACAGAGTGGAATGCGGGATGAGATTTTAAGTTTATTACAATTAGTTCCAATTACAATTGAACACTTGTATAAACCTAAAACAATTTTAGTGATTGATGTTTCTCAGGGGGTTGTCAACTTACCAGAAAATGATCATATTTTTGACGATGGCAAGAAATGCTGGTGTTTACGGGGAATTAAAATTAATGGTTCAGGAAAAGCTTGTATAATGTAATAACATTCATACACGTATACTCATTTACCTTAAAAGTTCCATAATATTCTGGTCTAGCTAGTTTAATTATTCCAACCAATGCAGCATCAGTGGAACATATTTTGGCTTTATCCGAACAAAATTTTGAAAAAAAAGATGAGGGCTCACTAAAGCTATTAAGTTTGCTTTATATAATTGATATGTTCATGAAAAAGCTAAGATGCACTGGTGCTATGCGATAGTGTCTGCTGCATTAAATTATTATGCCCTATGTAAATAAAGATCATAGACAGATGAAAATAACAAATAAAATAGGTGTCTCTGGTTACCAAATCCCGTAGTACAATGAGTAGAGTATTGTGTTTCAAACTTCTAGGTCGGGGTAAGAATTGAATCTATTTACTTGTGTTTGTTAAACCCTTCCTTAAGTGGTTGGTCCTTGGCTATAGATCCCCGGTGAGACCAGTGATAAAGCTCAACAAACTGTTCACTCGTCTTTCTGGTCTGGTAGTGGCCTATATACATTTATATATATGTGTGTGTGTGTGTGTGTACGGGCGCGCGCGATATAGAGACACACACACACACACACACACACACTTGTGGTAATTATTTAAGCTCTCAAAGTCAACTAGGAACTAAATCCAGTATTTGCTACTTGGTGTTTCCCAGCCTGATGTTTACTGGATAAATCTGTAAGAGCACGTTGGGAGCTCGACACATATTACCTGTACACCATTCACTCAACATTGCAAAAGCTTACAACATAAAGCACCGATTTACTTGTTGGTGGCCTGCAATGCACGATGGTTTCTATTGTCAGACTATTCTCTTGAAATTCTAGTTAGAGATTCCTGGCTGTCGCCTAATGGACACAGCTGCAAGTCAGACTTGTACTGCATCGTCATATAAGTTCATACATTAAATGCCTTTGCTTAGCTAGTAAGATGTTGCTGTGTTAATTTAGCTAGCCGTCTCTCCATTAATTGTCTCGCATCATTAACGTTAATTCATCTAAGAAGTTAACTGTTTAATTATCATAACGGAAATGCCCAGCATAACCCCTACCGATGCACGGTGGCCATAATGTAATCATAACGCTTCATAGTAACAGTATTAAAACGCAGCTGACGTTAATACTCCATATGTTTCATGTAGTATGCACAATATAATATAATGAAATAACATGTTGGTATAATTGCTAAGTTGTTAATAAAATCCTAAAACTATTATTATTATATCCGTGATGTTTGTCAACAGTGTGTATTAATACACGATTGTGTGTTTTCCCCAGGTTTTGGCTTTGGCTTTGTTGTTCGGGGAGAATCCCCAGGCTGTCGCTTAATCGGCACAGCCTCTATGTTGGAGTGGTTGAGAAACCTCCTCCCCCACCACTCACAGGGGAGCAGTATGGAAAGATGGAGCCGAAATACCCTGAGGGTGGTACCGCCAGAGTGTTTTACGTCCTCAGGGGGTTTTTAACGTCCCCCTTTATTTTAAATAATTCAGTGGAGACGGCAGCGCCATTTAACGTGGTCAGCCACCCACGATGTAGTGAGCCGAGAAATTAATCCCTGGAAAAGTTTCGACCTCTAACGGGGTTCGAACCTGCGACCATTGGCACCAAGTGCCGACTGCTTAACCGCTAGGCCACCGGAGCTTCCCCAGGTGTGATATATAAACAGTTATCTACTAGAGAGGAGCGGAGAACAAAGAACACAAAAGATGGCCGACATTTACGCCGACAGAGATAATACAAATTCAGATTTAAATTAATCTGATACGTTCAAATGTGGCTACTATGGACTCGCTGAGTACACCTTGTTCCCACATCGCCACAAAAATAACAACATCTGGCCTCTGCTTAGGTTAAAGGACAAATATTGTCATTATTTTACTTGGTCGTAGATGATGTCAACTCACAGGAGAGTCGGATCTTCCCAGAGGGCTAATGCGCAACACAACTAACGCAATAATTCAAGCGTATTATAACTTAGGCAGCTTTAATATAGCTTCTTACTTGGAGCAACCGTTGCAACGTCACTCACTGTACAGTGATATTATACGATGACACGCAGTGGACACTTGGATATATGTCGACATTAAAAAAAGCTTAACGCGTTTGTGTGTAAAAATTACAAATCATATATACACGATATTAAATCTATACGTATTACTTCAATCAGATAACTGACCCCAAATAGGCCATAATTATTATTAATTTCGGTGGAGCATTCTCATTTATTTGGTGTTGAGCGTTCCAAAACATGTTTTGTTTCCTTTAGAGAGTTCTTCTTCCTGTTTTGAATAATTCAGCCCAAAGAAGTTAATATACTTTTAAAGGTGAAATGTGTTGATGGATACATGTATAACTATCTATTAGATGTAACGATGTGTGCTCAGTGTAAAGTAAGCCACGACACATTTTGGCCAATATTTTTTGTAGCACATTTGGGTTTTGGTATTCAATCCCAATGGCATAAGTTAGTTTATTTTTCAATACAAAGACTTCAACCTAATACCGATCTTTCCGTAGGGAGTAGCCTCTCAACCGTATTGTATTAGTACTGAGAGTTAACTAAGTAAACAAACCCACCCACCGTAAGGTGAATTTTCTTTTCTTATTTTACTCTTCAACAATCATGTAACCTCTTTTATTGTCTTGTCTTTACCAGACGACGATGTTCAAATAGTGTTGGTGTAAGATCGATTCACTTGTGTGCAGATGTAATACGCCAGTTATAACTACTGACGTGTAACGTGTTTGCAGAATGTCACCCACCACCTTTCGAATGTGACATCAGAGATGATTGTAAGTTGTTTATATTGGTGCATGTTTATATGAATTCCAGGCCTGCGTATCATGTAAATGACGCCACTAAATTAATGCTCGATTCAATATGAGGATAGTGGATGAACAGCTGACATTCTGTTGACTGTAATAAAAATATAATGAAGACAATTAAACATATATGTACGGGATATGGACACAACTATACAGGAGTGAATGAACACAGACGGCCAAACAAATAGATATATAGATAGACAACCCCCTATATATATATATATATATATATATATATATATATCGATGCACATTCTCTCACACACACGCGCGCGCTGTCAACCTAAATGAACATTTCGATGTGATAACTGAACGTGTTTAACGTCAGTTTATATTTGCGGGTTGTTTTTACGCACCCACAATACATGAAGTGGAAGGGAGATAAAATTTCTCTGTCATCGCCTATTTGTCGCTAACGCTTTTGATAAATTTTAGCTTTATGTACGTAGGCTCTTCAGTTTCAAATGAGGATTTATTGCTCCTATGTCCGGTTTCCCTCAGTGGAATATCGGCTAAAAAATTCAGTGGTTTGTGCCATTAAAGGGAGGGACCACCGGATTCTTTGTATCCATTGTTAAAACAGGCATTAAGAAGCCATACATTACTCGGATCTTTTTATTTCTTGGCATTTGACATCATGAATGATTTAACAGCATTGGGAAAACAGACAGGTGATAACGTGATATGGCCACTTCCATTATCCCATCGGTGGGCAATGTTTTAAATACAATCATTACACTCCTCAGATTTGCCTTTCCGACCTTGTGCTACTATAGCTTAATGAAAATTGTGACGTCGTGATGCCAAATAACAAATGCCTTACATAAAAAAAATGGCGATCCTGCCTAAACAGTGCTTTGGTGGCATTCAATAGAATAATGCTATGTAAACAAACTGCTTGATAGAAGAAGCGCTTGTAACTGTAATGCGTGCCTTTGTTACATCTCGTATAGACTATTGCATAGGCTCCCTGTTATATGGCATATCTGATTATAACATCAATCGCCTTCAGCGAATTCAGAAGAGTGCAGGTCGCATAGTGACAAATACTCGAAAATATGATCAGATCACCTCAATTCTTCACAAACTGCATTTGCTATGTTAAATAGGGTACCGATTGTAAGATTTTACTAGCAACTTATAAGTCTATTAATGACATGTAGTTTCCATTCTAAAATCATCTTGAATACTCGGGTCATCCAGTTAGATACTATTACAGGTGTCTCGGCTCAAGTCACATGGTTATTGTGCGTTTAGTGTTGCAGCACACACTTTGTGGAATAGAGTGCCGACAGCTATTAGAAATGCGTTGTCTCTTTTTAATCCGGTATAAAACACACCTGTTCAAGGTTGCTTTCATAGATAATTCATTCAAAATCCTCTGAAGCCATGTGTATAGCACAATCACGTGGTTGTCTCGGGGTGCTGCTGATTTTACATCAGCTTCAGGAAAAACGTGTATTGGCTGTTTCTAGAGCACAATGCGACGACAAGCTATACCAGGTGAAGCAGATATTCCATTGTTATCATAATTGATGATCGCAATAGATTATTACATTATCATCCGTGGTTTGCATGTCATCACTTAAAATCGATTAATTGATCTAACAACGATTAATTACTTTAGCATCTTGTCCGATTTTTTATTCACAATGCCGATATTTTATCCACCATGCGGATGCTAACTATTAATTACTGTAATATATAACTTGTTTTGGTTGAAATATTAATCTCCAGAAAAGACGACATCAAAATA
The DNA here is from genome assembly GCA_025642065.1 of Paralvinella palmiformis. Classification (NCBI taxonomy): domain Eukaryota; kingdom Metazoa; phylum Annelida; class Polychaeta; order Terebellida; family Alvinellidae; genus Paralvinella; species Paralvinella palmiformis. Next base: position 176,088 of record JAODUP010000489.1, read on the forward strand.
AGGTGTCAAGCAGCATTCGCTCTGGTTGCTATACAATAACAGTACACTGTAATTAATATGTTACCATAGAATTATTATATATCTTTTTATCATTTTGGTAATAAGACAATAACCAGTTTGTTTAGTTTCGTCTTTATTTATTGAAAACTATTATGAAAACATACTAATTGATGCTAGAAGTATACTTCAACACGCTGACGTGATTCTGCAGTAAAGGATCTCTTCTGCATGTGCTTTAATAGTTTAACCAGAAAAGATATTTCACTGGCAATTCGGTACGAATACCTGCCAGAAGTGAATGGCAGCGAGTCATGAAATATTGCATGTTCGGGAAGCTTCTTGCTAAAGAATGCCGACATCAGTCTGAATGGTAATGTCAAGCCGGCTATTGATATAACCAGACGGAGCAATCCTGACTGTATAGCTATAATATTACGTTTATCAAGGTACCGAGAACGTTAAATGTCTAATAACGGGTTAGCGGCGATGACGATTGATGTTTTACGGCCACTTTTGTGCACACTGTAGGCTAAATGGGCCGAGCGACTTCCAAAGGTAATGAGACGAAGTGAAAGACGAAACAACCTTCAGATATGCCCACGCCGGGATTCGAACACGGGTGGTAGTGATCTGTGGTCCAGCACGCTACCGCTAGACCATGGAGGCGCCCAACGGGTTAGTGGCACTTAATAAGCTTAATGCGTGATACATCGGTAAAGTTTATTGGACGAAGTATGTCAAAGTCTTTTTTTAATCGTGTCGAATAATTGCGAAGAGATAATAATCAAATACGCCGAAGGTATACGACGCAAATTAATCTTTCCAGTAATGTCGTTATTGACTAGGAGCCAGCCATTCAATCAACCTTGTCACACCAGGGCAGCTCTGTGCAATTACCATTAATATTTACCGTGCAGCTTTTAACATATAAAAGCGTAATTAGCAATATTACTGGGATGTGGAAAATCGAAATGCTAATTCTTATTCCCACAGTAATTGACTGACACCCTAAACACGTGCTATCTGTCATGAAGATGTTAAAACGATCGATCATTTTGGACAGAGATATTGAATATGGTGTGTGACGTTGATGGAAAGTGTTATTAATGCGTTGTTAGCTAATGACAAAACGACAATTATTTTGCCGAACGCCCCACTTTGATGACCCAGTTCGTTGATGTGTCAATAAAGGTGATGACGTATTCGTAGTGGTGTACAATGTACAGCATATCTAGAATTAACAAAACATTTAAAAGAATTATTTTTTCTTAGCGATCCTAACATAGACCACTTAATAATATAGAAAGTATGTAACACTGCTTAAGACAAAACAAAGTATACTACGGAATTTCAAAATATATTTTATATTACATACAAATATGAGAATTAGAAATATTTGGGCAAATATTGTAATATTGTACCCATGTGGTAACTCTGTGTAATACAGTGATGGATTAGAAAGCGGGATGAACTTGGCATGGATTTGGTAACTTTCCATTGATCCTGAATTCGCTAGACCGTGAATCAGTGTACATGTCTGAATCAGTATAATCTGGTCGTTAAGTACGAGCTTTTATGATTGGCTCGTTAGAAGCAATATATATTCTCGAAGGACTCTGTAGATGATGTGGGATTGTGCATAGGTCCGTAATCCCGGTGAGGAAAGTACAAAAGTGAACTATTCTTCGTTCTGACCAAAATATAAGTCCTTGAAGAATTTGAAGCGTAAAAATAATTCCAAAGAAATGAAGTCTCATCTATTCAGTCGATATATCTTATTTAACGAAATAAATAGTGCATCCCGTGAAATGATAAACAACGAAAACAAGCACACACATACACACATCTCTCTCTCTCTCTCTCTCTCTCTCACCCCTTCTTTCTCCCGCTCTCTCTCTCCATCCCTCCCCAATCTCAATCTCTCTCTTTCCCCCCCTTCTTTCTCCCGCTCTCTCTCTCCATCCCTCCCCAATCTCTCTCTCTCTGGCTGGTAGTGCTCACGGTATCTTTGTGCAGAATGTTTTGAATAGAGCAAATTCATATATCACTATCCAGGGTTTCATAAAAAAACAAAGTGACTGCAAATTTCTCATCATGGGCGACGGCACTGGGACGTTTGAGCCTGGGTTTTTCCTCATTACGTAAATGAATTCATTGGATTAAACGCCCAAGAAGCACTGCTGTATCAGCGATTCGAACTTAGAGCTACAGGTCTTTAGCGCAGTGCAATACCAATTCGTATTCGAAATGTACCCGTTTCAGTTATTCGATACGAACCAATGTCGCACATCTTTTCAGATGATGAATATTATTATAGTTTCATGGGCATCTTCCTGTTAATAATAATTGTCTATCAAAATAGGCTAATAATTGAGAATTAGCTTAAAGCAGCATCGAAACATATTATGTAACTCCATAAAAAGTCCCGGATGGGGAATGTACTTCATGTTGATAATTATTCTTTCGGTTAGTTTAACTGATGAATAATGAATAGGAAGTGTCTTTAATGTAAAAATTTTCTTTTGATATTTGACGTATCACCATTGTACTAGTGTCAGTTTATGAATTGATATAAATATATGATCTTAATAAAACCCCCAAACGATTAAACCATAATCATGATCAACATCACCAAACCATCATCATCATGATTATCACGATGATGATGATGATGATCATCATCATCGTCATCGAAGTGAAACATTCTTCAGACATAGGCCCTGAAAGTCGAACCCCAGTCTTTCAGATCTGTGATCAGTCGCACTACCAGCTTCTGCCAAACAGATGCTCTCAACCCTGATCAACACAAATAATGTTATATAGATCGTACGATGAGCACTTTATTAATAAGACGCCGTTTTATTGGTGACAAACGAGTAAACAATATTTATCAGTTTGCATAAGTAATATGGCACAGAACATCATCAGCTTAATATCTTGTCGTTTACCTTTAATAATGACATATACCTTTGGTGATTCTAAATTCGGAGCAGCAAACAACTTACGTTGGGGGCCGATTTCATTATGAGGCGAACTACGTCTAGACACATGGGATTATAAAACGCGTTTTATTTGCTGGAGCATCTAGCTCAGCTTAATTCCTGCTGTTTATGGCAGTAATGCCATTTTGTCTGATTAGAATGGATGCACCGAAACAACTAACTGCAGCCATTACAGCTTCTTTAAGCACCGGTCTAATCGTGCGTAGCTCACAGTTAAGTACTGCATAGTTTTGTGGCTGTTACGTGTAGATGCGGTGAGCTTTGAACAATCGCGTAAAATATTCATGATTTCAATGGCGTGGCTCCATCAGAATTATCATTGTAGTCACAGCTATACGATTCATATCATACATAAAGAAACTTTTGGTTGTCTTCGTGTGTGCGTATATATATATATATATATATATATATATATATATATATGTGTGTGTGTGTGTGTGTGTGTGTGTGTTTATGTGAGCGGGTGTGCATGTGTGCATGTGTGTGTGTGTGTGTGTGTAATATATTTAAAATTAAAAACTCAATCTACAAAATGAGGGCTGCAACACTAAATGTATAATCACCATATGACTTGAGCCTAGACATGGCCACATGTTATAGTATCTGACTGGATGACTTCCTAATGGACGCCAGTATTCAGGGTCCACATCACTGATCGATTTCTAAGTTGTTAGAATAATCTTGAAATGGATACTTTGTCTAACAGATGTAGCCAATGTAGATTTGGAAGAATTAGTGATATAATAAAATTTTAGAGTATCTATCACTACACTAGATGCACTATTCTGAAGGCGACTGATGTTATAGTCAGATATGCTATATAAGAGTTATAATAATTACGAGATGCAACAAAGATATGGACCAGAGTAATAAGTGCTTCTTGTGTCAAGAATGCTATTAAACAGTGGATAATATTAAGATTTTAGTAAGCAATTTTATATATTGATGTGACATGTTCATACATATTAATAGATTTGTCACAAATAACCCCCACATATGTTACTGACCTATTAGGGATAATGGAAGATGTACCCATTTGTAAAGCTGGTGTTTCTAGGAATTTATTAAGATTCTAAGTCATCCATAGCCGAATATCAGCAATATAATGTTCTACATTCTTCAAGGAAGAGGAGAAGTTTAACTCATTGTCAGGATCCAGCGATATATAAAGTTGTGTGTCATTAGCATACAATTGATATTTAACTCCATATAACTGCACAATGATCACAAGGGGACGTATATACACGGTAACAACCAGAGAAAAGTACATTATGGTCAACTGTGTCAAATGCCCCAGGCAGGTCTAAAAGAACATGTAATACCGGTTTTCTTTGATCAGTTGATATCATAATATCATTTTCGCCCGAACCAAGGCTGTTTCAGTGCTGTGATAACTTTTATATGCAGACGGCAGTGATTGATTAAGGTTATTAGTTAATTCGAAAAGCAACAGTCCTTTATATAATTTTAAATAAAAAATCTTTGATTTGAAACAGTTCTGTAATTTTTTAGAATATTACCTTCCAAACTTTGTTTATTAATGGTTTTATAAGGGCAGCTTTCATGGATCATGGGAAAACATCCAGAGATGATTATTTATTAACTATCATTGTAAGTAGGCTTATTAGAACACGCAGACACTCTTTCACATCAACTCAAAGGTTAAAACAAATTAGTGTGTCGTATCTTGTTTATCACAAACACCAGCTTAGAGACTAGTTGTATGTGCTAAGAATGGCAATCTGAGATAATTAAGAAATAGCATAGTTTATATATTTATTTCGTCCATACTCATTTATCACCGATTATCTGACAACTGGAATATGCGTTGTTTTTAGGATATATATATATATATATATATATATATATATATATATATATATATATATAGTCTGTGGGATAGAGACAGTCTGCTATTCATACCGTACAAACATGTGTGTGCACATGTGTTTGCACGTACTCATGTCTTGTGTTTATTTGTATTTGTGTGTTTGTGTGTATGTACGTATGTGTGTGTGTGTGTGTGTGTGTGTGTGTTTAATTAGCCTACTCCATGTTATCGTACACGAACAGCAGGCGCCACTAAATCTAAATAACTCTGCAGACAATAAGCCCGGCTCTGTCCTAAATATATCTCTGTTGATGATACCTCCTTAGAAATGAGAGAGTAGCTGCGATGGTTATTTAACCACCGCATAGACACCAAATGGCAGATGTAACATGCACCTTTAACTAAATAATATAGCCGTGGTTCACCTATGCACCACAAGCCTACTAACTACGGAAAGCTTATGATATTTGACGTAGAAAGCATCACGACATACACATTATTTCTTCCATATACTGTTCGATCACTCACCTAATTTCAACCAGATTGCGCATCAATATTTGCGTTCGTCGTCAGTGATAAAACAGATGATGTCATTGGGTTAATAAATACTCTTTCGATCAGGATATTTGTGTCTTAAGTTAGTAATATTTTCGGTAACTGCTTCTTTTCTTTTCAGCTAAAGAGATTTCTCGTACAGGATGCCTTCGTGACCTAACCGATAAGGCGTTTGCCGCATACATCGCTACTACCTGATTTCAAAATCCATCGTGGCTATATGTGAAGGCCACTTCTTTTATCGATGTGTCAACGTAGTAGAAAACATTCAAAACAGATAGGGTCTAAGCTAATTTGATTACTCTTCCAATAAGACCATCTAATATTTTCTCTCTATACGTAATGAATGTGACGAGGCATTTCATGTTGTTCAGGTATGGATATCTATCCATTCTTTTGTTATTACGGATATTCGTTCCATTCTGTAGAATAGATGGGAAATTGGATAGGAAATATATGGGAAAGTGGATATTCGCCTTCATGATTCTTGAAGTGTGAAAATTATTTGCGCTTTGAAAATTATCGACTGACTTTGTATGGGGGGGGGGGGGTTGTGTTCGTATGACGCTCTCGCTTCCAAAATTACGTGATGCTGATACCAAATGTGTGAAGTGATGCAGATACCAAATGATTGGCTGACCTGAGATTATTAACCATTAGCAAGTAGCATGGGCAAGAAAATACACACAAACAGTATCACATCCTAGACCTTGTGGTCTCCCGTGATGATCATAATTTGATTCAGGGTGTGTTTGTGTCTCCCATGCAGTCTAATAATTGTTTTATTAACACTGATGTATCTTTATCAAACTTCCATGGTAGAGAAAGGATATATAGACTGCAAAAAGACAGGGAAAGTTTTGTGTATGTATTTGCATCATCGCCATTTTGTAATTTCATTAAGAAATGTTCGTGTTTAGTCACATTTAAGTGAAAAGTATGAATATTACCATAAAAAGATCAAAGCATATGGGGAATCAAAAGACCATTTGATTGTGTTAAACATAAGACTGCTCCCAAATATTATTAACATAGACAAAGATATGGCCCTCATGAAAATATATGATACACCGAATGGGTTTCCTTCTAGCTCTTTATCACATGATATACCATTGGCAGAAGAGTCTTCCATTGTAATTATAGATACTTTTTTCAGCCTTTTATAAATGCTGATAACAGACAGTCTGAGAAAGGTAATCCAATGCTTTATGTAAGGTATATATCATTTTATGTGAAGTGTGTATATATATATATATATATATATATATATATATATATATATGTGTGTGTGTGTGTGTGTGTGTGTGTGTGTGTGTGTGTGTGTGAAATATGTGAAGTATATCACATTGGGCGTGAATAGTGTCAAGATGTCCAGCTACAAAGATAGTTAATAAATCATTATCTATTGGTGTTTTCCTAAGAATTATGACTGCTTCTTCAGTAAAACGAATAATAGAACAAAACGTCATAAATAATTATAGACCATTTCAACTTTTAGCATCGTTTCAAAATTATAGAAAGAACAATTGTTTTCCATCTAAACAAATATTTATTCAATAATAACCTTAATGAATAACGACATTCTTGATATAAAGGTGATCAGAGTACTGAAACAGCCTCGATTCGGGTACAAAATTACATTATGAAGTCCATTTATCAAGGTAAGCCAGTATTACTTGTTCTTCTGTGTATGCCTGCTGTATTTGATGCAGTTGGCCATCATGTACTTTTCTCTAGGTTGAGAGATATGTTTGGTCTATCGCGTAAGGTACTTGATTGGTTTCATTCGAATTGGGAACAATGCCCCTAGAGAGTGTCTGTTCGTGGTATTATATCTGATGTCCGGTCATTGTTATCTAGCATAACACAGCATTCAGTTCTTGGTCTTTGATTTTCACAATGAACACACCTTCTTTTGGGATCATTGGACATTGATAAGGTGTTAAATATCATTTGTTTGTCGATGACATACAACTTTATATATTACTAGATCCTGACAATGAGTTATAATAATCATCTTTCTTGAAGGATCCTATTGCTGATATTTGGCTAAAATTCAAATTATTCTAAAATGAAATAAAGATTAAGATAAATATTATCTATCTGGTTTCATCACATTGTGCTAAATCCCTAGAAATATCAACATTACAGATGGGTTCATCTTCTATTAACCGTAATTGGTCAGTAATAAATCTAGGGCTTACTTTCGACGTCAGTATGCCGAGGTGCCCAATACAATCTTACTACATCTACTTTTCAAAAACATGCTTGACACAAGAAGCACTTGTTACTGTGGTCAATGCCTTTGTAACTTCCTTTTATATGGCATCTCTCATTACAACATCTAAAATAGCCTTGAGCTAAGATATGGTCATATTCATGATGCGTTATGTTCATAATTCGTGATAATATGTACCAGTGCCTTACCCACACTGCAATGACACACACACACACACAGAGACACACAGGCACACGCCCTCCCATCACACATAATGTGTGCGTGTGTGTGTGTGTGTGGACATACGCTGAATTATAGATATAAAGCGTATTACATAAAAGAAGTTATGTTTTAAAGTGAAATGCTCCCGGATATCCATATAAACAAAATCCGAGTGAAGGTGGTACTGGATAAGTAGGGTTTATATGCCAGTAATCGGCAACTAGCAAGAGTATACTCCAATGGGAGTTTGAAGTCAGTACCAGTCTGCACAGATCTACATGTGGGGGGGAGGGATGGGTGAACACTTGATAACATCCTTAGTCCTAATCAACATAAACATCCATTAGGATGTATGGTGATAATATGAATGTATAAATATAACTACACTAGGGGAGCGGTTTAAAAAAACGAACCTATTCAATATTAATCCACCTATATCGCATAATTCATTAGTTAATAATTACGAAGGTAGCATCGTGACGAGAATATCTGATTTTCACATGGTACAGTATATTATTAAAGTGATATTCACAACCATGGCAGGTGCTCCCTGTAATATTTATGCGGTTGTCTTCGGACGGCTTCCGTTCCCAAAGGACCAAAGCATCTATCACGGAGACAGAATTATGATACCGATGTTAGTATTAATCAATTAGAGCGCCATATACCATAGAGAGAGAGAGAGAGAGAGAGAGAGTGTGTGAGAGAGAGAGAGAAATCCTGGTTAATGTCGCTCCGTCTGGATCGTAAGGCACGAGGGATGGATTAACGGTGATTTGCTCGATGATGTTGTTGTCAAGTACACGTGCTACGCTTATAATTGGCAGAAGCGCTGCCATTATGGAATCACCATACCAGGGCCCTTTAAAAGGGTACAACCATCCGAAAAATAAACGGTATCTACGTTTGTATTCTGTTGTATATATGGATACATGGGTAGGCAGCTGGTGCGCGTAATATGAAATCACATTAATTCAACTAATCTACAACATCACACAATAATAAAGCTGGGTATACACTCTATGTTATGTATATAAGCTGACGCAATACGGAACGGTAATGAAAATAATCGGACTCGGTTTGAGGGATGTTTGTAAGCACGGCGTCAGTCAGATGTAGTACAGTGCACTCTCGATATTACGCCACTCTTTAAAACGCCACCTTCGTTTTTCACAATGAGAACGGATGCTCACCCATCATAACACCCTCTTTATAACGCCCCATGTTATTCAGTTTATCGCCAACAAATAGCAGCTCCCAATCTGGCATTTCGCTCTTTATTTCACCAATCACACGTTAGGTAAAAAATTCCATAAAAGTAATTATTAACTGAATAAACAATGGCCATATCCACCCATGATACACAAACATTAATATCGGCGATATTTTCAAGAAGTTTTATTGTTACATACAATAATAATAATAACAGTTGTCAGTTAATGGCTTCCAATTATCCCATAAAGTAAACAATTTGAAGCCATGCGATTGATAAAGGGATCATATGATTAATGAATATATTTGTTGAATTGATATCATTAACCAATATGTATTGTTTGTAAATCGTTCAAATATCAATATACCATCATGCCATAAGTGTCTCATTGCAATCGAATCTCGTAAACGTAAACGAGCCACTTTCTTTATAACTCAGAAGCTAGACGTGCTGCCATATAAAGATCTTCACTCCAAAGCCAGTCAACAAGCAGTAGCTCATAATTTTGTGACCCCTTTAGAACGCCACCCTCTTTATAACAGAAAATATTTTTCTGATCCCAAATGTGGCGGTATAATGAAGGTGCCCCGTATATGATTCGATATTGAAATTAAAATAAACAGATCTCTACTGTTGTTGAGCGTACATTTACGAAATACAAAAACTACCACTGGCCCTATTCCAGCCTCTTACGGGTCATCCAGTATGTGTGTGCGCGCGCGCGCGCTTGTGTTTTACCGGAAGGGACTAACACAGATAATCTCGAATAGTTAATTGAAAATCATCCGGGTGCTGAACAAGATGAGCGAATTTCCATGTTGAGACATGTACTAGGTCTCACCATTGCCCAACTGGTAGAATAGATGGCCACAACAAACAAACAAACAAACAAACAAACAAACAAACAAACAAACAAAAACAAACACATAGACGTATCTAGAGAGTAATTCACTTAATGACGCCGCAAACCAAAGCGGCGTCCTTGCATTATTTATCACTATTAGCCATGATATCAAAGAGCCGACATCATATGGATACTTCGTAGTGATAAATGTGACAAAATGATTGGCGATGATTACCTGTCCCCGTTGAAAATAATACCTGTCCATTATATACCAATGCCGATATTGGGCACTGGTTGTTGTAGTAGGCCGTAGAATGGCTTGGCGCGGCTGGTTGTACCAACGGCAAATCAGCATCTGGTAGCCGAAATCCGGGTAGCTTATTGGGTAGGCCCTGTTTATATTCGGTTAACAAATATCGTACTTAAAACCAATGATGGCTGGCTAGTTGTTGATCACCGCCAGTTACTTGGCCCTTTCTCTAATGCCATCATCACCTACTTGAAGTGTTAATATACAAATTTGTTCCGACAGATCATTAACGGCTCGCCTCATCAACGCTCAGCTAATTTATCATCAGCGACATCGACTGCATCACCCGCGACGTTGTTAGAAGAATCAATTATCATTTGGATTAATATTTATACATTCTCTTTTAGTAGACACAAATATTTAAATGTTTTGGCTTATAAATAACATACTTGTTTTATTTAAATTTAGACAGTGCGGATATGTGGTTTTATGGTGATATATATATATATATATATATATATATATATATATATATATACCCATACAACAAGCTGTAGTGTCAAATGGTATGTTTTGTCCGTGGTTCCGCTTTTGTACGTAGCCTGCAAGTAGACGCTTTTCTGTGGCTGTGACATATTTGTCGCGTACGAAAAGCAAATTTGCTGGCCATCACAGGCTGATGAGTGCCTCAGACACATGTATAGGTCTACGTCTATATGTATCGATATGTGGAGGTGTAGAGTATTTTATATTTAGATTGATGTATGTCTAGTTTTATTTACTTTTATATTTATGGAGGCAGATATTTCAAAGGATGTTTAGAGATGTTGATGTTCTGAGCTAGTGCCACTATATATATGTATCCTAAAACACACATAAAAGATACAGATTTTTGTGGAATAACGATTGAATCTGTTAACTGAATGAGTGAATATGTGCTTTGCTTAGCATCGGTGCTAGTAATAATACAAGGGACTGGTGAGACATTACACATGTCTCAGCAAGAAAAGTCGCCACTCTGGATTCAGTCCCCTGAAGAAACGTCCAGAGTTTGAATTCACGGTTCGAGATTCTCTGTGCCTGTGCCTTATTATACACAGCTAAAACACACACACACACACACACACACACACACACACACACACACACACACACACACACACACACACACACACACACACACAGAGAGAGAGAGAGAGAGTGAGAGAGAGAGAGAGAGAGAGAGAGAGAGAGAGGTGCTGTCTTGGATAAAACAAGCTAGAAGTCGGTGATGTTGTGAGCAATCAGCTGCACAACGATGTTATGCAAATAAGTCTTGTCTGTCCAGGTTTTAGCAGCTTCTGACGTTCGTGTTTCTATTTAATCATGTAAATAGGTGGTGACATTATATTTACTGTTGTGTGTGTGCGCGCGCGCGTGCACGACAATACACCGATTCTATAATGCGGCATTATCAGTTCCAATTAAGATTAACTCCATCTCAGCGCGTTATAAGCTGACGCCAGAAAGCTGGATTGCCAACAAATCTCTGGATGGATTCAATTTAGATTGTTCGCCACCAAATCGATTAATCATTTGTCAGCAGACGCTAGTCTTTAGGACTCTTAGGGAGCTGCTAAATGGGACGAGACCAAATGTTGGCTGTTGCTTCGACCTATAGGCACTGATGCTCATCTTCGCTTTATAAGGTAGTTTCGGTTCAAAGCATGCCTGCGATATCTCGGACGTCCAAGAATCGTACGTGCTTCGCCACGAAGCGGACTTATTTTGTGGGCAAGGACATCAACCGAGTAATGGCTGCACTTCCACAAATTCAATATCCAGTTTTTTGTCGTCCGCTAACTCTGCTGTCTTTAGCGTGTTCCGATTTCCTGTTTTGCAATGAAGACATACCGCTGACCGGATCGAATGATGATGCCATTTCTCTTTAATGATACGGATGACACGATGTTAATGTACCAATTAGATTCCCGCGAAATGAGTTCACGGCTCCGAGAAAGTGTTCGTCTGAAAATAATCGAAAACGATGAACTGAAATTGAAACGAATAAAGCGTGATACTTATAGCATTAATTCTGATAAAGCTTCCGTGAAATTTCATCAGTTTAAACGAATTGGTGGAATGAGGTACACAGGCGGAAACGAATTAATCTAATAAGTTTATTTTTGTCCGTTCATTAATTCTGTTTATTTCGAATGCTGAATATACCCATAAAATACTTTATGATATTCTCTGCTAATTCTCCTTTTACACGCTCGCTCGCACGCACGCACGCACGCAAGCACGCACCCGCACGCATGCATGCACATACACATATATAATTGTGTCAATATGTCATTATGTATATATATATATATATATATATATATATATATATATATATATATATATATATAATATAATAATTATATAAGAATGTATTAACATCCATATAATGGTTTGTATTCTTCGTTGTTGACATTATGTAGATGTATTGGGCGTGGGCATATATTAATCTAAACTCTATTCTATGTAAACGTAACTTTATGGTAGAGAGCAAAAACAAAGGTGGCGTGGGTGGGTGCTAATTTACCGAGCGCATTATCCTGAAAAGTGGCGAATGACATTAAACAGGGATGAATAAAGCCCACCCAACTACGTGGTTCACTGTACGTAGGCAGTTAGAATGAAGGGAATATCATGTATCATCGTTGGATCCAAAGTACGATAATAAATACTTATTTGACGACGGTTAAAATGATTGAACAATTAACAGTCGCATTACTGCTATTGACCGATATGATAAATGATTATATATATATATATATATATATATATATATAAAATATATATATATATATATATGCGATAATAATAAATATACAATGACATAAACATTTTAAATCATACAATGACTAAGTACATTCATATTTTTACACCACTACTATCTTATTAAAAAAGCAAAATGGGGAGATAATCACGATGTTCATTAATGTAAATACATTAATACAACCATCATCACAGTTACGACACTTCGGGTCTGACCAAGTTAAAAGGATCTGTTTGAGGGATCCCTTAGAGCTGGTATTTTTTGGCAACTTTGATATTGTAAATAGTTTTTTTTCTATACTTTTGATTATAATAAGCTGGAAGATTAAGTACAGGTGTATTACACATTATGCATGCAGAATTTGTTTTATTTAAGCGTATTGTGTAAATATCCTGGTCAATGTGAATGAACAATTTTATATACTCCTATCATAATTTCCCTTGAACGTTTAACGTACAAAAGTATTCGACGTATTGATCGGCTTTTCAGAAGACGAATTAAGGTAATTATACATTATAATGTAAACAGGTTATTATGAGATAAAACGAAGGACTAAAAGAAGACCGTCTTTTTCATTTTCAGTAATGTGGTAATTAAAATTTAATTGTTTTACAGTCGCTTGGTGATTAATATTTTGACGTCCTGCAGTAATATATTGATTTCGGTATATATCACATTTATCAAAGAAAATAACTTGACATCATTCTGGCCCTACGTTCACGAAGCATCCTATCATCGTGGTAAGAATATTAAACATTTTACCCTTAGTTTCACCTATTTTATCACCGATACAATATATATAGTTATAAATCATTGTTTTTATAAACTGGTGTGACTTCATCTTTATTCAAGCTGTCGGGTCAAACACGCCTTGTAACATCAAAGTATGAAAGGGAAGTATAAAATACGAGCTCCATATTTATTCAATTTTGCAGGTATATTATCGTAACATGACGATTTATTTATATTTAATTTTAGATTAGTTTAATTTCGTATAATACTTTCACGGTGAACGTAATATAACATCATAATAATATTACTGACATCATTGTTATATTCGATATTATTGTTTTGTTGACCTATGTCGGGAACTATATCAGTGAATTATTCATTAAATACATTTGATACTTCACAAGGTTCGTTTATTAAATTATTATACCCCATCAAGATAATGTTATCATGTTTACAGTATTTGGCTGATATTAATGGATTAACATTTTATCGGAATTGTGTTGCATTTACACATTGCCACTTCATAATTAATCAGTAACATTCCTATGTTTACGATTTAATTATTAATTTTCTGCTACATCTTTTCAACATATTTTAGAGATTTATTACCTTTCTTAATTTGCCATTCACGTAAATAACGTTGTCATGTTTAACGTTTCTTGGTTTAAGATGGGAGGAGGGGGGGAGGGGTTAAACTTGTAATTCTCGAACAATCTCCCAGACGGATTTGGCCGGGGGTAATATTACAACCAGTGTTACATTTATGTCAATAAAAGGCAACCCGATAGGTCTGTTTCTTAGCAAGAGCTCCCTTGAACTGTTAGTGTGGCTTCAGATGATTAGCTTTGTAGAGCCCATTATTCTCTGGATCTGTGTTTATCCGGATAAACGTACTGATTGTTATTTGTTCGCCAACGAGTTGTATATATAAATAGCGCACATGGGGATATTGCTCTTTTCCAGGTGTCTATTAATAGAACGAGTAGGATGTCTTCCAGGACAAATTACAAGTAGCGCCTCTTCTACTAATTGCGAGTCTGGCATTTTTATCATCGGGCGAAACAGTGCAGGTCGTGATGGATGCATGATAAACTGCAATTTTTGGGAAATCGCACAATAATGTCGTCCAAACTCAGTTTAAAAGCGCATACATAAATTACACGTCCAACAGTGACATCTTCTGCGTTAATTGTGAGCAAGGGTATGACGAGAGCTGCAAGCTGATTGCAATGTAAATTAAACGGACGAAGAAATGTTTAGGTATTAGTTCTCTGATAAAATGAAGGAAAGACAATAATTGCACATTCTATATTGACCTATACAGGCGCCGACTACCCACATTGACATTTTTGAGGGGGCTTCAAGTCCTTAAACAGATTTACCGAACCGGTTGAGAAGCACAGCCGCGCGGGTTGTTGATCTACGGTAGAGCCGCCAGCAGCCCACCCAGAATGGGGAATATTTGTTGTCGGACGTAGGACTGGATCCAGTGCTCATCGGTTACCTTGTTTTTGTTGTTTCGCCTAAAATAATAAACCATTTTCTTCCCCTCCGGCTGTCTGTCTTATCCGTACATTCGAGATAGCGCAAGGATTCGACGAACGACATTTATTCCATCGCGAGGACAACAGCTAATATGAATCAAACGACGCGCCATAATAAAGTGAATCTTGTCCCGTTATGTCATAATAGATCAAACGGTGACAGCTCAGAAGCGTAATCATTCATTAGACAAGATCAAATATGAAGACGGGAATCCGCCTCAGCGACGATATGATAAGATATTTAATTAAAAGTTCGCCTTGTAAACAGCAGACTTACAAATGCTTTCTTCGTAATGAAAGCATGTATACTAGGAACGACCCCCCCCCGAGTATGTATCAGCCGCTACACGACACGACCAGGACGTAAATTATAAAATCTTTCACGTTCAGTGTAATGAGTATTTCTTATGTCAGCTGATAACTTTAGGTACTGATGGTTGAAACGTACATGGGACTGATGATGGTGATGATAATAATAATAATAATAATAATAACAATAATAATAATAATAATAATAATACGTGACATTTATGTAGCGCCCTATCCAGCTAGGTAGCTGCTCTAAGATGTTTTACAGTATTATTATCCCTGACTCGGACCTGTATCAACCCAGTACACAACTCAACGTCCAATGGAGCATACAGCGCATGCTGTCATTATATGCGCAGAGCGTTACACAGACACACAGATATCACGAGTTTATCATTTCTGGCTGAGTGAACCAACAGCCAGACGGCAGCATTGCAGTTCCGGAGTCTCGAACCTGCTACAATTCGGTTACGAATCCTACGCTCTAACTAACTAACTCTAACTAATTAACTGCGCCATCATTGCTCGCTGGAGGTAATAAATGCAAACTTTCGCATAATTCCGCCGGCTAGTCGTATTACATATCAAGAATCTCGACTGGCATATTCAACCGTCGGAAAAGCCTCGTAGTCATTGATACGCGCAGTCAGAGCTCTATCTAAATTTAGACCCCGACGATGCCATCTTCACCAATCATCCCCGGTGATCATCTAGTTTCGCCTATAAATGACGTCATCTCGCAGTATTTGTTTGCCACTTGGCTCGGACGAGCGGAAAGAAACCCGAACCGGTCTGATGACGACTGGTCGGAGATTTACCGCACGAAGGCTACATAACGCAGATTTAATGCCAGTCAAATGGCCACCGAATCCTATCGGATGCTCTCGGCAAGGACGGGATCAAACACGACGACGAATGAACCATTGCTAAAGCGAGACTCTATTATGTCCTTCCGAAATGAGACCATTCAGATGATGGCGGCTCATTGTGCCATATGCCGAGACCCAATTCGTAGTTCTGTTACAGCGCTCCAAATCGTAACTCTTGCGTGATAAATCGTATTCATTTTCTGGTCCCGTTTACTCACCACGAGTCAACGCAAGGCGATGGTGTCCCTACGAATGAATAACATTTCTGTTCGGGACAAGACTAGAGACGGTGTTCTCTTGGAAATAAACGAAGTTCCGCCACTTGAATCTAAATTCAGGATTTGGGTCACACGGTCGAGTATTAAACATATTCTTTCGCATAATAGTGGCACGGGAAAAAGATGACGATTGCGGAATAGATGATGATGATGATGATGGAGAAGATGATGATGATGATGATGATGAAGAAGAAGATGGTGATGCGTAGAATCACTTGTTGATCAGGATTTAAAAGTACTGGCAGCAGAATTGATTTGAAGAAAAACGTGTCTGTTTTTATAAATTACAAAAGTGGAACTGATTATTGTTTCCTTTATATATTTCTAAGATTAATTACAATGTTTTACGAGACTGCTTGAAATAGAATTACCTTTTGAGAATATGTTAATCAATGAATTCATCAATTAACAGTAATTTTGTTTAAACTGTTATTTGATATTTCGACTGTTATTTAGGCTTTTCCTCGCGAGTTTCACGATATCAATATTCCATGTGGTTGGCTAACACGGGGACGCTGTTATAAACAGTGGTCAATTGATTTATAGTTGAACTAATTAATCATCTGCTAAATCAATCCCAATTAGTTAAATGATTATATATATATATATATATATATATATATATATATATATATATATATATATATATAATATATATATCCTAGTTGTATCCGCTTTAATATACCGGACTCTTTTTAATGCTGCAATCAAACATTGAAATATTTAATAAAAACTGTGGAATGACTAAGACTTTAGCATTTTCTTTCATCTGAACAGACCCAGCGCCATTGTCGATTAGTCTGTTTCATTTGGAGTCATCAGTTAATGAACTGACTGCTAAACTCATACAAAAGACGATGCTTTTCCTATTAATCGTTTGTTATTCTTCACCGCACAGCCTGACACTTGATTATATCGTTTGCTGGCCAACTTCAGATAGCTCGTAATCAATAGGCAAGGAAGGAGTTGGGCCATCCCGCATACGATCTATTTTCAGCCAGCGAAGGCCATGATTAACGATCTGCGGGTAAATTTGCCTCCGGATTGTCGTCGCGTCAGACCGTAAACCTTCGGCCCACCGCCTCTCGAATAAGAAACACCTTCCATCATCCAGATGGTCTTCTACGCCGTATGGCTAACTACCGTCACGTAGATGTCGCATTTATGGGCCAATAGTAAGAGAAAGAATTCCCATAAAAGCATCGGTGTCTACGAAACCGGATGCTCGCATTCATCTGCCATGCACGCACTCATTCACGCACTCGGGCACACACACTTCCCCCCACGCACGCACGCACGCACGCACGCATGCATACACACGCACACGCACGCACGCACGCACACACTCCATACATCCATACACCATACACAGACACCTTCACCTGGAGGCTCTGAAAGGCATTACTACATATCCAGTAAAACGGATAAAGCCATACAGCCGCCAACACATCCTAAAGCACATCTTTGGTGACACTAAACCAATATTCGATAACGTTACACGAACAAAACATCCACCTCCAGTGACTTCTGCTGTCTGATGTGATTTATTCTTCATGACGCTGTTCATTACACGAAGATGACAAGCCGACGTAGACCATTATTGTCTTCTTGACAAAGTGAATTCGGCGACTTGAGAATCTACCAAATGCAGGTCTGTTGCTGCGGTTGTGTTGCTTGTCTTTGGCATTTGGGCGGAGATGAGAAGAGGCGAGTGTCGAATGTAATAATTGGCCTGTCCTCAAGGATAATGGTAACGTTAGTAGCCCGCTGTTAGGATATAAATTATGAACGATTCTTCACAATAATTGTTATCAGCTTTGGGAACGTCACAAGAGAAAACACATCGCGGTGGCGAAATATCGGTTATAAGTATTCGACAGTAATCGGTTCTGTCAGTGTCGAGGTGCAAGAAAATATTAGTGAACATCTCAGAGAAGGAAGCAAACAAATAAACAAACAAACAAACCCAAATAATATACTACGGTTAAAAGGCAAACAACGAAACAAACACGTAAACTGGAGACTAAGTAACTAATTAACGAACTGGACAAGAAAGTCACCAACAAAACAAACGGAAAAAATGCTGAACCAACCAACCAACCAACCAGCCAGCCAACCAGCCAGCCAACCAACCAGCCAATCAACCAATCTGCCAGCCAACCAACCAGCCAATCAACCAACCAATCTGCCAGCCAGCCAGCCAACCAACCAGCCAATCAATCAACCAACCAACCAGCCAATTGTACTTTAAGCGGAATATCGTAATTTGCTCATAAAACATACAACTTCAATGGTTTAATTTGTCTCTGATTAGATCTGGCCGAGGAACGACTGATGGGGAAATAAGCCACAAACGTAGATATGAGTAACATTCGAACCTACGACGCGAAGGTTTGTAATGCCATACTATAGCCAGTGGGCTATCCGAACGCCGACACACGACCTGCTCGAATCGGTTCGTTAGTGAGACATGCTGAAAATAGATAAATGAACCACGACATAAAAAAAATACCTCTTAAAATAGTTTAAGAGGTGAAGCTGAAAATAGCCCCAAACAACGTTTTAGCAGATATCAGTTGGTCAAAAACGCTCCATAAAATGCGAGTTCATTGGTGCCTGCCTGAGTACAATTATCAAGAGACAGGCCCTAACAGCATGTGGTTAGTTAAAGTAATGATCTGGTAGCACTGCTGGGTCAGTGGGGCTTCGTCGTTAAGCGGAGGATCTGGGATTTTTCAATGTAGCCTGAAGCAAGGTATTTAGTGAAGAGGAAATTTAGTTAATTTGTCCTATTGACTAGGAATACCAAGTGGTTAGGTGGAGCGGATTACGTGTATTAACGCCGGCCCTGGCTGGAGCGTTGGTTCGTGCTAGGTTTACGGTTTATGGCCGAGATGTGTTACCTCTGCGGTTCTCCTGGCGTGTTGCCTAACGAATTTGACGATATTGGACGGTACACTAACAGTGGGCTATGTATGTGTTGTTCATCATTTTCCCTAGAAGGTGTTCTTAGTGATTTAAGCACATCTAAAAGATGAGTTGCCAAATGATAATAAAACGAACAATACCAGTCAGCAACCGACAGATGTTTTGCACTAGATTTTCTAGATGTCGACAATGGGAATGCCGTATTCGCACTAAAATCTCGCTCCCACCGTAAATAGTACACTATTTAGTGCACAATGACCTCTATATAACTGATGTCAATATAAACACCACGGATTAGCGCATTGGTTCCGTGAAAATAATTAGATATCGGGGCACACCAGTGACCTAGATGACGTGCATTCATCAACAACGCCAATGTCCACAATTTTGTCGCAATAAACAATAAACCAAAAGAGTTATTTGTTCCGTATGTCGGTATGGGAATATTGCATTGTTCGGATGCATTTTCTAACGCTATGGTTATATTGCCTGCTTTCGGCGTTTGCCGATTTATAAAGCGGCGTTTAGAGCAGTCCCATTTGAACGCGTTCGTCCACGGGCCATCGCGATGAAAAATATCGGAGCAAAATGTCAACTTGCCAGAATTTAGTCAGAATCTAATACGTCTTCGTGCTACTCCCAGGGAATTATTGTGAACGCTGCATGATGCGCTGAAATGGTGGTTTCAACTGAATCATCATACAGAATTATCCACCCAGTTAGTTTGTCTTGTATATATGTGTTTTAGTTATGGATGTATATATATATATATATATATATATATATATATATATATATAACGTTATACTGATAAACGGATGACTATTATCTATTTCCACTGGATGCCAGGATTAATGTTATGTCATGTTTTCTTCTTCATCTGTCATAGGAATAGCAAGTATAAAGCCAAAATCGCTTTATCATTTCTTCATGTGGGAATTCGTGGATTGGTGATCATTGTACATACGATAACCTACTATTTATTATCAATAAAAATGAAGTGAAATTTAAGGGGCTTAATTTTGTAAATCAACTCAGTTTGTTCTGATTATTATAAAGGGATAACGCCTTGAAGTGTATGACATGGTGGAAATAGAACTATTCCATAGCTGGACTCTTGATGTTTGTTAATGTTGACCCGACGTTGACAACTTTATTTGGACCTGCTAGACGACATTGGTCCAAGAACTAATCGACAATAAACGTTCCCGATTTGTTTATATCTTGTTATTAATCTTACACAATTTGCACTTCCTGATCAGAATCATTATAATTGGTGGATTGTTAGTCTCTATTTGATGAGGTAGGGGACTGTTCTCTGGCCAAGCTTAGGCTGATAGAGGTTACCTCGCCAGTTTATTTGGCAAGCGATTTTGAGGGTTTGTTTCCCGTCATCGATTACCATTAAGCGAAAAGCGTAAGGTCATTGATAGTGAACAATTTGAAGAAAACATTTCTGATACATGTGGTGATGAGTAACATCAATATAAATAACTTTAAAGGTGTTCCACGTGGAGATGAGTAAAATCAGTAAAAACGAGTTTAAAGGTGTTTGGTAACTTCCTTGGAAGTATAGTAGTAGTAGTAGTAGTAGTAGTAGTAATAATAGTTGTTGTTGTTATCACTGATATCCCAGATGATTCCAAGACAGATTTTAACTTGTTAAAGCTTCTTATGTTTATCGTGAAGTTAAAAAGTAGCGCCTAAACATTGACATCGTCAAGGAAACAGTTTTTTTTAAATAAAATGTTTTGCTCTCACGGATACCTAATTTTCAGCTATATTTCAATATTATTGGCCTTTCCGTCTTCTATAACTTTCAGCCTATGAGAGAAAGACCATAAATAATTTAATAACGTATCATTTAACAGCATCTCAACAAAGATCAAAAGATGGGATAATTATGATGGTCAGGTTTAAAATATTTACGTAGTTACATATACTTAGGGAAACAAGGAAATAAAATATTAATGTTAATTTTTATGTTGAAAGACTCGGTTTTATGAACGATTTATTATTATTATTATTATTATTATTATTATTATTGTCTTCATGATGATGATCATCATGATCATGATCGTCATGATGATGGTCATCATCATGATGATCATGATCATCAGCATCATGATAATTATCACCACCACCATCATAACCACCGCAACCACCACCACTGCAGCTTATTTAACGTCTTATATCAAACATCGTCTGTTCGTTACTCGACCGTCATCAGACAGCGACGACGACTGTGACAAACCACGTCTGTCACGTCATGATGTCAGGTAAACAAAAATAAGAGGTCCTCATCTACTAATTGACAGCTCAAAATAGAAGAGTTCCAACTAATGGCTTGTCTTCCTCTGTCTGCTACAGCTCAGCTTAAATGAGTATCGCCTAGTATAAAATGTTTGTTGTATCTGTGTGTTGGTGAATATATATATATATATATATATATATATATATATATATATATATATATATATATATATATATTCGTATAGTCGCCTTTTTAACCGATCAGCAGTTTTATGAGGAATGAATGTTCTTTGGCCAATCAGCTTAATTACCTTGAACCGATTAACACCGTAAGTATAAAGGCGGTGATTATTCTCTTTAATATTCATAACATTTTAGAAGAAAGGTTATTGTTAGAGCTTTTAATAACTTTTATAGATAACTTCCTATCTGATACATTGTGAAGGATACTAGCCGTCCCCCCCCGTTACACGAAGACAATGTTTTAGTGAAAGGCATCATTGTGCTGCGGCAAATTGCACAGATAACGGAAAGAAAAGACGGAAGGAAGAACGCCAAATTTAAATAATGTTATAATACATCATTTACATGAACGATAACAGCAATGTTGGTGCTTCTCTTTATTGTATTGTTAGTTTTCTTTACATTCTCTCTGGGTCGTTGAGGAATCCCGTATTTTCCCATTGTTATATATATGTACATACATACATTCATACATACATACATACATACACATATACATACATACATACATACATACATACATACATACATACATACATATACATACATACATACATATATACATACATACATACATACATACATACATACATAATATACATATACATGTATGTATGTATGTATTATACGCATTTTAAATATACAAAATAATGCAGTGATCGATGACAGTGCTGATTGATAATAGGATGTTAACCAAAATAAAAAGCAAAAACTTCGATTACCTCTTCGATTTTATTGTTTCCATGACCTAAACCACAAAAAGGTACTAATATATTGCTTTTATTTCATTATGTGGTATTTCATTATCAGAACTACCCAGAACAGCCAGGTCAGTTGAGCATACTATGTCATTTACCCCCCCCCCACCCCAAAACAAATACAGTGCAGGATTTATTGTTAAAAAGATCAAAGTATGTGACTGTTATGCAAAGACAATATGTTTGGATAGAATGATTTTGTTGAAACTAGAATTATGCTGATGTCAAAGTTGGATTATAAATGCCAATTTTGATTTATACGGTGTTCTCTAACAGACAGAGGTTAAGCGTACTGTAGTCATAATATATTTGTTTGTGTATATATACTGTATGCAGAAGTGATATCATCTCTAGTCACCCTAATACTGGAGAATGATAACTTGTAATAATATTATCTGTTTGAAAATAAAATGCTATATGCTACTTTCACAAGACTTCCAATATGCGTCACTGATAAGACATCATTTGTTGCTTTAATGTATGTTAAATTGCATATTGAGGATTTCATAAGCTGTATCATAACATTAGATTATTGTTCACCTTTAGCCACAGAGAACAGAACTATATAAATATTTCTGTAACATTTGTATAATATACACACACATCTCTTTGTAACTATAATATAGTGATTGGCGACTTAGCATTATCTATCATCTAAGTGTATATCACGGGAATATTGAATAAGAATATCAGATAGTCTCTATATCAAACTGACTAGTATTTGAGACGATGGGATCTATATAGGCATATATAGTTCAGTTGTGAAAAGCAATTGAAGTAAGTTAAGCCAAACCGATTTAAAACTTATAAACTGTCTTAAATAGCCAACCCTAGTCTCTAGTCATGCATATAACTGGATCTGAAGATCTAGTATTTTCTATCAATTAATTGAACGCAAAAGCGATTTCATCTTTTCAAAACTGTATTTATTTCCAGCGGAAATATCAAGCAACAAATAACAGTCGTATTTTGCCTTGTTGATAAAATTGATAGGCAGCAAATCCGTTACAACCAGTCGGAGTTTTTAATTTGATCACTTGTTGACTGCACTCGACTGCAGCATCCCCTTTTCCTTGCCGCTTGGTACGCTCCGATCTCACGAGAATAATGCCTACTTTCGCCTCTAATTATATTGCAGTATTTGATATAGTTACATCCACGTCCCTCTGTTCGTGCATTTGTGTTTTGTGCGCGCACATAGCTGTTGTGTATAACCTCATAGACCAGACGTCGTTTGAGTGAATCATTATTTTGCTAAGCCTGGGCATAAACCACCCCTGACACACCTATATGGCTGAAAGGGTTGGCTGCTCGCAAAGAGCTGATAAGGTCCACGCTTTTTTTACAAGTGGATGAAACATGCTACAAGCAGGAAATGTAGTAGTTCTCAATTGCTTAATTTAGTTACCGCTGTAGCTGCACTGTCAAGCATAATATATTAATTCTCTAACAGAATGTACAGTGAAAATATTAAAAAGCCAGAAAGTACTAGTTGTCTATATCAGGCTTTCTTGATCAACATAGATGGTCATTATTCTGCCAAAGTGTGTTTTATGAGCATATAGAGATTTAGAAATATCGCCGTGGTGAAAGGCATTTTCTAATACCACATCATAATAAACCACCACTCACTGAAGTTGTAATTGGTCGCTTTTCCATTTAGTAACTGCTTGTCGTAAATGTCGAGCAATTTGTAAAACGGTCCGTGCAGTCGTGCTTCAATGTGTTCGCCTCCTAGCTGTTACAACGATATGACTCGTGGTAAAATGTCAACGTGCCAGTTTTTCTTCAAACAGTAATTCATCTTAGTGAACCTTGCCGTGTCACGGTGAGCACTGTCTTGTAACATTGTGGACTAGACAAGTGTTGTGAGGAAAAACAACGTATGCACTTCTGCACTGTATTTGTTTCGCGGTGTATATAATTTGTAATGGATATATTTATAGGTGTATACAATGTTGCCACTCAGCTTCTGGATATCCCGAATAACATCAGCCGTATAAACCGTTGTCAGTGAATTACATTACTGAGGAATATTTCCATGGCTTTATTTCCGATTAAGCTTGTGGGAAATTGTGAATATTGTAGGTAGGCGGATTCTTCGATTAATGTGTGCCCTAGTGTCGTGCACCATTGTTTCTGAACGTGATTAGATTTGTTCTTATTCCGCTAAAGCATTCATTACTAGAAATTTAAATGTCGAATTCATTGCTTTCCAGACACCACTCCGGTGGTTTGTCAGCGTTTTTAACCTGTTTGGCAGCGCTGGTCCAACAACATCTAGATCACCAATTTAATGTATCAGAATTAATCAGAAAATAAATGTCCTCAATTCTGTGTTATTATTCTTACAACCTCTCTATTCTCGTTGATCAGAACCACCAAATCTTTCTACAGTTTGTCTAGACAGCCTTTGTTCGTAGAAGTAGAGGGGAGTAATGGGTTCCAATTATGCATCGCCTCTAGCCAGCAGATATATATATATATATATATATATATATATATATAATTATTGATTTGTAAAACCGTTTAGCGGTGTATTCCTATTTCAGCGCGTTCTCTTCCTAGCCATAGTAATGAGATAACTCGGGGCAAAATGTCAACTTGTCGGTTTTTGTTCAAAGACTAATCCATCTTCCTGAACCCCGCCGTTTCTCCATGGACTACGCCTTATAGCATGGTGAGCCGGAATAAGTGTTACGAAGTAAAACAACGTACTTGCATCGGGCATTTTTATGGCTTTATTATGTATATGGTATCACTTATGTCATGCCAACTTCCATACGGTGTTCTGCGTTTCTCCTTGGACAGGTTAACATTCTGTTTCATAACTTACCGCAGTCAGCATCCATGAGCGTATCTTCGGTGTTCAACCAACGACATTATTATTGTTGTTGTTATTGATCGGTTAGCCGGCGATGCTTCAGCAGCATCTAGACTTTAATTGCACGACGTCGGATTTGTTGACAGAACAGATATTCTAAACTCGCTTTCGTTTTGTCATCAACCTAGAATTATATCGTGACTATTTTTGCTGACAAAAATCGTCGCATTCATTATGCATTTCCCAAAGTTACCAAAACCAGCTAGTTTGTAGAAGCTGGACAAGGGTGTCAAAATCTGTGGTGTATGCTTTGGGTGATAAGTTACTTCGAAGACTTTGGTTCCTGGTCGGTTTCCATATATTGAAATGCTTAATTTTGTAGGAAACGTATTACTTAGAAGAAATTCTGATTTTTTTCTGGTGTTTATCATAGATATAACTAAATCTTAGTATTAACTCAGAACTAAGTCGATATTTCGTTCTAGTGTGTATTTGCAATATAACTATGTTTACTAAATGCGGAACAAACTTCAACTACACTTTGTGCAGTAAACTAATTAGGCTATATGAAGCTAATCACGTGTTCACAATAATTTGTCATCATATATTGAATAGTCATGTGAAAGAACAATGTTCCGTTTGTTTCCATGGAAACAAGGACGACTGGCATCTGTAGCAAACTATATTGTCATTAATTCATAATTGGTTGATATCTCCCTTTGCGACAATATATATATGGCTTTATTGTACTATATACAGTAAATCCTCTTTATAACGCTACATTTGGACCGGAAAAATTACGTTCTAAAGAGGGTGGCGTTCTAAAGAGGTCTGATTTAGACAAATTTTTATCAATTCACAATAAAACCTATTTTGTTTATCTACGTTGCTTACTTGGATATGAATGTGAATGTATATCAATTAACAACACTACTCATACTCACATTCACACAAAGATGCATTTGGTAAATAAAACCTGTTTGGACGTTAGTGAGGAAATGTTCTTCATACTGAGTTGAGGATTTGTAATGCACGTAATGTCACATTCTCTACCTTTGGATTCCATGAATTCCGCGTAGTATATATATATATATATATATATATATATATATATATATCTGAATATATATTTCCAATTTGTTTAGCGAACTACTTAAAGAATCGTCATAGTCAATTACTGCTTTCATCTGTATTTTTATTGTTGCGATGAATATTTTAATATAACGGCTATATACATTGTAGCTATTGTCAGGTTGTTGATGTGGCTAAGTGTTTTCGCTTAATTCTATTAACATGAGAGACCCCAAAAATAGAAAAGTCGCGATATTTCTTTCCATGTTTGTGGAAAAACAAAATTTCAAAGGCAAGTATAATCAAAAACATAGATAGTAATTATATTTATATGAATGAATCAACACAGTGTATGCGTAAATATATATATATATATATATATATATATATATATATATATATATATATGAGGTCTCTCCCTTTGTGTTTGTGTGTGTATGAGTTTTGTATATGTGTATCTGTGTGTATGTCTATATCTCTATCTATGTCTGTGTCTGTCTGTCTGTGTGTGTGTGTGTGTGTTGTGTGTGTGTGTGTGTGTGTGTGTGTGTGTGTGTGTGTGTGTGTGTGTGTGTGTGTGTGTTTAAGCAACTGCTGACCTTTTGTATCCAATTTTGAGTGAGTGGGTGAGTCTCATATTTCTTCTTGGTGTCTGTCACATCGGTGCTATATGGCTTAAAGGTTATGCCCTAAGGGAAATGAAATACTGAAGACAGAAATTCAACTCATATAAGTATCACTGGCATTTGATCTCACGTCCTAGAACTCTGGAGCTAGGTACTCAACCAGTTACGCCAGGGCCTGGGCATGAATGTAAATAGAACTATTAAAAGCCGTGAAACTGCGCAGATTCTCATAAAATCTAAATACGAATCTCCCGAATTTGCATAAATTTGCAACTAAAACAGTTTCGAATGCATTAATTTCTAGTCATCATTTCGAGCTTAACAATGTTGGTATTTTTTAGACTACGTTTATGGCCATGTTAGATAAAATGTGTCCGGCGACTTCTAGCTATTGGCTTAACCGTGAAAGGTGTGTCATGACACAGTACGGTAGGCAATAGGTTTCGTGCTAGCATTATATAAGCCATTAAGATGTCAATATACACTACATAGTTGGTAGCCTGTTATCACTGGGCCACATTTCAGTCTAACGAAGCTATTTGGAGAACAGCGAAGCTTTTATGACACTCTGTCGGAGCATTATTGTAGTACAGTAAACAGCTATTATGCTAACCATAATGGTAGCATGTTGAACTAGCCGTAACAGAAGCCACACACACAAGCAAACACATATACACATACGTACACAACAACCACTTATCTTCCTAATTACCCTAAAGATCGCAGATATGTTTTAGGTACTCGGTTTACTGTTATTGCAGGCGTTGTTTTTCAGCTCAAGTCTTTCCCCAGCACTAACTCCCAATAATTTACAGTGCTAGGGCGTTTAAAGTGACGTTTACACGTTTATTTTGACATTTAGCGATAAGAGCGGCTATGGCAAAGGAAGAGACAGTTGGCACAAGGAGAGTCACGATCACGAGCATGCACCGAAGCAGGGATGTATCAATGTAATTCCAAAAACGTTCAGATCTGCTTCGACGCATATTTCACCGGGTACCGAGCTTAGAAATGGTTTCTGTCATGATGCTTTAGTTATCTGAGAGTATGTATTTATAAGTTGACATTTGTACACTGTGATACTCCATAGAAACGAGTTTAGTATGGCAAGTTGGGATGAACTTTATATAAATCTTTTTACACTAACAACGTCTCAGTGTTTTTTTTTGTGTGTCTGGCATATACAACTCGATCTGTCTGTTTTCATATGCAATTCATATATTAAGGGCGAGGAAGATCAAACGATTTTTGTTATTAAGTTACTATAAATAGCGAGAAATAAGAATTACCTTGCGATAAATTCAAGCTCAGATAAATAGAATGATTGACAAGTTAATGTTCTATAGATTTTAGGTTTAATTTGTTTTTCCTCAATGTACATTAAATGTTTTATGATTCTAAACTACTCAAAGTATAATTGTTTAGTTGATAGGAAAAAAAACCCAAAAAAACTAAACATGAGCACCTCTGAGGAGGGATTTTCAGCTATCCATTTCGATTGTCATATTTTACAATCATGTCTTTTACGATTCAGTTTAATTTCGACAACATTGATTAATAACCTTGTTTGAATCAAGTATACCGTTTTAATATTGTTTAAAGGTCGTGAAAATAAAGTGCTCCAATTATAGACCAGTGTCCCGGACGACGCAGTTTTCAGAGATTCTTTAAACGTTCTTAATAATAGGCTAACATTAGTTTATTACGGCTTAGGCTGTACAAGTTTAGCTTTAATGATGCTAATAGAATAACTGACAACTCGTTTAGACAATAATTTTAGTACATTTTAGGCATTTTTGTTTCGTTTCCAAAAAGCGTTTCATGCTGAAAGTGAAGTTTGGGGTAGAGATTCCTTGGCTGTCGCCTATTCGGCACGGCCACCTGGTGTCGATTTTCTGTTACTATTGATAATTTGCCGTTAATGAGTAAACTGCGGCGTTTGGGAATTAGAAGTATATCATGGAACTGAATTGAAAGCTGCTTCTCCAATCTGACTTAGTCTGTTCAGTTTAATGGTGCATTAATGCAATAAAATGATGATTATAATTGACATTTTACAAGATTGAATTCTAAGGTCTATAGTAAAAATACTTTATATAAATAATTATGTTAATATCTCCTACAAATCGATATTAATTCCGTTGACAGATAAACATGACTATCTTATACATTGACAAAAGGTTTAAAAATTGTAAATGAGGTAAGCAATAACAAATTAGAGTCCTCACTAACTGGCTTACGAATGACACATTTTCATTAACATTTAAAAGATACATTTTATTATATTCTCTAACGAGCATGTAGTAGAATATAAACGAGTTTGTGTGGAATAGAAAAAGGTTTTAGTAGCTATAATTATAGATTTATTAATTGACAATAAACTAACAACTGGCTGAATATGATAGAATTTCTGAACAGATAATATCCAAAAGTTTGCCAATTCAAGTTAGAGATATATAATAATAATAATAATAATAATAATAATAATAATAATAATAATAATAATAATAATAATAATAATAATAATGAGAAAAAGAACAAGAATAACAATAATAACAACAACAACAAAAAAAACACTTTAATTTGATTTATTTTGTATAATAATGTAATTACATATAATAACACTAAAATACATAGATACATCAAAGTGCCAGGATAGCACAAGAAAGTGAAAACACTTATTTCCATTTTGGTCATGAGAAATAATAATAATAAAAATGGCCGAATTGGTAGTTATTTTATGTGGCTTAACTACCTCACATGAGAGAGACGCATATGGTTTGTAATTTACTGCTTCAACATGGGGATTAAATCTAAATAAATTTAGAATTTACAATATATGGCATATTCGGCGGAGAAAACCTTGCCAGTTGCCTGGTTAGATGAAAAACTCCTCATATAGTGATATAGCCAGGATTCGAACCTCCGACCTCCCGACTGACCCACTAGTCCATAGAGGCGATACATTTTCCCTATTAACATTGAAGGGATTACACTCATTATTGTTCTAAATGTTTTATGATTCTGAAATTAGAGGTTACAGTTATTAGTCAAAGTTAGACAATATATATTTATTATAGACACAATTAATAAAAGATGTAGCAAAATTAGTTAATGTGATTATATATATCAGATTTAATACATACACACACACACACATATATATATATATATATATATATATATATATCAGGTTTTATATTCTAAAATGTATGGACATAATGTATTAAAAGAAATTAATTATTATGTACGATACATAACTTGTTACTTTATATTAAAAGTTAGTGTTGTTTTATGTGAGTGTTCATCAGGAAACCTTGATAGTTTCGTATTTTCCTAGTCAATATTTATATTAACTTTTAAAATGTTTGATACTTTTATTCAGCAGGCTGAAAATGTCAAAAAAGGTGTATTTCATCTTATTGTATTGTAATGTCTATAGAATGAAAGTATTGATGATTATATACAAGCTGAAGTATTTTTGGTAATATGGAACTATTATTTGACTTTAGACCTTGAAGTGACATTTTCTTTGTCAATAAATAAAATATTATCGAATACAATGAATATTGATATAATTTTGTATAGTATGGTTTATTGTCATTTTGTCATTGAAAGCTATCAATTAAGAATAAGCTATGTTTTCACTCTTCTATGTTTTACTGTATGTATTTGTCTACTGTACTTCGGCGCTATATACCAGCATTATTTCAGCTTTCGCGTGCTTTAACTTTCAGCCTATGGTGTTCTAAGAGTCAAATGGAACAGAATATGGACAGGATGATAGGATCTTATCCAGCTGTCAGTCAGTAAAGATCAAAGAATAATCTAATTATGATAGATAGGTATAAAATATTCATGTAAGTAAATGTATATAGTGAAAAGAAAGAAACGAAATATGTTTTTGTTGTCTGCTCGTTAGATAGTCTACATAACAAAGGATGAAGTGCATATTAAATAAGCAAATATTCTTGCCTTTATATATATATATATATATATATATATATATATATATATTACAAGTACAACAAATATAGACATTAATACACAAATACCAGTGATGGATTTTTGCAATGGCACAGGTGTTTCCGCAAAATCCTGTTTTGTTTATTTAACTGATGTTAAAATTTAATTGTAAACTAATCTCGGCTGAAAATATATTGGCAAAGCATATTGCGTAAAGAGATAACTTGGCAAAACCTTCTGAAGACAGAACCCCACCGGCTTAGTATTCGTGTCCAATGCTTCGTAAAGATTTGTTCTCAGTGGGTTTTGAGAATGCCAAGGCGATTTCTTCGATGTGGTGTTGTGATTTTGAAATATTGTGATTACATCACCAATTTATTCAAATGGGAAGACATCATTGGCTGATTAATATCGGTAAATAGAAAGGTTGCAACGGTTATCTTGTCCTTCTTTGTTTTTGACTCGTTATACAGCATAACCTTGATCCATACTGCCCGTAGATAAATTGCACTTTTCACCTGCCTTACAGTTCAGCTGTAATTGTAAGTCAGGATAATTGATGGACTTGAAGCCGACGTGTTTATCCCATGTTTGGAAAGTATGCCGTGTTGGCTGGCATAAATATTGCGTCTAGTGTCAGCCGTTGGACATGACTCTGTGTTTTGCAACGGACGACAGCGACTGAACAAATTGTCGATGACGTACGCCAAGGTTTCTACATCATTGAAATTCCACTAAAAGACACCCAGAAATTATAAAAGTCGCCATATTTCGTTTCAGCGTTCATAATATTTTGAAAGAAAAATCATATTTGAGGCAAGTGATAGTCGACAGACAATGAATAATAACTGTATGTATGTATGTTTTATCTATGTGTATTATTACGTCTGCGAGTCCGCTCATATGTGTGTGTGTCCGCGCGCGCGCGCGTGCGTGCGATTTGTTTTCGTTCTCTCTCACCACTAGTCACTCATGAGACAAGGGGTAATGAGATAGGTCCATGGAAAATTAGATAAAGTGCAAGCTTTTTACTGAAGAATGATACATCCTGCAAATGCAGACATCACTGGCAATTAAACTCATGTTTTAAAACCATGATGCTGTTTAATGGCATGAATTTGTATACGTTCTGATTAAAAAATGGAAATACAAATTTCCCGAAAACAGTTCTGATATAACTAATTTCTAATCATTAATTCAGACTTAACAATGGGAGATGTGGCATGATACAGGACTATAGAATGTGGGTTTCGTGCTAGCATTATGTATGCCATTAAGATGTCAGTAGTTGGTGGCCTGTCATGACCGGTTCACATTTCTGTCTAACGAAGTAATTCGGAGAACGTAGAAGCTTTTACGACACTGTGTCTGAGCATTATTGTAGTGTACTAAACGGCGATTATAGGACCACAGTGATAACGTTCTTGACAAGCCAAGACACACACACACACACACATATATATATATATATATATATATACATGTACGCACGCACACACATACACACACAACTCTTGTACTACTCTGAAGGTCACAGATACATTTCCGGTACACTTTTTACTGTTTCTTCAATATTTATCGCCAGTCTGAACTCTAAACTCAAGCAGTTAAAGTCTTTGTTATACAGTAACTCTCAATAGATTACGATGCTAACGCGCCCTAAGTGACCTTTTACACTTTTATTTTGCCATTTAGTGGGAGGAGTCAGTGATGCCAAGAGAGAGAGAGAGAGCGAGAGAGCGAGAGAGAGAGAGAGAGAGAGTTGACACCGGAAGTTCTGGCCGAGATGCATAGATTAAAGCAAAGGAGGATTTGACGAAATAGTTTTTCGGCCGTGGTTATTTCGTTATCTAACTTGATGCTTATGAAATCAGTCAAGTAAAATAATTAATGTGTCAAATATTGTTAACAAATTTATAAACTATAAGTGCAAAAATCTATCTTCTACTCTTTGAATCATACCTATTATCATAAATGGGAATACATTTTTGATGAATCATATTATCTTAACTGAATTTATATTAAGATCTAAAATTTTCTATACCAGTAAATATAATATTATATGAAACAACCTAAATTAGCATAAATATTTGTACTCGATCTGGAGCCAAATTTAATATTGATTTTAATATCTTATATAGCATAATTGGTTATCATTTTCTTGTCGAAGGATGTCGTTTACAGTTAAGTTGTGTATTTATTATTCTACATTTTGTTTTATATAATTATTTAAACGTCCATCTATTAAGTGAATTCTAGCCAATGTCATCTATCTATCTATCTATCTATCTATCTATCTATCTATCTATTTTATATATATATATATATATATATATATATATATATATATATATATATATATATATATATATATATATAAACACTACAATAGAATGACATCATTAAGTATTTACAGACTACTTAATATAAACAATTATCTTTATAAAAAGCTTCCTTTTAAGAAATGTCTCTTTTTGTTTATCGTGTTTTTGTTTATTTTTCCTGGAGGATCTTATCTTTATTCTTAAGAATTAGCCATTTATTGTCCATTATT
This sequence comes from Paralvinella palmiformis, assembly GCA_025642065.1. Classification (NCBI taxonomy): domain Eukaryota; kingdom Metazoa; phylum Annelida; class Polychaeta; order Terebellida; family Alvinellidae; genus Paralvinella; species Paralvinella palmiformis. The sequence goes on from JAODUP010000489.1 coordinate 209,987, forward strand.
TGACTAAATAATACCCATCCAATGCTAATTCTAGCTGTCTTTATATTCCTTGTAATAAATTCACATTATAATTATGATTATGATGAAGATCGTGTATAATAATTATTATCAAGATCGTGATTATTATTATTATTATTATTATTATTATTATTGCACGGACACCCTGAATGGTGATCCAAAAATTATCCGCTTTCGCATCCAAAACACCTGAATGTCATGTTTGGCGAATGCCAGCAGCTAACCTATCGCCCGCCATATTGCCTGCTATCATGCAGCTATGGGCGTCGTATTTAATGGACACCAGAGATAAGGGTGTAACATCTAAAGAAGCGGCGATCACCTGCCAGTTAGAGAGGCTCCTAGTTGGCCGATGATGTTTATTGCCGAACTCCTCCGCCGCCTCTTCGGCGAGGCTCATTTCCTCGGCGGTGTTCGCTGTCGGGCCGACGTCTCCCCGTCATCGTCGTCGTCGTCATCGTCGACGCAGACATACATAACTCACACCTAGATGCGGGCCGCAGGCCCTACACCTGCTTAATTGTGGCATAAATCAGTGACCGGATGGCATTTCAGCGCCCCATTTGGTCGTTAACGATAGGACGGGTTACTGCAAACTGATGGCCTTCGAGCCGAGCCTGTGGGTCTCATCATAATGGCTGGTACGGCGTCAAGGTCAAACGGGACGTCTCTTAACCCGGAGCGGAAGGTCCAACGTGAACGATGTCAGTCGCGAGAATGATCGGTCGCCCTCACCCTTCGCTCACCTTTTCAGGCATGAGTTTTCTTGGTTTGGGGTGAAACGGTTTTTATGTTTCGGCCTTGCCCCTGCGATCGTTTTATACGGCGTAATCCCAGAACTTGAGTAAGCGAATGGGTGAGTAAGTACTTTTTTTAGCCTCGGAACGTGCACAGGAGGATAGACTCTCTAAAGGTGAATTATACAAATACAAGTATTAATTATATTCTAAACCTTATCAAGATGTTAAAGTCTGTGTCAACGTTCTGAAAAACTAAACTGGATTATTTAGGCAACATAACCCTATTAGCTAATTGTTCATATTCCGATTGATTTTAGTGTTATTTCTGCAGCACATTTCTAACTTAAGAGTTTTCTAATGTCATTTATTTCAATTTTAAATCCATTGATAATACTTGATCAAAAAAACACACTCCCTCTGATGACACTACTGATGTCGGCGAAAACGACACAGTCAATTTCATTCAGGTGTATTTTAATTCAGTCAAATGACTATGCATTTATATCCAATCAAAGTAATATCCGTTATCGATGTAGCAGAGCTTTTAGTCATCAGTTTCCTTCAAATTGGTGCAGTTGCTGGACAAATTCGCATCTTTCGGTTGCGATTGTTACGGCACGCTTTCTGGCAGTAATTACTTAAATGGACATTTACAGCCCAATTACAACGTGATGTAATCCGCGGCTCGACAAATCCGACATTTTATTTTTCGAAATAAGCGTTCTACGTTCGTTTGACCATCATCGAGGGCGAGATTTCCCCCCGTCTTTCAGCGTATCACGAATCAGATGCAGCATTCGCTGGCTCACTCTCACTAATGACGCTAACTCGCCCGATGAGAACAGGTACATCGGCGACGTTTATCTCGATGTGCAATTCCGGGATGTACTTCAGGTAATTGTAAATAATATCAGAAGTAATGGCTCTACTGATAGCGGGAAGCTGTCTAATTTGAGTTAATGGCCTCATTACGCGTCGCACGTGCACCGGATGTTTACTCGATACGGAGCTTGTCAGACACGTGCCATTAGCACTTAATGTTCGATTAACTCATCGGCTAATCATATTTCTCGTTTCGACGAATCGGGCTTAAGTAGGAGCAGGAATAGGGATAAAGTCGGGGTTAAGGACGCTCCCAGCGAAAACTCACCTGCACGACCTACCCCGGTTAGGTAATGAATAGTCTGCCGATTTAAGAGACGGCGCTCGCATCATTACTCCCAGAAGCCATTAGGTTAAACCAGAGTTTTAGTCAGATAAATGTCCACTGGAGTTATCTCCGCTCGAGACATTTGTCTCGTAATAAGCCTCTTCGAGATCATCGTACGGTGGAACATCAACTCAGTAATTGCCGTCTATTGACGAGAGAACTGATTTAAACTTGTAAAAAAGTATATAGACTTGCACAAATTTGAACCCACCCGAGTTTGAGGTTTACAATTGGTTCACTGATGTCATCGTACGTGTCTTAAAACGCATCTAAAATGAAGCAAAGATAAACGAGCGTGTGTACCTTAATCAAGCGTAGTTGCTTTAAGGCGCCTCACAGCGTGAACACAGAATTGATACGTTTTGGGGCTCACATAACTCAAACACATGTTATCCAGAAATCCACAAATACAATAATTCACGAATAATATAAACAGGGTGATTTTAAGAACCTTAGAACCTTTTCTTCAAGTTTAATATATGATCGGACAACTTCTTCCACGGCCAGCTCGGTGAAGCCCGGAAAAAGCTCTCCGTACACAGATGCAATTTCACCAACAGGTTTAGTGTACACACAGTAAGTGTTTAGTCTTAAAGCGGATCCCTGAGACATATGAAGATGCCAAAGAAAAATTCAAATACTTCTGCAATATTGGGTGGTCGACTACGTCAAAGGTTGCTGATAAATCAAACATTAATTAACACAGTCATGGATACTTCATCAAGTGTCTCAGTAATGACACTGTGTATTTCCAAGAGGTGAACTTCCTGTTCAATACCTTATAACATAAGCAGACTGGAAAGTTTAATGGACGCCATTGTGCTGCAAGTGTCTTTCTATCCGCCTCGCTATTACCCGTTGACTGCGTTTTCAGATAAAACGAAGATTAGAAATAGGACAGTACTTCTTCGAATCTTCCTTATTCGATCGGCTTATTTCAAACGCAGCCACATCGCTGCCTCTGTCATTTCCCTACTTATAGCAAGCTAGTAGATCTAAGTTCGAAGACTGGTTGTTATCTCTTTGATCTCAACTGTAGGAGCAGTATGAAACACCCGAAACAGTTTCCCATTAAAAATAATCCTCGCATCAATGCCAATATTGCACTCACTCACTGACTCACTCACTCACTCACTGACTCACTCACTCACTGACTCACTCACTCACTCACTCACTCACTCGCATGCCACTGAAATCTTCAAAAAAAAATGACTCCACCAAATACACATAACTCATGAGTTTGTCAGTATACTCACTCTAGAGATGTATCATTCATCATTATAACCCAGTAGTACACGTATCATGTCACGAGGAAGACAAAGCCAGTTAACTGTATATGTTTGATAACAGGACTCGTCATGACATCTACTGGTGTCTCGTTGCTGTTGGTACTTTCCCCGAGTGCAATTTGTAGAATTTTGCTCGCAATCAGTACAGAAAGTATGCACACAGTCGTTGCATGAAGGTATTACACAAACATCCAGTTTTTTTAACCTTTGGACTATTTTCAGCACTTACCAATGATACTTATTGAGAAGTGCCAGTAGGCAATTCTCAATGAGTATCATTAGCAAGTTCTGAAAATATATAATAGCGGCCACATCTGAAGCAATGTTTCAGTATATTTTCCTTTCATGTTCATAGAACAAATAAACTGACAAATCATCATGCGTATAAATATGACATTTATAATGTAATCGAGTAAGATTACGATTACGTTGCATCTGGAAATGACGATTACGATTACGATTAACTAGAGATCATGTAATCGATTACAATCGATTACGATTACCGATTATGATTACCCCATGCCTGATTGCTAGTCCAAGTAGAATTCGAGTGTTTGCCTAATTCATAAAAGTACTGCTCACTCTATTTGGCTCAAACTCAATGCCGCATATGAATTAACGCTACAGTATTCAGTATTTTATTAGATCTAATGTAGTTGAATTGCGTTTCAAGAAAAGTGCATCTTGAGCACTTAGAAACGAAATGGTTTCATAATCGCGAACGCCAAACAGGCATAGTCTTAGGGGCTCTTTAAGTTTCTGCACTTTTGAAGGAAATGTCAGCCACATTGAGTAATGTTTATACGCGTAGTAACCACACAAGATTATGCGTTGTTCATCCTCGAATTGCAGTATTTGTGATTTTCGTTTCAGCATGTTTCTTGTTTCAGCCATTTCGGAACCCTTTTTGTACCCAGATGGTAACATCGACTCAATATCTTTGTAACTGAATCTGAGCCGCTAACATTACCCCCCATTTGTTCTAGAATGTGCGAGTGTACCGATGTTCATCGTACCACATCAGCGACATCAACAGTTATTGAAATCAGAAATTCGAAGAAGATGGATTACATGAGACTTATCAGCTGTATCAGCGTTTTTGTTTTCAATTTAAATGTCTTCAGGTCAGAAACCGCACATTTCTGTAATTGGAAAAATATGAAGTTGGAACACCGGATTGGTAGGAATAATAGAAACTAAATAAATATTTAACGGGCGTTCTGGTATTTGGTTCTTCATCAATTCTAGGTGACTAGCAAATCGGAAAGTAAATTTATAAGTTCAAGTTTTTGGTCTTTCTTTCCTCAGAGGTGACCTTTAAAGAACTAGGTAGACTAACAAGGGAAACACTCTAGCCGAAAAATATCGCAAAGTAAAAGCCATTCCATGAAACCCTGCAAATCTAACAATATCTGATTCAATATTAGACTGCGACATAACAACTATCTTTCAAGGAAGACTTAAGGTGACAAGAAGGTAATTTCCTTAATTTCGAATAAGATCGATTGTCGAGTTCTTCGATTATCTGTTTAAAATATGTGTCATCATTAAGCAAATGAAAGCAATCAAAACAAACGTGAGAGGGAGGGGAATCTTTCCAGGTTTTTCCAATTAACCGCCCAGTATCTATATAGGTATTTTGAAATTTCCTTTTTTCGTTTGCTGCTTTATTATTTGTTGCATTTCTAAGAATATTTCCGACATATATATCTTATATATCAAGTCGAACGTGACAATATTTCATTTCGTTTTCGTGACAAATTGATTATTCGCAATACACAGCACCAATCATATTATTACTATAGTAACACCCAACCTGAGATATTGAAGCATTTTCTTTGGCTTAAAAGTGGAAGCCCAATGCGGGGGTGCGGGGGAAAGGGCACGTCACGTGCTATGCGTCCTGTTAAGCCACGATTACTCGGACGTGTGCGATCCCTTAAACGATTCCCTTTGCCCAAATGCCGAGCCTCAAACGGAAACATCACTGGCTAAACGTCGAGCCGAAAAGGTCAATGACGGAGTGCCACGCCCAAGGGCTTCCCGTGATAAATTCCCGTCGCCGTCGACGTCGACGTTGTCGTCAGCGGAGGTTCCCTCGCCCAGGATCGGGATCGTTCCCCGGACATCGGCTAGGCCTGTTGGGAGACGTATATAACGAAGGATACACACGATAGGTGGCGACCTAGTGGCCATCTTACCATACGGGTGATGCTGTTGCTGGTGCGGTGTTGGCTGTGGTGCTGGCGGGCGGTGCTGTTTTTATTGTTGTGTGGTTTGCCGCTCGCTCGGTGGCTCGGCTCGCGGTTTGTTTCATCGGCGAGGCAGATGAGTCGTTTCCGCCCGGTTACTGGCAGATTGTCCGATCGTTCGTAGAGAAATGATGGCATCCGGACAACGGTGCACCGGAGTCTTTGTCAACGTTAGCCACGACGTGTAGCTAGCAAGATACTCCTGCTACTGCTCTTGTTGTTGCTCCTGTTGTTTGTGATGGTGGTGCTGCTACAAACGGTGAATAGATCAAAGACTCGGGATTTTGGCAGTTGAACGTATCCCATCGGCAGGTTTACGGGGACACTTCCTTTGTAGAGAGTAATTAAATGGCATCCATACAATAGGCAACTCAACCAGGATTTCGATTGGACTACGGATATCGCGGTGCCAGGTAAGACAAGGACAAGGTTCCGTTAACTTATTGAATAACATCCGAAGTACAAATTTTTATGAAGTTTATGTTAGGGTGTTGAATCTGTGAACACAGCCAACGTCATTGATGGTGGTAAAATTTACAAGAATGTATGGATGCGTTCCATATATTAAATGCACCTGCTGGATCAACCAAACCCCTCGTCTCTCTCTCTCCCTCTCCCCTCTCCCTGTATGTGTATCTGTGTGTGTGTTTGTATGTTTGTGTATTTGTGTTTATTTATCTGTCTGTTTGTTTTCTCTGTCTGTATTTGGGTATTCCCCTAACTCATAACCTCTATGTATCACCTTACCTCTTATGTATATATGTATGCATGTGTTTATATATCTATATGTATGTACGCAAGCATGTATGTATGTGTGTGTGTATTTCTCTTTCTCACACACACAAATACACACACACCCGCGCGGTGGCATTGGACACAGCTCGCGCGGTTGGTGGGTTTTATATAACAACTTGGTTGTATGTGGGAATATAATTATCTTTCCTAGGTCCAGTTATGTCCAGTTTGTACTATGAGATTCAAGATTAGCTCTAATCTGCTTGTCATAAATAACATATAAGAACTACAATAGCAGACGTTAGGTCAGGTTTGAAAATGATAGCATAGTTCAAACAGTACGGAAGCTATGACGAGCTATTACGGTCTGCTTCAGCGCAGATGTCAGTCTTTTAATAGCAATTAAGATAAACAGTTTTAATAGTAGTCGCTTCATGACGCCTGCCCGTTGTAAATACTAATCTTTGAAGACAGTGACAATTGGGTTATATGGTTTATATAGTATTGCTTTGAAGAAAGATAAAGCAATTAAAAATAGCTATAAATAGGGCTGCTTAGATAATTCTGCCGTGATCTGACTTGGGTGTTCTACTCCCAAACTCCACGGCTGTAGGTGATTCGCTTTTTGTTTTTGCTTGGCGGCTTAGGGACTGGTGAGACATTATACATGTCTCAGCAAGAAAAGTCGCCACTCTGGATTCAGTCCCCTGAAGAAACGTCCAGAGTTTGAATTCACGGTTCGAGATTATCTGTGCCTGTGCCTTATTATACACAGCTAAAACACACACTTTCTCACTCTCACTGTCTCTCTGTCCATGTAACAATATATATATATATATATATATATATATATATATATATATATATATGTGTGTGTGTGTGTGTGTGTTTGTCCGCCCTTCTTCATGTTAGCCTCTAATGAGATATGGTGGAGATAGAAAACAGAATCATTATTATAATCTAGCCTGTGTTGACTATGATGTAGTCACAGTAAAATACTACAAGATGCATTGAGCATCCAGTATTCGCCTGGTTGTAACCAATAGCCGCCTACCGTGAGCATGATACCTATAATCTAACTTGCCACAATATGGACCCCGTAGTGAGCTGTATAAATGTGACAAACATCTAATTAGCAGTCAGGCGAACGGCGTTAGTTGTGGGGATTCCTATGACGCCATAATGGTGGTCTCGGTATAGACCATCATTAACGTAGTAATAACAGGACTACATAGAACATCATTAATATATACCGTTGTCTATCTGGCTGCCTGTTTGTTTTTCTGTCAGATTGTGCATACTATAGATTTGTCACGCTATCCCTTCCTCTGTCCTATATTAACCGTACGCACGTTTGTTTGTGTATGTTTGTATGTATGTATGTATGTATGTATGTGTGTGTGTGTGTGTATATATATGTATGTGTGTGTGTGCATTTGTTTGTTTGTTTGAGTACCTATCTGTCTACCTGTCGGACATCATGTTTGCCTTTTGCCTACAACTTCCGCATTATTCATGATATATATATATATATATATATATATAAATATATATATATATATATATATATATATATATATATATATATATGTATGTATGTATGTATGCATGTCTTGACTGTCAGTCTGTCTTGTCAACGTGTTCTTCTTTCTGCATTTACACTCTCATATGTAATTGCTATTATTGTTGTCTAGATATAATGAGGAATATTGTTAGTTTCAATCGCTTTTAGTTGTTGCTATAGGTTTGGTAGTTATGCTATACGACTATAATACTAAATGTCACATTATGTACATAGATAGTATACTTTATTACTCGGTAACAAACTATCACGTGTGACATCGTAACGGTATTGCTGTAAGACAAGTTCAACGCTTCAGAATATCGAATTGAAAACCTTTAAAACATTTGGGCAACATTATAGAAAGAGCGAACTGGAGTAACTAGTGCAACATTGGCGTGAACACCAAAGGCAACTCTCTCATCTACTCAATGTCAGAAAACAAAAGTTTCCACTTCACTGCTTGACACTCACGCAGACACTAAACATCCGGGATACAGACTGAACTGAATTATGAATATTTACTCAACTCGATACTATCCAGATAGTCTCACAGAGGTTGTTAGGCTTTAGAGGGCCTGACGGAGGGATGTGGTATACTCAACGACGGCTGTAACTCATCGTGCAGCTGTTCCGGGGCTAGTTATCTGTAAACAAACTGCCCATGGGATGTTTTATCGGCAGTCTACGAGTGTATTTCTACCTAACTAGATTTGACACTGGCCCTAGGGGGCACACGCTGTTCGGATGATTTGATTTAAATACTCTGATTGCTGGGTGCTGACTGGAGAATAGGCTTCCGGTCAGGGCGAACGTTTTGAGCTTAAATTGAAGAAACACAGCTCAGGTCTTACTGCGCATATTATTCTTAAACACGCCTGGCCTAGACAATTTGAGTTAAGAATGATTTCATCAAAGCTTAACTAGATGTATATACTGTCCTATCTATGCTAGATAGTTATCATATCAATTATTTATGATATAGTTAGTACCTGATATAAAAGCGAAATGATATGCAGTCTATTTTAACCGAGAACTGTTTTGCTATTACAAATTAGATATTATCCAGGTGGCACCACCGGAATGACTGCGTATAGTGTGCTTTATATGCAGTAGACATAAGATATGAACCATGAAATAGAAATTAAGGTAAAGTCTAGGATTAATAATTTTGACAAATCTTTACCAATAAAGGTATACACTACAATAAGAATGAGTATGATGATCATAACAAGAATAATAACAGCAGCAGCAACAACAACAACAACAACACTAACAACAACAACACCGACAACAACACCGGCAACAACACCGACAACAACAACAAACAGTACTAATAATAATAATAATAGTAAAAATATTCTAGTAGATTTTAAGTACATTTAGAATTGATACCATATTGGGGAAAGAAAAAAAAGTGCAGTAATATCTTTTCCTCAGAGTGTAGCTTCTCTATCCACATCAGACTAAAATAATGAAATTGTCAGCTATAATATATATATATTTATATATATATATTTATATCACTGGTTCATCAAACATTGACGCAAGATGGCAGTACGATCGCTGACGGGACCATTTAAAACACAGGCCGCGCTGGGACTTCTGCAATAACGAAGTATACCAACCGACCCTGCGGCTTCAACCGTCGTTACCTATAGCAAATTGCAGTAATGGAATTACTAACTTATGTATACCGTGCCAGCTGCAATCCTTATCATAAGCTGGTCGAAAATATGAAATATGTGTTTGTGCGACTGAAATAAGTATCTAGGAAGGAGTTTTTGTTGGTTTGTGCGAATTTGCTAAAAGAGATGAGTGTACATAGAACATGGTAGCTCAGTTAATTTCATTTTCCGATATCAGTTAGTGAACCTCTCGGGTGACTGGTTTGCCAAGGAGACTAGATTATAAGACAGTTAATCAAGGGTACGGATTTCGTGACGTGCCGATCAGGCCAGGTTAGACGTCCAAGCAGCATTTGGATGAGGCGGGGCTTATTCGTAATGCGGTCAGTCGAAATTCCAGTTAATCGAGCGCCGGATAAATGATGTTCGACTGTACTAAATATGTTATGCAAACGAGTTTGTGTGCTATTCGATTATATTCGCGACGTGCAGACATTAGGTGCGCACGCTCCGACTTACGAACGAACCATCAGTTTTCCCACAAGCAAGGAAATAGGGTTAGCATTTAGCTGATAAGCGGGAACAAGTCTGTTGGGAAGACGGAAGGCAAAGACATGACAGCCATTACATTTTTCTTTTTTCTTTGCTATCTATGAGCAGCAGATAGACCACATTCTAATAGTAACCATGGATAGGAAGTATAATTTTGACGCGTGTATTTGTGAGTTTGTGTTTATAGGCTTCTGGACATATATATTCATGTGTATCTGCGTGAGTGTGTGCGTGGGTGTGCGTGCGTCCGTGCTCGTGCTGGGGATCATCTCTAGATCAATATTGGTTAGCGTTATTGTTAACGGTACACGGAAAATGATTCGTAACATATAAAACTAACAGTCTTTAATTAACCAGATATCTCAATTGGTTACAAATATACCCATCTTTTTGTGCACATCAATGGGTATGCGAACTGATGTTATACACTCGACTTTATGCGAGATCTGATCGGGTTTCTAGCGATCAATGACACATTAGGCGACCGGATTGGGCACTGTCTCGCTACGACGCCGATGGCACGAAACGACGATGGACGAAGGCTACCGACTGGAGTCAAATGAATCTATTTTTCTGAGTAATCGCAGTAACGGGGGTCGAAAGCGGACGAGCCGGTCTACCCGCACCGACGTTAATAATTGAAGACGTCCGATGTTTACGGACGATATTTACTCTCCGAAACGCCCCTGATTGTCAAACCGTTTCCGATCGGATCGCGTAATTTGTCAACACAGTTTCGCAAATTGCGACTTCAGTGGCCTCGTTCAGAGTAACGGGTATTCGGCCATCCGTAATAGCGACATCATTAAAGTGGTATCAGATGCGCCGTCGAGAGGATCGTATCGAGGAAGAACGCTCCGGGCATTATATTTTCCTTAGGGTCATACGGCTTCGTTACAGCTGCCCGAAGAAGGGCACGTGATATAAATAGAACGCCGCGGCCGTCTTTCGGCGATAACGTCCGTCGGTTGCAGGCGATAAACATCCCATTTTGTAGGCATACATTAAATATGGCCGTGCATTGTTTCTTTTCCGGGAATGGATAAACATTGTGCGCGAGGCGTCAATTTTCCTAGGGAATTGATACTTGATGGCTTAGGAAGCGAGTACAGGCGATCTTGGAAAGACGATGTCAGGTGCAAGACGTCCAGAACCTGTCGGTATGGTTTGTTCTTAATAGAATATCTATGCTTGACTACTACTTCATTACAGACATCAATATCGGGGTTCGAATTCCAGAATTGTCGGTCCCTATGATTATGGAACGTTTCTTTCAATCATATCACTGTGTTAGTCTGACTGACTGACTGACTGACTGACTGACTGACTGACTGACTGACTGACTGACTGACTGACTGACTGACTGACTGACTGACTGACTGACTGACTGACTGACTGACTGACTGACTGACTGACTGACTGACTGACTGACTGACTGACTGACTGACTGACTGACTGACTGACTGACTGACTGACTGACTGACTGACTGACTGACTGACTGACTGACTGACTGACTGACTGACTGACTGACTGACTGACTGACTGACTGACTGACTGACTGACTGACTGACTGACTGACTGACTGACTGACTGACTGACTGACTGACTGACTGACTGACTGACTGACGACTGACGACTGACTGACTGACTGACTGACCGACTGACTGACTGACGACTGACTGACCGACTGACGACTGACTGACTGACGACCGACTGACTGACTGACCGACTGACTGACGACACTGACTGACCTGACTGACTGACTGACTGACTGACTGACTGACTGACTGACTGACTGACTGACTGACTGACTGACTGACTGACTGACTGACTGACGACTGCCCTGACCTGACTGACTGACTGACTGACTGACTGACTGACTGACTGACTGACTGACTGACTGACTGACTGACTGACTGACTGACTGACTGACTGACTGACGACTGACCGACTGACTGACCTGACTGACTGACTGACGACGACTGACTGACTGACTGACGACTGACTCGACTGACCGACTGACTGACCTGACGACTGACTGACTGACTGCTGACTGACTGACGACTGACTGACCGACTGACTGACTGACTGACTGACTGACTGACTGACTGACCTGACTGACTGACTGACTGACTGACTGACTGACTGACGACGACTGACCTGACTGACGACCGACTGACTGACTGACTGACTGACTGACTGACTGACTGACTGACTGACTGACTGACTGACTGACTGACTGACTGACTGACTGACTGACTGACTGACTGACTGACTGACTGACTGACTGACTGACTGACTGACTGACTGACTGACTGACTGACTGACTGACTGACTGACTGACTGACTCACTGACTGACTCACTCACTCACTCACTCACTCACTCACTCACTCACTCACTCACTCACTCACTACTCACTCACTCACTCACTCACTCACTCACTCACTCACTCACTCACCTATACTCTCACCCATGCTCTCACTCATCCATACACATACTCACTCATTCATTTATTTATTAACTCACTCAACGACTCATTCACCTACAAACCCATTAACTCACTCACTGACTCACTCGTTCACTCACTCACTCATTCACTCACTCACTCATTCACTCACTCCCTAATATCACATGTTTTATTGACACTGTTTTCTGAACTCAAGATAGAGCCAACATGCGATTTTATATTGATTTAAACCGTTTATTCAAGATGTAACAATGAATGGCGAATATCGGGACCAATATTTGCCTATTTCCAAATTACATGTCGCTATTCTGCTGTATTTATTCAAAGCAAATATGTGTCCAAGTTATCAGAACGGGCTGATCATCCACATAATACACCTAAACCAGGATAGGCAATTGTAGAATAATGCTACAGCACAATATTTTAATTACTATTGTTTCTTTCGGTTTAAATTAGTGCTTAATTTTAGCGATTTATGCGCTATAAGCTAGATTATGCACATCTATTCAAGATCATTCTTTCGGTGACATTATTTTTTAAATTACGACTAATTCGGTGTTTTTAATCTAATCACGGTTCTGTTGTTTCAGCAATAAACAAACGCTGACGGGTGGCGAGTTCTGACAAAACGTTTTATCTCGGTTCCTTTGGCCTTCTAATGTCTAATGCCTTGCAAGAAAGGCAGTAGTTGTTTGTCAGATATCCATTAATAATTATCTACTTCTTTGAACAATCATGTTAAATTTATGACGAAAAGATCAACGGTATTGAGGGATTCCCTTAGAGTGTCGCTGTTTTTCATTAATGGAAAATGGTCTGCTGCTCGGCGCTTCATTCCCAATGCAAACAAGAGCTGCTCAGTAGAAAACAGAGGGAATATAATCATCACGTGACCGGAGCATCCTCGTGAAAGGCCGGTCGCCAATCAGTGGAGTATTAATCGACGCACTGGACAAATGGCTCGGAAAAACCTTCATCAACTACGTGGCGACGATCATCGGTTCTTCTGCTAACTACCGCAGAAGACAGGTGAGTCTAAAATCACCAATATGTCAAGTCGTGACGATTCAGTATCTGTTGAGTAATCAGCTTTAGGAACTTTATTTATCACTCAGCCTCGATCAACAAAGCGTTCATAAAAGTTATGGAAATTCGAATTCGTTTTGTTTTCGCTCAATAACGATGCCCCCCCCCCTCACTCAAATGCAATGTTTTCCCCCGACCGCAGTTGTTGTAATTTCACAACGATAGGGAAACTTCCATAACCAGCAAAGAGGTAATAAATCCCCCGGCGGAACGCTTCCCCGATGAGGATCTCGTAGATGTTACAATCCAGAAAACGAACCAGCTCTCGGTTATAACACGTGGCTGGCGATAATGGTCTGGATCCGCGATCGCTGTAAAACGTGTGTAATTGAACGCGAAATGGAAAACATCGCGACGAAACCTGCTCGTCGACGACTAGGACAGGGAACATAATCAGAAAATGGCATTATCCACAGATATCAGCCAACTAGAACCATTCCATAATTTCTTGTTCGATTCGTGGCAGCCCGTATGCCATCAGAAGCTGAAGGCATCTGGACCCGAGCGAGCCACAGACAGAGATGTATTGCCAACTCAGAGCTAAATATTATACAATACGTTCACTGGAGCTGACATTTTCTGAGGAAAGGACGTCGCCAATATGTTGTGTTTAGACTGAACGGTATATGGTAGAGTTGTAGGAGAGACAGAGAGGAATATAGGGCGTATACTGTGTTGGGTTATAAACAAGATGACGCTCTGTGAGTACATGTATTGTAATTGTTTAATATATTTTATTGAGAAGGGACTATAATTTTTAAAATTATATATATATATATATATATATATATATATATATATATATATATATATATATATATATATATATATATATATATATCATATCCATATATATACAGAATATACGATTAATAACCCAACAATAATGAACTCTGAAAGACTAATGTATTATCAATCAATGTTCATGAACGTTATTTGTAAACAAAGACACGCACGCACGCACACACACACACACACACACACACACACACACACACACACACACACACACACACACACACACACACACACACACACACACACACACACACACACACACACACACACACACACACACACACACACACACACATAAATACATACATACATACATACATACACGTACGTAAGTACGCACGCACGCACGGACACGCACACAGACACACATGTACACACAATTATTGTATAACCTATCATTCTGACTGAATGTTTAACGTTGACCTGGTGTTGGTGCTTTGAAATTATATATATTCTCCTTCATCAAGACCGATGGAAACATATGTCCCTTGATGTACAAGGGTATATATATACCCCTTATCACCTGGTTGCGATAAACAATAATTACTTACCGACCACTCGCCAACAAACAGCCAGACATCGAGATGGCTCTATATCCGTAGTAGGCGTCTGAATCCCAATCTTATCATCAGGAAATGTGGACAAGGATCAAACAGCCGTCCTTGTTTCTAATACGAATCTAACCGGGAACGGTGAACGGGCTGTGACATTATCAAAATACACCAACGTGCCGCTCTAAGGAATGGAGAATGTCTCCCCGATGAGCTGAGAACAGCATTCGCTGAATCGCGAGATACGTGTTCCGCTTTCTGGGGCCTGTCACGCCGGATCAAAGCCGGTTTGATTAATTAACGTTTCGCTTCGTCCACGAACGTCAACTCCTAACGTGTCGTCTACATCTAAATATAAAAAAGGTACATATAGGTGAACTCCCCCAGTTGATATTATGAAGTAGTTTTAGTCCTAATGTATCGGTTAAATACTAAGTGAGTGCTTTAAAGCAGTAGTTAAGAAAGAAACGCATCTTTTACATAGCTTCCTGGGGTTCGAAGCTTCCCGATAGTACATGGTTCAGGATGGGTTAAATCGGAACGAACAAGATGAAAGTACCAAATAATTCATTATTGATAGTTATAGAGCATTACTCTTCTTGTCTTTAAAAAATAAAAATAAATATTAATAAAGAATACCGTATTAGCTGTATTAATACAGTCTGTTTTGTTGACTTTTTAGGTTCTCGTACACGGAATCTCCAATATACGATTTCCCACCTGTGTACTTGTGAGGATGCACAAGAATAAGCCTATTCTAAGAATGTCTTATTTTACCGAAATCTGCGAATGCCATTTTCTTATTTCGCTCTTTGTTTATCTGTTTATGCACTGTAATGCAAACACGTATTAGTATTATTATAATATACTATATATTACTATGTATTATTTTTACTACACCTGATCAAAATTCTAACAAAATCTATTAATATAACTCAATTGACGTATATAATAACTAGAACCATGAAGGGATTATTAGGTAATTGATGAGCAATAAAGCATATATTAAGCAAATTCAAATAAACATTCTTATTCTGGCTACGTCCCTACTAAAGGTTCTTTATCACGGTTTTCTTCGCCACACTCTTTCCTAAAACCTCTTCGTGGCTTAAATATTTAAAACTAGCATCCTTGGTAAGGGATCCCCAAAGCGCAACTAGTCTCCACCTCATTACGACCTTAACAGGTTAATCTAGCCGAATACTGTTTATACGCGATGCTATAATTATTACCACCTTGTACAAAATCTCAATGTTCTCATTCCACAGTCATCCTCAGCTCGCTCGAGATATGGTAGGACAATTCTTGTACATTGAGTAAACTCCGGAAGTTAATGCTACACGGTGGGTATATGTGTACAAAATAGTCGGGTAATTGTAATATGAACGCCAAATTATGGTGCCAAAATAGCAGTGGTGACGATACGCATTCATCAGAAATGTGCGTCATTTGCAAACATCAGCGCATCCATAATCACGTGATCCGTATGCTATTACGTCACATGGTAATGCGACGACGCGGCGCAAATGCGCTGGCTTCACACCCTCATTTTAACAGCCCGTACTAACAGCCCAGTCAATCACTGGCCATTATGGTGCATACTGTGAGTCGGTTATTGCTGGATGAGCGGCATTCGTTGCAGTGAAACAACCTGATGTAAATAAGATTGTAAAAGATGACAAGTGAAAAGGCCCATTTCGTCAATCGTTGTATGGCCTTTCTTCGTGATTCTGCCGCTATTTGCCGTTGAATCGCAGGAAGAGTTTGTGTGCAGTTTATTGTACGCTAAATAATTCCTTCTTGCACTGTCGTTTACTTACTCCAGTTATCCTATCTATTCATAACTAAGTCACTAATGGGGTGGTGAGTCCGAACAGCAATGCCGAGATGGCTAATGGTAGGTGTGTGTGTGTGTGTGTGGGGGGGAGTTACATTCTAGCACATTTGGATGGATGGTAACCGTAGAATCGTATGCGCTGAGAATACCACGTCGTCGATTGAGTTCTTTGGTCATTGTACGGCCATAAATACGACTCCTCAGCTGGTTTAATTATATTTTATTTCCATCTCCTCGCTTTTGTACACCGTCGTAATTTCGCAAATGCCGTCTTAGGAATCAGGGCACGCTTAAAACGTCGTAGATTGAAGGGCTCTAGGATAAACGGTCGGTATCAATAACAGTAAACTAGTTAAGGCAATATTTCCTAACCTTGCGGAAGCGATGATGATGATGATTGATGTTTTATGGCCACTTTTGTGCACAAGGTAGGCTAAATGGGCCGAGCGACATTCAACGGTAATGAAGCGAAGTCAAAGATGAAACAACCTTCAGATATGCCCACGCCGAGATTCGAACACGGGTGGTAGTGATCTGTGGTCCAACACGCTACCGCTAGACCACGGAGGCGCCCCTAACCTTGCGGAAGTAGTTCCTAGGAAAAGATACATGCAACAATTAGAGTTTCTGTATTCATGGACCTATTTGTGTATTCGACCCAATACCTTTAGTCCGATTTCCAAAGTAGTCCGTGACTCTGAAACGGTTAGGTATCTCTGCGCTAAGGGACATATTCAGTAATCTTTAATTATTAACAAAAGGGTATACATTTTAAAATTACATATTAA